>SJYW01034087.1:470304-504584 GCA_006410735.1 Raphicerus campestris | reverse complement strand
AAAAAAAAAAAAAAGAGATCTGGGCTTTCCTAAGGCCCAAGTTCACGGCTCTTTCATGACACTTCTGCCTGACCTGGGCGTGAGGCATTCCTGTCTCCACACTGTCTGTGCGGGGAATACAGAAGCCCCTGAGGGAGGGTGTGGAGCCTGCAGAAACTGAGGCCAAGTGAGTCAAGGTGGGTGTTGTGTTCAGCACTCTTCCGGGGCCCCGGCTTGTTAGTTAAAGGGGGCCCGTCAGCAGGCATCCTGTTAGCGTCCTGGCAGGCAAGTGTCCATGTGGGCATCGGCTTACTGGGAGAAAAGTCTAGGGGAGGGAAGGTCCATGCAGAACCATGGGAGGAGGTGAATTTGGCCACCATGGTTGATAAGGGCTATTTAGGCCAATGCAGCACCAGGTGGAGGTTCCTGATCGTGGAGCAAAGCTGGGAGGACCTCGTTCACAAGCCCAGGGCCTGGAGTGCAGGGTGGAGTCCATCCCAGCTCCAGAGAGAAACAGGAGGAGGCAAGGCTCCTGAGGACCAGCTGCCTGATTGCCACAGCGGAGCTCAGGGTCCTCTGGGAAGCTGGGGCTCCAGGCAGCAGAGACGGAGCAGGTCGGGTCTAGGACAGAGTCTGGCATGGAGACGGAAGCTCAGGTGGGAAGCGGACTTGCCCCAGCCGTGGCTAGCGGTGGGCACTGTGCTGCCACCTCGTTACAGGGGTGGAGACTGGGGCGGGCTTTGCGGCAGGCTGCTCTTCCTTACTGCTGGGCAGTGGTCTGCATGTGGCAGCAAGGTGGTCCTCACCGCCCATTCGAGTCACTGGGGGCGATTAGACCAGCCAGCCTCTGCGCCAACCCCCCAGCAACGGGCCCTCTCTGGGTTTGGGGAGAAGGCTGGGGTTCAAGCAGTAGCTTTTCTAACTGACCTTTTTCAAAGACCTAGCTCTTTGTCTCAGTGATTTTTCCCTACTGTTTTTCTGTTTCCAATCTCATTGTTTTCTGCTCTGATCTTTATTATTTCCTTCCTCTGCTTGCCTTGGGTTTCTCTTGCTCTTCTTAAGCTGGAAGCTTAGATGGTGGATTTGAGAGCTTTCCTCCCATGTAAGGATTCTAGAGCTAGAGATCTGCCTCTGGGTCCCGCTTTAGCTACACCCCGCAGCTCGGGTCCCACCCACGATAGTCACTGTTCTAAAGCATCCCAGGTGATTCTGGTAAGCAGCTGGATCTGAAAGCTTGCGTTCTCATCTCCTGCCCAGTGTTGGGCCTCTAGAAAGGGGGCTGACAGCACCCTCAGGTTCTGAGGAAGAAGTCAGGTTTTTCCTGCTGAAGAACCTTGTTGAGGAACAAGGTAAGACCCCCTTCATCCACCTGGTCACACAGTCAGTCAGTCAGTTCTGTCACTCAGCTGAGTCCGACTCTCTGCGACCCCATGGACTACAGTACACCAGGCCTCCCTGTCCATCACCGACTCCCAGAGGTGGTTCAAACTCATGTCCATTGAGTCGGTGATGCCATCCAATCATCTCATCCTCTGTTGTCCCCTTCTCCTCCTGCCTTCAATCTTTCCCAGCGTCAGGGTCTTTTCCAATGAGTCAGTTCTTCACATCAGGTGGCTAAAGTATTTATTGTAGCTTCAGTTTCAACATCAGTCCTTCCAATGAACGCTCAGGACTGATCTCCTTTATGATGGACTAGTTGGATCTCCTTGCAGTCCAAGGGCTTCTCAAGAGTCTTCTCCAACACCACAGTTCAAAACATCAATTCTTTGGCGCTCAGCTTTCTTTATAGTCCAACTCTCACATCCATACATGACTACTGAAAAAACCATAGCTTTGACTAGATGGACCTTCGTTGGCAAAGAAATGTCTCTGCTTTTTAATATGCTGTCTAAGTTGGTCATAACTTGGTCACACAGTGGACAAGTTAATTCTTAGTTTATATGACAGTAAGGCAAGGAGGAAACCTGGAGGAGGGGAGAATGAGGGGGAGGGGCTTCGTGAGATGTTAAATATAGCGTAGCACCTCCATCCCTGGGACTGTGTAGGAACACCTGGGCCAAGGGACAGGTGAGGGATGGTGTTCCTGTGGTTCCAGGCCCGGGCCAGAGCATGGCACCCAGGAAGAAGAAGCGTGGCAGATGGCACCCTGCCTTCCGTGGGATCTTCAACCCACATGGCGCCGAGGGGAGGTAGGTCCTACTACCCTCCTTCCCCTCAGCACCAGGCTGGCCTGCCCATGATCCCATCCCGGCATACCTGAGCCCTTCACACCTGAGCCCAAGGCTCAAGTCCCCAAGGCCACTGGAGGGGGAACCGAGGCTAAGAGGGCTAAGAGAGAAGACGGGTCCCTGGGGCTGCCCCAAACCCGGGGAGCACTGCGGCCTCACAATCCTGAGCCTAAACCACTCCCCTCAGCCAGGTACCCCCACCTCATCCATAAAGGAGACAGCGCCCCCTTGAAGATCCCTGAGCCAGTGTTCTGGAGGACTGCCACCGTCCCCGCCCACAGCCAGGTGGGAGTTGCTCCCAGGCCAAGGAGTGAGTGAAAGTCACTCAGTCGTGTCCGACTCTTTGCAACCCCACGGACTGTACAGTCCATGGAATTCTCCAGGCCAGAATACTAGAGTGGGTGGTCTTTCCCTTCTCCAGGGGATCTTCCCAACCCAGGGATCTAACCTAGGTCTCCCTCATTGCAGGCAGATTTTTTACCACCTGAGCCACAAGGGAAGCTCCCAGGCCAAAGGGCTGTCTTATTTGGGCTGGTTTATGGCTTCCCAGTAAATCGTGGGGCAGGACCAGGGTCTGAGGGACATCAGAGCAGTGTTGAGTGAGTGTTCTGGAGGAGCCCCTCGCCCTCCCGGGCTGGAGATGAATCTGAAGAAAACAGGGTTCCGTCTAGGAATCGTCCAGGGCTCGGCGGCCCGCCAGGAGCCGGGCAGCTTGGATGGGGTCCCTGCCTGCACAATCGGCCCAGTGTCGGGCACGCCACCCCTGGCAGGCTGGCGTCCTGAGGGCCAGAATGAATGGCCCCCCTCACTGGGCAGCTTTGCCTGTTTACGAGGTGCCATCTGGACTGTGATGAATAAGTGGCATCCGTCAGCTTTTTGGGGGGACCCGGCCGGGGTGGAAGGCACTAAGTCAACATGGGCGAGGGGCGCCTGGCTCTCTGCTTTCACTCCTGGCCCGCGCCAGCCCATGCCTCAGTTTCCCCATTGGTGCCCACTCCCTGATGCCCAGCCCTTGCTCGTAAGTGCAGGCGCATGAGAGTCTTGGCAGGAAGGGAGCCCAGGACCCCCCTCTGCCCGGGGCTGGGAGTGCAGGGGGAGTGGGCTCAGCTCTCTGGGAGGGCAGCGCATCCCATCTCAGTGCAGCCTCCCAGGGGCTGTCTCAAGCTGGGGTCCGGCCCTCCCTGGGCCTCTATTTTCTTCACCTGAGAAATGAAGGGGCTGTACCCCAAAGTCCCTCCAGCTCCTGGGCTCGGGGTTGGATTTACCATGTTTGGGGCTTGTTCCATCCACTGGGTATGGGGAAGATGTCGGCGTTGGAGGCAGAATCTGAGTCCCAGCCCCACCACGTGCTGGCCATGTGGCCTGAAGCAAACCCCTTACTCTCCCGTGTCCTTGTCTCCAGGGTGTAAGGTGTGATGTCTTCGCCAGCTGGACCTCAAGGAGATGCCACCGAGGATGTGCTAGATGGACCCCCAGGGCTCCCTCTCCCCAAGGCAGTGGGTTCAGGCCTCTCTGACACTGTGGGCAGGTGGGCAGAGGCTCCAGGGTAAGGCCAGCCCCAAGTGGCATTTGTTGGTTACCGCAGGTACCTCCAGCCCCAAGGTTACCTCGGCCCGCCTGGAGATCCTCTGCAGTCAGTGGATATGAGCTACAGAGCTGGTGGCATTTGCCATGCCTGGCTCTGGCCCCAAGATTAGGGCTGGCCAGGACTGTCCCTCCCACGGGGGGTGAGTTGCTGGACCTAGGGCAGTTGCCATGCCTCTTATTATATCTGGCTGGTCTGGAGCATACCCTTGACTATCCAGCCTCCTCAATACCACCAGTGAAGTGGTAGCAAGACCAAACTAGAACATTTGCTTTTCTCATTATAAGCTTTATTAAGACAGCTTTACTGCAGCCTCTAAGGGCACTGGGAGGAACGGTCCCAGCCATCATCCCACTATGCTCAGATGGCTGTTCATTGCCTCGGGGTTCCCACCAGCCCCCTTGGTAGCCGTGGTCACGTGCGTGAGTCCCTCTCCCCTCCCCTGACCACTGTCCACAGCAGCATCTTATTTTACGGAGCAGGTCAACCATACCAGACTTAAACACTCCCCGTGCAGTTTGACTGGTTTGGACTGATTCCTCTTGTACCTGTAGCTTTTGTCCTTCAATTCAGCTCACTTTTTCTGAAAACCATCCACGTGCCAGACTCTGTTTGAGGTTCCTTGGGGATGAAGTTCTTAGGGAAGGACTCCAGGAACGGGACTGAAGCNCCTTCAATTCAGCTCACTTTTTCTGAAAACCATCCACGTGCCAGACTCTGTTTGAGGTTCCTTGGGGATGAAGTTCTTAGGGAAGGACTCTAGGAACGGGACTGAAGCCCTTAATCCTTTTTATGGATCTTAACATCTTCAGCCACATGACCTCCAACAGAGGGCTGTCAGCCTGCGTCCCCGGGGAGGAGGGCGGCTAAGTAGAGTAGTCTGTGCCTCAGAAAGGATGCGTCAGGACAAACGGAGAGACCGCACGCCTGCCACATGCAGGGGGACTGGGGGACGGGGCCCTGTCCCAGAGGCAGGGCTGCCGTCCATGGGCACCCCCCGCCCCCCACGGGGGATAGTCCTCGTGAACAGGCGCATCCGTCTCAGCGAGCGGCCTCTGGAAGCGTTTGGTGATGACCACCTGGGACAGTTTGGCCCTTTCAGTACCTCCCAGCATCTGTCTGTGCTGGCCGTCACCCCGCCTCGTCGCCCTGAGCCCATGCTGACGTCCACTCCCAGCGCGCAGTGCCCTGTCTGGGTCTCCCGTGGACNCCACCAGTCTCCCTGCCTGGCCCGCTCCCAGCAGCTGGCCTAGTCCTCACTGGCTGTGATCTCAGTGCTGAATCTGCCTCCGGGCCTGCCCCCTCCAGCCATGTGTGTCTCTGCATGCCTCCTGGGAGCACCCCCCATCCAGAGGCTAGGGACTCCATGCTCAGAGGTGTGCCAGCTCACTGGTGGGCACCAGGTGGGTGAGGGGTGGAGCTGTGCTGTGCTCAGTGCACCAATGAGGAAACAGAGGCAGAGGGGCGGTTTGTTGCGGTGGCTCTGCTGCCCGTTCAGGAGCTCCGTCTCCATCTCTTAGGGCCCAGCTCTCTGCGCCCTGGGCCAGGCCGCTCCCATCTCAGGGGGAACTGCCCAGAGAGGAGTCCCTCACCCGCCTGCCTCGAAAAGACCTGAGCAAGGGGGGCATCCCTCAGTATGTTCAGGGGAGGGGTTGTTGGCACCCTAGGAGGGCGTGGGTGGAGAGCCCCAAGCTCCAAGGAGGAGGACCCTCCTGCAGGAAGGGCTGTCTGCAGAGACCCTGGACCCACCGGGAGGCCATGAGTTCCCCTCCCTGGGGGGATGTGAAGGGAAGGTTCCCCGGAGGGCGGACGGCCAGAGCCGGGGGCCTTGAGCCTTTGCTGGGGAGGCCCAGGAGGCAGCGGCTTGAGGCTTGTGGTCCCTGTGCTCTGCATTCTCTTCTTTTCACAAACTTTTAAATATGTAGAAACCATTCTTAGCTCGAGTGCTGTACAAAAACAGGCTGCTGGTACGGTTTGATCCATGGGCCATAGAGAGTAACCACCACGATGGGAAATAGACACCTCTACAGGTGAGTGTGGGCTCCCCAGGTGGTCAAGAATCCACCTGCCAACGCAGGAGGTGCAGGAGACGAAGGTTCAATCCCTGGGTCGGGAAGATCCCCTGGAGGAGGGCATGGCAACCCACTCCAGTATTCCGGCCTGGAGAATCCCGGTGGACAGAGGAGCCTGGCGGGCCCCAGTCCATGGGGTCGCAGAGTCAGGACATGACAAGCCACTGAGCAGGCACACATGGAGTGAGTTTATATGCGACTTTTAATTAACCTTTCAAGGTAAAAATAACTCAAGTGTGACCCCAGGTGTGTTTTACATGCGTGTCAAGTGCACGGAACGTGAACAGTGCGACGCTCTTTCCACCGTGAGCCACCCCCGTAATCACCACCTGGGTCAGGATCTAGAACACTGCCACCCCATCCCCCAAGAGGAAACCATCTTCTGGCCTCTGCCCAGGAGACCGGCATTACCCACTCCGGAACTTGACACGAACAGGTCCTCTGGCCTGGGTTCCTTGAGCCCAGCTTCTTCCACCCGTTGCGATGTCTGTGGGGGACAAAGGGTAGCCTGGCAGCCTGGGGGTGGCTCACTGTGGGTGGTGGTGGTGTCCTGGGCCGTTCGGACGTGTGCACGTACTACCCCGTTGATGGACAGGTGTGCAGTTTCCACCTTTTTCTCTATTACGACCGAGGCCACCAGGAACATTCTAGCGCGTGTTCTTGGTGGACACGCCAATGCCCTTCTGTTGTGTTGCCTGCCTAGAGTGGACTCGTGGCTCACAAATAGGTGCCAACACCATTGTCCAGAGTGGGTGCCACTTTCAGCAGTTAACAAGCACGGATTTCAGCACCTACACCGGGTAATCTGGGTCTTAAATTCCCGTGTTCACTAGATGTTTGGATCTGGCAAGAGCAAAATAATAATCCCTTAAATACCTCCACTGACGCAAGAGTTGCTAATCCTGCGGCAAGGGCGAGGGTCATTGTGTGCTTGTCACCAGAAAACCAGGAGTGATGCCCAGTGCCTGCCGGCCCTGGCACCTGCAGGTGGCCTCTGCTTGGACTAGGCGCTGCCCACGGGGGCCTTCCTGGGGGGGTGGTGGGAACATGCGCTCCCACATGCCTGGAGGCTCCGGCACCCAGAATAGGGCCGGGAGTCAAGAGAACGGGGTCAGATCTGAGTCTGCCCTCCCTGCTGTGTGACCTCGAGCAAGTCTCTGAACCTCTCTGATCCCCCATTTTGTCACCTGCTTCCACCCCGGGGATGGAAGGAGAAGAGGGTGGGAGATGGGTGAGGGCTGTGCCTGGGGGTGGGGCTGCAGCAGGCAGAGAAGTGGCCTCAGCCCATACAGGAGGGTGGGCAAGGGAGCAGAGGCCCTGGGGAGGGGGACGGGGCAGAGCCAGAGGCAGGCCTCCTCAGTCATAAGGAGTAGCCACACTTCCCGCTCCCACACCCCTGCCCCACTCAGGCCTCAGCAGCCCTGGGCAGGAGGCCTCCAGGCCACCGCGCTGAAAGCTCTATGAAAGAAAATGCGCCTGGGACGCCCCTGACGGTCCAGAGGTTAGGACTCCACGATGCCATTGTAGGGCGCACGGGTTAGATCCCTGGTCAGGGAGCTAGGATCCCACAAGCCACGCGGCAAACTCACCCCCCTCCAGCCCCCGCAAAAGGTGCCTTTGCTCAGTTCAGTTCAGTTCAGGCGCTCAGTCATGTCTGACTCTGCAACCCCATGGACTGCAGCATGCCAGGCCTCCCTGTCCATTACCAACTCGCGGAGTTTGCTTGAGTCGGTGATGCCATCCAACCGTCTCATCCTCTGTCATCCCCTTCTCCTCCTGCCTTCAGTCTTTCCCAGCATCAGGGTCTTTTCCAGTGAGTCAGTTCTTCACATCAGGTGGCCAAAGGATTGGAGTTTCAGCTTCAACATCAGTCCTTCCAGAGAATATTCAGGACTGATCTCCTTTAGGATGGACTGGTTGGATCTCCTTGCAGTCCAAGGGCCTCTCAAGAGTCTTCTCAATTACCACAGTTCAAAAGCATCAATTCTTTGGTGCTCAGCTTTCTTTATGGTCCAACTCTCACATCCATACATGACCACTGGAAAAACCATAGCTTTGACTAGACGGACTTTTGTTGGAAAAGTAATGTCTCTGCTTTTTAATGTGCTGTCTAGGTTGGTCATAACTTTCCTTCCAAGGAGCAAGCGTCTTTTAATTCCATGGCCTTTGCTCAGGATGGCCATTTTAGGGTCAAGTGTTTTTTCAATATCAAAACTTTCCAAAGGGGCAACCTGACTTCTAGGATGTTGTCAGAACCCACCTCAGCCACTTCTTCCCAGGGGGCGTCCGAGGTGGTGGCCCCACTGCTGGGGTGGGTGTGCTCTCGTGCTTGCCCAGGGTGCTTGGCTCAGACCTTGGGGTGATGCCAGCAGCAGCCCCTCCATGTGGGAAGCTGCACCGGGGTGTCCCCCCCAACTCCTGCCACCAATCTCCAGCCCACGAGCAGTGGGGGGGCCTTCCTGTCACCAGGGCCCCACACTCCAGATGACAGCCCGCCCCCAACCCGCTCCCACAACTGTCAAGGCTCCGGGAATCGTCCCCGGGAGCCCACCCCGAGCCCCTGCCCCCTCCCGGGACTAAGGCTGCAGCCCCGTTAGCTCCCCTCCCCATCCCACGTCTGCCGGGAGCCTGGCTCAGCCTGCAGCCCCCGCACAGGGTCCCCTGGGGCCCCACAGACACCCGCCCTCATCGTGTGGCCTCTCTGCCCTTGTTCTCCGCGTCCAGCGGGGCCTTGGGGAATAGAGGAGGGCACAGGTGCAGGGTTTGGGTGGTCCTCGCCCCCCGTATCCCAGCCGGAGAGCAGCTTCGCGAGGAGCCTTCCTCTGCTGGGTGGTGCAGCCTCTGGGGGTACGTGAGCCCCCCACCCACCCCGGGGTCTGGGTGGGAAACTCGGGGCAGGATGGAGCTCAGGGCCCTGCTGTCTGGGGCATGATGCTTCTGCTGGCAGCATGGATGGAGCAGGCGCCAGCGGCCACTCTGCCACGGGGCTCTGAGCAAGCTACCCACAGGAGGGACTCAGGAAGGAGTCCAGGCAGAGGAAGGCCTGGGTGCTTCTGAGTGGGGGTGGCCAGGACTGGGGCATGGGGAGGACAGGGACTGCACCGGCCAAGGCCAGCCTAGCCTGATGGGACACAGAAAGGCCTGGAAGCCTCCCGAGGGCGAGGCCGGGCCTGTGCTGGATGCTGGGAAGGCAGTGACCTCAGAGGGCCACCTAGGGGTTACTGACTGGCTAACCCACCGTCCTGCCCTCCAGGCCCAGTGACGAGCACCATCCGGAAGTCAAGGCTGATGGATACGTGGACAACCTCGCGGAGGCCGTGGACCTGCTGCTGCAGCACGCAGACAAGTGACAGGCCTTCTGGGAGGGCCCTGCCTCCTGCCACCCTGCCTCGTGCCCAGCCACCCAGGGTGCTGCCCTCGGCCCTGGACGGGCAGGCAAGAGGGTGCCAGCCAGGCAGTTCTGGGCCCCTGAGCCACCAGCTCCTCCTGTCTCCCTCTACTGACCCCCTCTTCCCCTCACCCTCCCCAGACACATCTCCCAGCCTCCTGGGGGGAGTTTAACCCCCACTAATGGCCCATCCCATCTATTTGTCCCTCTGGAAGTTGACAGGTGGGCAGACTTCTTGAATGCCCACACCCACCCTCTCTCTATTCACACCACGTCCTTTAAACGCCTGAGTCCAATCAGGTGTTTGGCCACTGTCTTTAAGTGAACAGTCCCTGTGCTTTAGGGAGGCGCCTGGAGGAAGCAGGGGTCTCCCGGGCACTGTCCTTGCAGGCAGAGCTGAGCCAGGCTCCCTGGGACTGTCCGGTGGCTAGCCCCAACCCAGTGTCAGAGTGGCGCTGCCCATGCACCCCCCAAACCATGCAGCCCCCTCTCCCCATCCCATCCCCTCTGGAGCCAAAACAGTGGCGCCCAGAGCCACTCTGCCGTGCTTCAGCGTGAGAACTCTAACCTCTGGACGCCAGGATGTAGGTGGAGGGTACCTGCTGGAGCCTTAACTCTGTAGACTTGTCACCCCCAGGAAATTAATGGTGAAATAAACTCCGCCCTGACCTGCAGTAACTCAGGCTCTAACTGCTCGGGGGCTGGGAGGACTGTCCCTGATCCCACCCTGGACTTGAACTCCTACACATCAGAGGGCCTGTGCCCCAAGACACCTCGCCTGCCTCAAGCCCTTCATTCAGCAGAGGGGGGACACTGAGGCCCCATGGGGACCAAGTGGACGGGGCAAGCATGGGCCTCCGCTCAGGGGGGTGAGCTGCAGGCTTTCTGAATTCACCCACTGCCCAGGTTTCAGGTTTCAGAATCAGTCAGCAGGACAGATAACTTGATTGCTCTATTTCTCCCCAAATCCATCCAGAAGCCACTGACAGATCTTAGGAGACTTCTCATAAAAGAACTCATGAGTCCTCCAGAACAGGACTCCCATGAAACAAAGCCAGGTGATGATAAAAGGCTCTGCCTGAATCTGAGTCCCCTGGCCTGTTAAATCGGGATTAGAAAGATGGTGCTGGGTCTTCTCATGGAAATGAGAGGTCACTTGGTCAGGCTGGTGGTGTTGGTGTGCGAGGCAGGCGGGGTGTTTGGCCTATCAGCTGGAAAATAGGCAGATACCCTGCCCCTGGAGGGGGTCCCCTAATCTCAGCTCTTTAGGCAATGAGCTGGGTGCTGTAGGCAGGCATGAGGTGGCTGCGATTCACTGGGGCTTGGAGGGTGACTGTGAGGGAGCAGGCCGGCAGCCTCCCGTTCGGCTTGTTCCCTTTTCTCATCCTGCCCTTTTCGTGGGCCACCCATGCCCACTGTCCTCGGCAGGGGCCTGCAGCCGAGGTTAGTGGGGCTCTGGAGGAAGGTGGCTGGTGGTTCCCACTTTGCAAGCTGCTGCCCAGGGAGTGGGACACAGAGGGTGTCAGAGGAACAGCAGGCGCAGACCCCTGCTTTGGGCAGAGAACATACCACCTCCCGCCCCGAGCTGTGGGTTCAGTGAAGTAGACGCTGTCACCTCCCCCTTTAACAAGTAAGGAAACTGAGGTGCTCGAATCAAAGTCTGACTCTGCATCCCAGGCCCTTTCTGGTCCTTTCCACAGTCCCTCCGCGGGGGGTTCCCTGCGGTGGACCCAGTGTCTGTGACTTTGCAGGTGAGGGGCGCCCTGGCGTCCTCCCCCTGGAGAGGCAGTGTCTTTCAGGGTCGAGGCCCAGCCCTTCTCTGGGGGCGCGTGTGCCGCCCAAGCCTCAGCCACTTCCTGTGTGTGCTGTTGCTCACTCAGTAGTGCCCAGCTCCTTGCAACCCCAGGATCCTCTGTCCATGGGATTCTCCAGGCAAGAATACTGGAGTGGGTTGCCATGCCCTTCTCCAGAGGATCTTCCTGACCCAGGGATTGAACCCAGGTCTCCCGCATTGCAGGCCGATTCTTTACCAGCTGAGCCACCAGGGAAGTCCAAGACCCTAATGCTGCAAAAGCTTGAGGGCAGGAGGAGAAGGGGACAATAGAGGACGAGATGATTGGATGGCATCACCGACTCAATGGACATGAGTCTGAGTAAGCTTTGGGAGTTGGTGATGGACAGGGAAGCCTGGCATGCTGCAGTCCACGGGGTTGCAAAGAGTCGGACACGACTGAGCGACTGAACTGAACAGACAGTAAAGAATCTGCCTGCAATGTGGGAGACCCAAGTTCTATCCCTGGGTCAGGAAGATCCCCTGGAGTCAGAAATGGCAACCCACTCCAGTATTCTTGCCTGGGAAATCCCATGGACAGAGGAGCCTGATAGGCTACAGTCCATGGGGTCGCAAACAGTCAGATACGACTGAGCAATTAACATGTAAGATGATAAAAGCAACATGTGTCATTATAGGAACAGAAAAGTTCAGACAGGAACCAGAGCCTCTCAGAGCCCAACCGCTATTAACATTTGGGTGCGTTTCCTCCACCCTGCTCCACGTGAAGATAAATGTTTGAACAGTTGTGATCGCACCATACGTGGAGGGTGGTCCTGGGGGTTTTTTGGGTGTTGATTCTCTCACTTAAGCCCCAGGAGTGTTACAAGCCCTGTCTGCACATGAGGAGGCTGCTCAGAGGCAGCCTATGTCCTGGTGGCCCATGGATGGTGCCCCTGTTGGCTGTGGGTGGCCCTCAGTGGGGCCGGACCCAATAGCAGGCCCAAAGCTTGTACTCGAGGCAGCGTCCCCCACCACCCCCGCCCCTGGGGAGGCACCACGGGGGATGCTGAGCTGGGATGTGCTGCAACCAGACCCAAGCCCTGCCACGGATGTGGCCTGAGGTTGGGGGGTAAGGAGCTATTAGGCCATCCAGGTCCACTCTAGGCCACCCAGGTCCAGCCTGTTCTGCCAGTCATGGGGAGCATGAGGCAGGGTCTCTGGGCCCCTGGCCTTGGGACTAACAAGGCTGCCAGGGAGGGCATGGGGCTCCTCCCACCCCCAGCCTCAGCCTCGCCTCACTTGCTTCATGAACTGCACGTTCATGGGCCTGTTTGAAAAAGGAAAAGCTGCTGAAACAGAAGACAAGGACAGTCTGGGTGGGGTGGCTCAGTCCCAGGGTGGGGGGGGGCGGCGTCCTTAGGACCTAGTAGANGCCGTCCCTGCACAGCACTTCACCCGGGCAGGGGCCGGGCCTGACGTGGCCTGTTTTCCAGCCGCCACGCTTCCTGAAGCTCCAGGGCACCAGCGGGTGCTGCTGGGAAAGCGCACGTGGCCCCGGAGACAGCCGACCCCCAGGCACCCGCGCCCGGGACATGGGCCCCCACACTGGGACACAATTTCTTTGCCAAGGAGACTATGCTAGATCGGGCTATTCTAGCTAGGTATAAGATCTCTGCTGTGGTCTGGGATTTTTTTTTTTTAATTAAATCTTTTTCTCTTCTTTTCTCTTCAAAGAGGTGCCAGTGGGAGGGGTCTGGTCACCCGTGAGGCTGTGGCAAGCAGCAGCACCATCGCTTACATGGAGGCGCTGCTATGGCCGTGTCGCTGCCCCCAGAGCTGGGGTGTGGGGACCACTTGCACCCCAGGCTGTGGGATCTGACATGGTCATCGTGTGGATGACCCGCCTCCAGGCCAGGGTGCACGAGACTGGAGCCCGTGGCGGGGCATCTGTTCAGGGCGTGGGCTGGAGGCTCAGGCAGCACCAGCTGGAGTGTGGACCGCACAGGCCGCCCCTCCCCCACCTTGCTCTGGGGCCCCTGTGGATGATGGGTTTGTTTCCTTTCTAAGGTGGACTTTGCATTTTAAAATTTCTTTCGGCGTATACAAATTCACAAAAACTTTTCCTGCTACAAAAATTTTGTTGAAAAGTAAGGCTTTCTGAGAGTGAAAATCCTCACGAGCTCTCCAGGGTCCTGGGAGTCGTGTCTGCTCATGGGCCCTGCACCGGCCCTGGCCTCCACTGCAAGTAAGGCAAGAGGGTTTGCAGTAATGTAAACGCTGAGGCTGCCACTCTGATGCCCAGCCCAGCCCCTATGGGCAGCGGCCTCTGTTAGTCTGGCGGCTTTAGTGGGGGTGCCTCAACAGGAAGCCCCCCTGCCCTTCAAATGCATGACCCTGCTCTCGTCCTTCTGGGCCCCCGGGGCAAGCGGACAGCCTAGCACAGCCCTCCCTCCTGGCTCTGAACTTCCTCAGTTCCCCCTTACAGGCAGGAGTTCATGGGCTGCATGAGGCAGGGTCCCGGCAGAAGTGAGGTTCAGGGCTGGGGAGGAGGCACCAGCTAGCCTGCTGCCCCCCTAGGGACACCCTCCCACCCTCCACCCTGGGGTGGTCAGAGAGAGCCTCCCTTTAAGACCAGGAGTCCTGGTGCCAGGAGAGCAGGGCCCAGAGGCGGGCCTCAGGCGGCACCTCCTGTGGACAGATGGGGGCTGCTCTCTGTGATGGGAAGACGGACATGAAGCCACCCTACAGCTGTCTCTCTCTGAGCGGTCACTGGTCATCCTCTCCCCTCCTTGCTGCTGTTGTGGGCTTGGGCAGGGAGCTTCTGTCGGGGCAGGAACAGCCAAGAGAGGCCTGAGGAGGCTGGGAAGGGCCAAACCCTGCCCTGGGCTGCGAGCCCTTCTGCCACACGGGTCCCGGGAGCAGCCTGCAGGGAGATGGGGCGGGTGGGGCCACGGCTCGTCCTTCCCTGCCACCAGGCCTGAGAAGGGGTTGGGGGTGGCTAGCAGGGTCCGAGGGGGCCACGCACACTACAGCCCTGTGACACCTACCACTGCATGCCTCCCTTCCCGGCCTGGAGGAAGGGCGTCCAGGGGAAGGACTGCTGTCCAGGGCGTGTGCCCGCTGTGGCCACTCGTGGGCCAGACATCATGCCTCCCACCCAGGCTCCCTGAGGCCAGGAGGCGCCAGAGTGTCCTCTCCGGTCCATCCACCTGCTGCTGGACGCCCCAGGGTCCCCTGGATCAGCTCAAAGACAACAAGCCGCCTGGTCTGGCTTCCCAGGGGAGCTGTGCCCTTTGGCGGGACCTGCCCAGCACCCAAATGCCTGTGATGCTCTATAACCTGCGGCTTCTGACACCACCTCGGTGGGCGGGGGGTCGGGTCATGGAGTTGGGGTTTTCTGCAAGCATCTTAAACGGCGGATTTTTAAAAAGAGCCAACTCTAAATGAGAACTTGAGCCACCACACTTTGGATGTCCAAAAGTAAAGGTTTAAGTCACGTTTTCCCAAACCTGGTCTCTCTTCAGCGGAAAGAAAAGGAACCATGTGTCCTCAGCGTCTGCGAGCACTGAGGGTTCAGCTGGCAGCAGAAGGTGAGTGGGACCAAAGGGATCCCTGGAGTGCCTCTGTCGCGCGGCAGCGGACTGCAGGGGACGCGTGGATGGACTGAGCCTTGTGGGAAAAGGAGCCACTTTGCTCATAAGCTGACCCCCATTGCTGTTGTTTGCAGAAGACGCCGAGCTACTGAAAGCTGGATTCCAGGGGAGCCAGAGGCCCGTGGGGCGTGTCTGCAAAGTGGGGCTGGGGCTGGGGAGGAACGGTCTTGGCAAGAAGCCTCAAGGGGTCAGGGCTCCTCGTGGACGGGAGGGGTGGTCTCTGCTGGGGCGCCGGGAGCCAGGAAGGGCATGTGGACACCCCACTCATGCTTGTGGTTGGGGCGGTAGCAGGGAGGTGGCACCCCCCCAAACCCCCCCAACCACCGAGGCTGTGCTTGGTAAATGGCCAGGCCCAGAATGACCGGCAGGCACCCTCTAGCCCTGGAACTTGCCCAGGACCGGGGTCTGCACACCTGCACAGGGCCCTTGTCCCTGAAGACGTTTTCAAAAGGTCACCCTTCTCTGGGGATGCCTCTCCACTCGCCCGTGTCTACTGAGCTCATCGCTCAGTGGCAGGGCAGTTGTGGACAGCGGCTGCCAGCTGCCGACCCTGCCGACTTCAGCCCCCAGCCCCAGAGCAGCAAAGAGCCCAGGCTGGGAGCTCCACACCATGGGAGGGGCTCACGCCTCCGCCTTCTCGGCCAACGGAGCCACCAGATGTCTACCAACTGGACGGGCCTCTAATAAGCAACGCCCACCCCCCCAACCCCGAGGTGTTCCCTGGACCCCGGGAGTCCACCTGGCACACACGGCCCCATCGCCCANTCTCCCCTCCTTGCTGCTGTTGTGGGCTTGGGCAGGGAGCTTCTGTCGGGGCAGGAACAGCCAAGAGAGGCCTGAGGAGGCTGGGAAGGGCCAAACCCTGCCCTGGGCTGCGAGCCCTTCTGCCACACGGGTCCCGGGAGCAGCCTGCAGGGAGATGGGGCGGGTGGGGCCACGGCTCGTCCTTCCCTGCCACCAGGCCTGAGAAGGGGTTGGGGGTGGCTAGCAGGGTCCGAGGGGGCCACGCACACTACAGCCCTGTGACACCTACCACTGCATGCCTCCCTTCCCGGCCTGGAGGAAGGGCGTCCAGGGGAAGGACTGCTGTCCAGGGCGTGTGCCCGCTGTGGCCACTCGTGGGCCAGACATCATGCCTCCCACCCAGGCTCCCTGAGGCCAGGAGGCGCCAGAGTGTCCTCTCCGGTCCATCCACCTGCTGCTGGACGCCCCAGGGTCCCCTGGATCAGCTCAAAGACAACAAGCCGCCTGGTCTGGCTTCCCAGGGGAGCTGTGCCCTTTGGCGGGACCTGCCCAGCACCCAAATGCCTGTGATGCTCTATAACCTGCGGCTTCTGACACCACCTCGGTGGGCGGGGGGTCGGGTCATGGAGTTGGGGTTTTCTGCAAGCATCTTAAACGGCGGATTTTTAAAAAGAGCCAACTCTAAATGAGAACTTGAGCCACCACACTTTGGATGTCCAAAAGTAAAGGTTTAAGTCACGTTTTCCCAAACCTGGTCTCTCTTCAGCGGAAAGAGAAGGAACCATGTGTCCTCAGCGTCTGCGAGCACTGAGGGTTCAGCTGGCAGCAGAAGGTGAGTGGGACCAAAGGGATCCCTGGAGTGCTCTGTCGCGCGGCAGCGGACTGCAGGGGACGCGTGGATGGACTGAGCCTTGTGGGAAAAGGAGCCACTTTGCTCATAAGCTGACCCCCATTGCTGTTGTTTACAGAAGACGCCGAGCTACTGAAAGCTGGATTCCAGGGGAGCCAGAGGCCCGTGGGGCGTGTCTGCAAAGTGGGGCTGGGGCTGGGGAGGAACGGTCTTGGCAAGAAGCCTCAAGGGGTCAGGGCTCCTCGTGGACGGGAGGGGTGGTCTCTGCTGGGGCGCCGGGAGCCAGGAAGGGCATGTGGACACCCCACTCATGCTTGTGGTTGGGGCGGTAGCAGGGAGGTGGCACCCCCCCAAACCCCCCCAACCACCGAGGCTGTGCTTGGTAAATGGCCAGGCCCAGAATGACCGGCAGGCACCCTCTAGCCCTGGAACTTGCCCAGGACCGGGGTCTGCACACCTGCACAGGGCCCTTGTCCCTGAAGACGTTTTCAAAAGGTCGCCCTTCTCTGGGGATGCCTCTCCACTCGCCCGTGTCTACTGAGCTCATCGCTCAGTGGCAGGGCAGTTGTGGACAGCGGCTGCCAGCTGCCGACCCTGCCGACTTCAGCCCCCAGCCCCAGAGCAGCAAAGAGCCCAGGCTGGGAGCTCCACACCATGGGAGGGGCTCACGCCTCCGCCTTCTCGGCCAACGGAGCCACCAGATGTCTACCAACTGGACGGGCCTCTAATAAGCAACGCCCACCCCCCCAACCCCGAGGTGTTCCCTGGACCCCGGGAGTCCACCTGGCACACAGGGCCCCATCGCCTGCACCCAGAATTAAGGCCGAACGGTTCTGGTGTTAATGACTGACCGAGGAAGCCTCCCCTGCCTTCCCGAGCCTGAGCGGGAGACCTGGGAGGGAAGGCACGGAATACACACTCGAGGGGAGGAGGGCGCTGCAGGGCTGGCCCCCGACCCAAACCTGAGAGTGGGAGGGCGGGCAGGCCTGTGACGCCAGCGCACGGACCTCAGGCGGAAACCCCAGTTGGGGGTGGAAACCCCAGCCCTACGCAGATGCCAAAAGACTGCCCAGCAGGCAAGGCTGGAGTACCATGCCCATCGATGTGCCGCAAGTGAAAGGGGGCAAGAGCCCGAGACCGAGACGCTTCCATCCCGGCCCCCGCGGTTCTGCAGACCGTGGCTGCTATGCTGGTGAAAGGCTGGGATGCTGCACTGCGGGGCGGGGAGTGGGGGGCAGCCCAGACCCCCACAGGCGGGACAGCATCTTGGGGAGGTGGTGGGCTCGCTCCTGGGCCCTGATGCCTGCCTCCCAGGAAGCTCAGATCAGGCCCAGGGGTGGGGCTCCCTGGAGGGCCCGCCGCCACACCTGGTGGGTGGGCAGGAGGAGGCCCCTCAATTCGAACGCACCGTCCCGCGTCCCGCTCCCCGCCCCCAGCCAGGGCCCACGGCCCCTCAGTTATTCTCTATCTGCTCGATGTCCAGCTCGCCGTCCAGGGAGCAGGGGCTGCTGCGGGCCCCATGGTCCCGCCAGGCTGTGCCCGGCTCCTCACAGCACGGCTCCTCCCGGCATGCCAGCGGGTCATCCAGGGAGGAGGGCAGAGGCTCGGGGACTGGGGTCCCGGCGGGCGTCCTGCCCCCTGCGCTGGGGGCCGAGAGCAGGGCGGCCCAGGATCTGGTGGTGCCGGTGTGTAGGGCGAAGGGGCTGTGGGCGCTCTGGTCCTCCGTGCCCGTGTTCAGGCAGCTGAGACTGCTGAAGGTCTGACAGTTCTGTGGGGAAGACAGACACAGGTCACAAGGGGTCACAGTCCTGTGGAATCCAAGGACCGAACGCCCCACCCAGCCCGGCCAAGACCCCTGGGGGGCTACCTGGTGGTGGACCCACTAGGTGATGGAACACCCTCCCCAACATGGGCAAGGACAGAGGGGCTGTTGGTTAGCTTATGAAGAACTACCCCGGCCAGTGAACACCATGTTAATCAAGAGACACAAAACGTAGTTGAGTGAGGGACTGAAGCCGCTCAGTTGTGTCCAACTCTTCGTGGCCCCATGCGCTGTAGCCCACTAGGCTCCTCCGTCCATGGGATTCTCCAGGCAAGAGTACTGGAGTGGGGTGCCATCAGCTTCCTCAGGGGATCTCCCCGACCTAGGGATTGAACCCAGGTCTCCCACATCGTAGGCAGAGGCTTTACCATCTGAGCCACCAGAGAAGTCTCAAAATGCAGTTATTCGTCTACAAACTGGGAAAGAGCACAAACTGCCTAACATCCAGTTCTGGGGGGACTGGGGGTGGTGGTGGTGATGGTGCAGTAGGGAGGGTGGGGGGCAGGCTCAGAGGCCTTCACGCCCAGCCTTCCTGAAAAACCCAAGTGGCAGGTTCACCTCTAGGATTCTTGTCGCAAGAAAACAGTTCGGACGCAGCGACACAAATGTGCCTCGTCACACCGCTGCAGTGGAAAGAAGGGAGTGACCCAGCATCATTCCCCGTGATGCTGGTTCCGTAAAGCACGTCTTTTCGGGCCTAGGGAGGCTCTTGAGAACCTTGGAAGAACATGGCACGAGCGGGCCCACTGATGTAGAGGGAGATGCCGCCAGGCTGCACTGGCGCACAGAGGGGAAGCGGGGGGCCACGCCACCCTCTCGCCGCGGTGGGGACGGAACATGGGCCAGGGGGTGGGGTTGACGTTCACGTGGTGCATGGTTCCACACGGGGCCCTGGGCTCCCGGGCCCTCGGGTGGTGGGTGTCTCAGCCCTGCTGGAGGCGGGGCTGGGCTCACAGCTGGGGGCCGCAGGCAGAGCCCCCCCAACCTCGCCCCCAGCCACGCTTAGGCCTCAGCAGCCTCCTCTGTGAGAGGAGGTCCCTACCTGTCCCACAGGGCCATCTGAGGCCCCAGCAAGAGCCAAGAGCTCCGCATCCACCAAGCCCTGCCTCTGTGCGTGTGGCCAGCCTGCAGGAGGCAGCCTAGGGCCCGCCAGCGCAACCACATCTTGGACGCGACCCTACACACTCAAAAGAGGGGGCAGCCAGTGGGTCCAGCTACATGCCTGCTTTCACAGCTGAGTGCGAAGCCTGGACATGACCAGAGGCAGCTCAGCCCCTTCCTGGGAGGAGACAGAAAGGGAGGTGCATCGGAGGCAGCAGCAGGGGGAGCCGAGCTTTGGGAGGTGGGGACGCGGGGAGCGCCGCCTGCCCACNTTCTGGAAGGATCATAAGAAACAAACAAGGAGTTAACCTGAGGCCACGGGGGATGGGAGCAAGACTTCCCTTGTGTATTGTTTTAATTTCTGAACATGTGAAAATACCATCAAAAAATAAAATATGTGCGTGCTTATAATATAGAGGAAGGGACGCCCTAAATTAGGAATGAAGTAAAAGGATGACTCACAGGCCCCAACAAATCTTACTGAAATGGTCACTCTGATTTTTTTTTTTAAAAGACCCTCCCCATGGCTGCAACAATTTCCATCTTAAATCATTTTAATGTTTCTCCACCAAAGTTCTTTTCAACTTTCCTTCTCCCTTATTGGCATGAATGAAGCTGATGCATTACCAAAAAACAGTACTTTGTGCAGACGAGAAAAGAAAACCCCATGCAGGGCTCCTACACTTAATAATCAGCAAATTAAATCTGAGTCTCTCACAAGCACAAGGCGGGAACACATCGGGAAGGCCGCCCCTTGAGTGGCAAGCGGCCCACACGTGTGCCAGCCATCTGTACGTGGGCAGTCAGCCGTGCGGGCCTCTGCCCGGGGCTGGTAGGCGCGCTCACAGACGCAGGCCGGGGGAACCCCTTGGAAAATATCTCGTTGTTCTAGAGGTTTGCAGGGCTCCCTGCCCGCCTGGAGGGGGGCTGGCCTGGGAGGCTCCTCTCACTCTGTGGGAGAACACTGCCTGGCTTTGTGGGTGACCCCAGGCCGCGGCTGGGGCAGCTTGTGCCACAAACCCAGCNGCTCCCTGCCCGCCTGGAGGGGGGCTGGCCTGGGAGGCTCCTCTCACTCTGTGGGAGAACACTGCCTGGCTTTGTGGGTGACCCCAGGCCGCGGCTGGGGCAGCTTGTGCCACAAACCCAGCTTTGCCTGGACAAGGCCCGTCTCAGCCTGCGCCAGCCTTGTCCAAGTGTGCCAGTGCCGGCCATTCAGCACAGCTGCCCGGCCCCGCCCGAGGCAGGAAGGAAGCTGCTTGTCTATCAGAAGTGGTCCGAGGGCAGCAGCCCCCCGGGGTCCGAGAGAGCCTAGGTCCCCAGGGAGGGTTAGGAGACACACCGAGGATGGACGTGTGGGCCAGGGGTCCGGAGCTGCAGCAAGTGGGAACATGGAACCCCCCGCCCCGCCGCCACCTGTCGTCGCATATCCACACCTGGCAAAGAGATGAGAAGCACAGATTAAGTTCAAAGAGTCCAATTCGGCTGGATTTCCTTTCTGTTTGGTAGGGGAGAGGGGAGGCGCTCTTCGAGATCTCCTCCTCAACGATAAAATATAAATCATAAAGAAAGGCAGGCAAACTCTGCAGAAACACAACTGACCGGTTTATCTGCTCCAACAGGCCTCGGCATGGAAAACTCCAGAAGTGAGCCACCCCCACGCCCTCTACAGACTGGACCAAGCGCACGCCTCCCGCTGGAGAGGATGCCCTGGGCTCACACTCTCACCCTCTCTGGTTTGGTTCCGCCCCCCTTCCAAGCTCTGCAGCTCCAGGCCCCTGGCCCCCGCCTTTAAGAAGGACAGTGTCCGAGCAGGGCGCAGAGGCCACCTGCATAGCCAGGATCCACCCCACACCACGGGCTCCAGCGGTGTCTCCACTGACACCAACGGCCCTGGAGGAAGGCTGGACTTCACGGCAACAGCCGAGCAGCACTGACTCCCAGGTAACAGGCCCAGGCCAGAGGGCTGCGGAGGAAAACGAAACACATGCCCTGTGTCTGCTGTCTGTTCCCTTGGCCATCTCCCAAGGCCAAATATTGGAAAATCCAAATGAAACCTGCTACCGTCGGGCTGAACTCCAGGCAAACCTGAGGCCAGGAGAGCCTACGCTGACCACCTTACGGTCGTCCCAGCACCCCTCAACTCCAGGAAGCCAGGGCCCCGGCTGGTCCCAGATACCACCATTCATTTGCTGCGAACTCAGCGCCCGTGGATGTCGCCAGGCTGGGAGGGCAGGCTCGGGGAATAGGGTGGCTGCAGGCCCCCAGGGAGGGGGTTTGTCCCTGCTGACCGGCCTACCCACTTGGCACCCTGGCCTGCCCATGTCCCTGAGCCGGGCACAGCAGGGCTGCTGGGAAGAGATCCCAGAAGGCCAGGAGACAGTGTCTGATTGCCTTCGCTTCTAACGGCATCAGGTGGGGGTTCCCTGGCCAAACCCAGAGGGGCACCTCACGGGCCACAGAGCTGGCCACATCACAAGCCACAAGGCCCACTCCTTCGCTCTGTGACCAGATCTAAGGTCAGGGTTCAAGGGCAATGGCTCTCCTCCGCCCCTGGAGGCACCGTGCCTATGAGGGATGCTGAGCCCCACCTGGGGCATCAAACACAGGTTCTGGGTGCAGTGCCAGCCTACAGAAGGCAGGAGGCGACGGGCAAGCCCCAAGGGCAGTGTGGTGTCCAGGACGCGCCCGAGGGGTGTGGACACCTGGCTCCAGCCTATAGCACACCGGGCGTGTCCTGGGGAGGTCCCTGGCCCGTGTCCACAACGAGGGCGGCGTTGGTCCTACGTGAACCTGGCTGTCCCCGACCTGCCCATTCAGACCAACTGGATGCACTAAGCTCTCCTGGGGGGTGCCCCCCACCTCAGTCAGGATCACCCCGCTGGAGAAACCTCTCTCTCTACTCATCTCCCAGCTAACACACCCTCCCCACCTGCCCCCAAAGCCTTAGTGGAGCCGCCCGGCCCCCACCCACAGTCTGGTGGGCAGCATTCTGGGGGCGCTCAGCCAGGGAACAAGTCTGCTCACTGCGTCCTTGATGCCTGCCAGGGACCGAGGGTGGAGGCTGAGTGGAGGGCTCAGAAGGGTCACCCGCNTGGAGCCACCTGGCCCCACAGTCTGGTGGGCAGCATTCTGGGGGCGCTCAGCCAGGGAACAAGTCTGCTCACTGCGTCCTTGATGCCTGCCAGGGACCGAGGGTGGAGGCTGAGTGGAGGGCTCAGAAGGGTCACCCGCGTGCGGTGGATTCCCGCCTCAGCCACGATGACTGCCGTTCCCCGGGGTCCGCCCTCTGCAACCTGAGTTGCTCGTCCCAGTTTGCAAAATGGAGAAATACAGCTGCCTGTGGGGCGGTGACGGGGCTCAAGCGAGATCACCACAGGGCCTGACTCAGCAGGACCACCCCGCCACACCTCTTCGCGGTGCCCAGGTGCACCAGGACCGGGATTGGGCAGAGGGCTGGCCCTGGCCCCGAGGTTCAGGCAGGGGCGGCAGACGGACAGCCGTTCACCAGCCTCCATCCTGCCTGGAAGTGATCCGGGAGCGCAGAGCTCCCAGGCGTGCTGGGAAACGCGAGGCCGCCCTGCCCCGTCCTGGGTACCGGGGCCCCACGGGGGCAAGGGCAGGCGGTGGCCAGCGGGGCTCGGCCAGCATGTCCCAGCGTGCCCGGTGCAGGGCAGGTGGCCATGGACATGCCCGCTGGCGGCGGGCACGGCAGAACATTCCTGGGCACATTCCGCCTCTGTGGGCCCGGCCGCCCCTTCCCGCAGAGCCTGGGCTGAGTGGCAGGGACGCTGTGTGGGCCCCTGGAGGCCCCGCTAGAGGACCACCTGTCCTGGGGGCTTTGTCTCACAGGCAGACAAGACGCTTAGTTACAGGAAGGGTCGGGGGGAGACTCACCCTGGGCTCTTGCCCACCAGGCACTTTTCCTGGGATGGCCTGTCCTCTCACCCGTATAAGCCACGTCTCTCCAGTCATATCCGTCACTGCAGCAGGGCAAGGCCGGCGTGTTGGGGGGGCCTGGGCACCAGGATAGGAGCCCAGCACACGGCCAGGACCCCTGGAGTCCCAGCTCCAGGGGGTCCCAGTGCCCCAGGCTGAGCTGCAGTCTCATCCCCTTGGGAGCCCAACGCCAACTGTGCAGAAGACCCAACTCGGGGCCTCAGTGAGCCCACGGAACACACTCCCCACTTAGAGGCCAGACTGTAGGCTAGGGAAGGGCTGGCCAGGGTGGGTCCCTGTCTCTTTGCTTTTCCCAGGGACACACCTCAATACAACTGTGAATTTCCCCATGGGCTTATTTTCTTCCTTTTCTATTTTTTCCCTCTTGTTAATCACTGTTTCACTGTTGGATGGGACATGCAAACTCAGCACAGGCATTTCAAAGCATCTCGAAGCCCTAGATGTCCAAGCGAACACACTTGAGGGGAACGCCCTGGCCCCTCAGGGTGGACCTCTCACTCCATCGTCCAGCATCTAACCCTGAGAGGTGGTTCGGACAGCACCTCCAAGCACAGGTGGAGAGATCCAGGGGACCCGTGCCAGGCCAGGTTCAGCCCCAGCTCTGTCTGCACCCTTACCCATCACCCCTGCGCCACACGGCCGCCAGAAATGCCTGAATCGGCAGTGGAAACCCACCCCGATTTCTACGCCACAGGCACCCCGGCAAGTCTCGCCTACTACTTGGTAAAGATTCCCAACCACGACAACCGAAGACCCTTATGACCGCGAGGGCTCCGGGATGGCCCCCCGAGGAATGTGCAGGGTTTAGGGCAGTCCTAAATCACTCTCCAATCCAGACGTTCCTCAACATAAAGAAAGCCGACCCACGAGGCTGAGCTACCATGAATTCCGCCCGTCGCCCCTGGAATCCTGCCTTGTCCCAGCAACAAAGTCAGGGCATATCTGGGGTGCATTCTCATGTCCGAGCAGCTGTGTAGCTTCTGATGAATGCAGGACGAATGTCCACTAAGCCTGTTCCCTGAGCTTCCCAGGGCTGTCCCACTGCACAAACCCCTACGTGCAGACGGGGGCTCGATCGTCCCCGGAGGCTCAGGAATTGCCAAGGCCACCCAGGGAGCAAGTGGGGAGGATCTGAACCCCTGGACTCTGACTCTGGTACCACAGGCCTGAGTGTAGGAAGGAGAGACAGCGGGAAAGGACTGGGGTCTCCACGGGGCAGACGCCATCAGGGCAGCAGCCCCACCAGGGGCGAGAGGGAGGGTATGCCCAGGCTGACCCCACGTGGGGCCAGGTCCAGAGCCAGATGGGAGAGAGGGGCAAAGGCCGCAAGCATGTTACTCTTCCCAGGAGTCAGCCCCGGGTGATGAATGACGCGTCAGGGGAAATGCTGGCAGCACCAAGGAGGACAAAACAGGAGAAACCAGTCGATGCCGAGACAACGCCTGGGTGCACACGGCATCCGGCATCTTTCGAGGGTCCCGCCTTGGCCCTCGCTCGCGTCTCCCCTTTAGATATAAATTCGTGCACGTGTATGTGGGCACATACCGCACACACAGACACACACAGCTCCGCCATCTTGCAATCACTCCAAACTGCTACAATGCCAACAATGACTAGTGATCATGGAGTCGATGGGACTCGAACCTCTCTGCGTCTGTCCTGGTCCAGACAGCTGAGGTGAGCTGTGACGGAGCCCCGATGGGAGGTGAGGTGCCCTCCACGGACCCGCCAGGGGTGAGAGGGAGGGTATGCCCAGGCTGACCCCACATGAGGCCAGGCCCAGAGCCAGATGGTAGAGAGGGGCAAAGGAGACCTCAGCTTCCGAGTCTGGGCCCCAGCCTCGAGCACAGATAATCACTGGCTGAGCCCAAGTCAGGAAATGAGCCTACTTCTCTCTTGTAAAAGTGTCTGATGACTTGGAAAAATCACAGAACCCATGGGGAAGTCCCTAACTTTCCATCTGCAAGTGGCTACTGCCAAAAGGAGCTGCCAGACGCTGTGGGTCATCAACTGAAGCCCGAGTTCTCTCAGAAAGGGGAGCCTTGGGAGAGGAAGTTCTCAAATCCCCACAGGAGACGTCCCCCGGGCCTTCAAAGAAAAGCAGCCCTGGGGCCGGCTGGCCACCAGCAGGCTGAATCTCTGCCCCGAGGACCCAGGAAGAGGGCCCTTTCTCCACCCTCTGTCTTTCAAGCAGATGGGCGGGTCTTATTACCAAAGTGTGTGTCCAACTCTTATGGACTGTAGCCCACCAGGCTCCTCTGTCCATAGGATTTTCCAGGCAAGAATACAGGAATGGGTTGCCATTTCCTTCTCCAGGGCCTCATCACGACCCAGGGATTGAACCTGCATCTCCTTGGTTTCCTGCATTGGCAGGTAGATTCTTCACCACGAGCGCCACCTGGATACATATTACCAAAAAGACAGCTGATAACATCTGCCCCTGACCTGGGTGCCTGCCTTGTACACGTTTCGCCGGAACCCCTAGCAGGCAAGTGTTGGGGCTCCCAGGGCACAGAGGAAGAAACTGAGGCCTGAGAAGCCTGCTGAGGTCACCCAGTGATGGGGCGCCTCAGGCTGCTCTCTGGACAAGATGGCATAGGCATGTGCAGGCTGCACACGTGTGTGCAACGTGCCCAAGTGCATACACACAGCGCCCTGCACACCAGGAGGGAAAACGCGCTCGGGGGCCCCCCAGTAGGTCATGGTAGCTGCAGCCAGGGGTGGTGCTGGGGGGCTCAGGGCACAGAGCAGTCATTCTTCTCCATCTTGAGGACACTGACCCTGCCCAGGCTCATTCACAATCTGCCAGGCATGCAGGCCAGGGGCGCTAACGAGGCTGGGGCACCAGACGAGGAGTGCGAGAACTGCATATGTGGGAACATGTAGGGAGGGGCTCCCGCCACCACTCCTGGCCGTTGAGGCAAAAGCAGACCAGCTTTGAGGGGGCTGGAGGGGCAGAGAGATTCTGCCTTGACAGAAGGGCTGCCCGGCAGAGCCCAGACGGCCCTAGATGCCACCTCCTAAAGCCTGGCACGTCCTCTCTGTAGGAGAACTGGCCTGGGGTAGAGGTCCCACTGGCAGCCCAACAGAGGCTCCCGGCCCTCCCCCACTGCATGATGGCCACCAGGCCAACGCCCTGTGGTCACCAAGCCCGCAAGGGGACGCGGGCCCCCAAAGCCCTGTAGATCAGCCGCCCCACAGACACACACACAACATATGCTCAGAGAAACCTGGGACCAGGGCGGCCTTCCTTCTCTTTTGCACTTGAAACAGGGGCCTCACTGCAAAACTAAGTAAGAGCTAAGAATCTGCCCCCTCCCCTCCAAACTGTCCCGGCAGGGTGGGGGGGATCCAGAATAAACCCCCTCAACTGCAGCACAAAGTTCCCCAGCGGCGGCCCAACTGCCTTTCTACTCTTCCCTTTGCCCTCCCGCTGCCTCCCGCTTTAATCTCCACCATTGTCCCCTCGAAGTGAGACCTCATAGTGTTTTCGTGAAAGCAAGAAAAATGGACATTCCTGAAGGTATTGTGGGACCTGTCGAGGCAGAATCGCTCACATATGCCTTTTTTTCCCTCACTGTTAGCTTGAGATGATCTCAGAGAAAGAAAAACAACAGAAAGACACGCACAAAACACAAGCAAAAAAAGTCCCTTCCTTGGTGGCTGATGAGAAAGAAAGCCGTGCTTCGTCGAGAGGGAGAAGAGCCACCAGCGGTCAAGCGCTCGAGAAGCACAGAACCCAGCGGCCCCTCTCCCAGCTCAAAACAAGAGAGCAACTTCCAAGTGATTCGGGGGGGTGGGGGAATAATAATTGCAGCTTTAGAAATATCCTTTCTCTCCAGCAGGACCCTGGGGCCATAGGCGGCCTGGCCGCCTTGCGGGGCTCCCGGTGGTGATTGCTATTCACTGCTTGCAGGTGGCCGATCAATTTCCCAGGGTTTATCAGCGAGGCGATCGTGCCATGTTCTTTCAGCGAGGGCTGCAGGAACCCACACGGGGCCACTTAAACCAGTCTGAAGCTGTGAAAGGCTCCATCACTCGAAGGCCGGGCCAGGCCGCCCAAACAGCCACGGGAGGGCTGGCAGGCGGGCGCGGGGCAGTGAAGGGGGGTGCCAATTAAAAACGCAAGCCCATGGGCCTTTCTCTTCCTCGTTTTCATTCCTGCAGCTACAACTGTGTCCACTGGCAGCAGGTTCCAACAGCGAGGCGGCTGCATTCGCCTCCCAGGGCTTGAGAGCTGCCAGTCCCAAACTAGGCTAATTAAAAGCAGAGTCCCTCCCAGGCTGCTCCTGGGGCGGAGTGAGGCCTCAGGAAGACAAGGCCTGACTGTGAATGCTGGACTCTTCCGGGCGCGGCTGGCAGTCTGCAACAATGAGTCCCCTTCAGACCATCACCTCATCCTCAGGGGCAGAGGGCCTCTGGAAGGAATAGGGCCCACCTGGGCACCAGCCCCAAGAAGAGCCTAGCCCCTGGGGTCTCTGGAACCTTCCAGCATTCCCTGTATGTACCGGAGGCCACCCCACCCCCCCGCCCCAATCTGCTCAGGAAGATGGGTCGAACCTGGTGTGGGTGGGACTGAGCCGGCCTACAGGTTGCACAGCTCTGCTCAGGGGTAAATCCACCCCCCATGCCTGCAAGCTAGCCGGCCTGGGATCGCTGACCATAGAGACAGTCATCGTCAGGGGAAGAAGGAACCCGGGTTTAATCACCTTCTAGGTGTTTATCTGAGGCCTGAACTCTACCCCATGGGCCTGTTTCAGCTGAAAGCAGTGACTATGAAGGCCACCCTGCAGAACTCCAGGGCTAGCACAGCGGGGGCCCCGGGGACAGCCAGCACTGTGGCCACTGACCACACATGGCCAAGTGTCCGCCACGACCCCCTCGGAAGTTCTGCCAGCAAACCAGGGAGCTTTGGCTCCATGAGGGCAAGATCAGAACCCCCAGGAGTGGGGCAGGGAGGAACCCCTGCCCCCCTCCCTCCCTCTCTAGTGCCCTTGAGAGTTCCAGGACAGCTCCCAGCCCAGCAGTGGAGGAAGATGTGGGTGGCAAGTCTGTTCGCTCAATGAAATGCACGTTAATTCCAGCTGACCTGCATGGCATTCAGCAACCTTTCTCCAAATTACCCGGGTATCTGGGCCCCGCCAGGAACGTCTCAGAGAGGCCCTGCTCAGAGGTTTTTGGCACAGACGGAGGCCAGGGGCGACCTCCCAGGGATACTCAGAGGAGGTGCAGTTTCCCAGATGGGGGTGGGGGTGGGAGGGGGCAACTGGAGAGACCCCTAAGGCCTGAGAAGGTGACCTGAGAGGGCAGGCAGCGGTGATGGGAATGGTGGCAGGGCGGGGGGAGGGGGGGCCCCTGTGGGCGCCGAGGAGGGCAGTCTGGCTGGCCTTTCTAGCCAGAGCCGCCTCTGTTTGAGGGGCTGGGAGACAGAGGGTGTGGAGTGTGCAGCCCCTCAGCTGAGGACCCAACACGCCCGGAGCATCCGTCCCCAGAAGGGTGAGGGTGGCTCCCACTGTTTCCAGAACCCATGGGGCCGGCCCCTCACACTCTTGCCTGAATGGAAAGGAGAGGAGCTGTGGGGAGGGGGGTGGTCTGCGTGCAGAAGTCAGCCCTCGGGGGCAGTCCCAGAACAAGGAGGAGGCCCGGTCTCACCAGGGGAGCCCTAGGGTGGCCTTGCAAGGAGCCAAGCGGAGCCCTCAGTGCAGGAAGAGGCGGCTGGGCCAGCCCCAGGCTCCCGGAGGCCTCCATGCACAAGGACTGGTGGCGTCACCTCTCCAGGCCTCAAACTGGAGATATCTGGGACACCAGTTGGCTTCCTTTTTCTCTTTCGAGTTAAAATAAAAGGAACACTGAGAATTAGCATAAAAGTAACATTAATTCTAACCCATATGCTCGGGGCCAGGGGTAGCCCTGGTGCGGCAGTGGACGGGGCCAGCTCCGAAGGCAGACAGGTGATGGTAAATCGAGTCGGGCTTGTGCCAGGCAGTTGCTAAGATCTCCCCGAGAATTCTGAAATCCTGATTAATGGGCAAAATGGCTTAGGTTTTGGCAGGGGACTCAGGCGCCTTTTCTGATGAAAAGCAGCGACGCACACTGCGGGCGGCTGTCTGGCCAAGCGCCCATTTGCCTGGCCTCCCTGGAGGGGATCGGGGGGCAGGGGGGAGTGGAGAGACCCTGGCATCACCCAGGAGCCAATAGGAGACATGGGCCAAGAAGCCATAAGACAGGGTCACCGTCCTTCGCAGCTCCTGGGCCATCTCCCCGGGGATGGAGAAAACAAAGTGGACAAGCCCATCCTGGGGGCGGGGGCGGTGGGGAGGGCAGGCCTGCACTGCCTGTGTCTTCCAGAAACCAGACGCCCGCCACCCAGCTGCACCGCCCTGCAGGGCACCTGAGCCGAGTGGGCACCGGGAAGGCACCTCTCCTCTGCCGCTGCCCAGTTCAGAGGATCAGATTTCCCGGCCGCGGCTAGAGCATGTACCAGGGCCCCCGGGGCGGCAGCCACCTGGGAGGTCAAGGTCTTTTCTTTCACTGTCGGCAGCCTCACCTGAATAATGTCACCTCCAGGTGACCGTCACAACTGGAGCGGAGGGAAGGGGGGAGACCGCGGGCATTGTGGGGCAGAGACAGAGCTTCTCCAGCGCAGGACAGCACCCTTCCCTCCACGAGAGAACCATCAAGTCCCAGAGATGACACGGCCAGAGCTGGGACACGCCATGCTAGGGAAGCACGGCACCTCTCCCTGTTCTGGACGCTAGGCATCTGCTCGGTGCTTTAAAGAATGATTCCTGCTTAAGCTTCCAGACAGATGACCTAAATCTGCTCTGTCCCCCACAACAGGGTTCAAACATCATCCCCAGATCTTCAGTGCCTGATGGGAGAGGCGAGGAAGCACACACATCCTCCAGCCACACGGAGGAGGACTCCGAGGATTCCCAGCTGCCCCAGCCCAGGGCTCTCCCACTGACATGCCACCACCTCCATCTCCTCCCTCGGTCCTTCTGCTACAGGCCTGGGGCCTTTGGGACACCGGGCTCAGGGCTGAAGGCACGAGGTTGGGTTCACCATGGACACAGGGGTTTACGGGGACTCATGCCCCTGCCCTCCAGCCCAGGTGGGCCATGGCCACTCTCTGCAGCCGTTTCCCCCACGTCCCCTCCTGCTTCGGGGAGACCAGTCTGCGCCAACTCCCCTCAAGTGAACCTGACTTCTTTCTGAATTGCCGTAGGGGTGACTCCTATGGTTACAGGGAGGCTGGAAGCAGGTACTGGGGAGAACGGCTCACGTCTCTTCCCCACCACGGGAGAGGGGCCTATGATGAGCACAGATCCAAAGAGTCGAGGCACAGACACGGTTCTCTCCGGGTCTACGGTGCAGCTCCACCCGTGGGCTCCAAGGTGCCCCGGACCCTGGGAACCATCCCCAGGGACTGTGACAGGGTGACATGGTCTACCTCCTGTCCAGCATCAGGCCCCACCAGAGCAGGAGGAGACCAGCCTGGCCTCTGAGTCCAGCTGGGACAGGAAGAGGCTGGCAAGGGGTGAAGCCAGGCCTCGGGCCAGCGTTTGCTGAGCACCTGGCTGGGCCTGGGCGCTCTACCAAGCACCTTTGAAATACCATCTCATTTAATGTCCATTTCCCCGAGAGACTAGACTTTATTATTTTAAATGGGGACTCGGAGCCCTGGTAACAGGAATGAATGGCTGGCGGAAAGCCACAGCTGGCTGCCCCCTCCAAGCAGCTGCCCCAGCATCCCTGGGCCTTGGCCATTGCTCCTGATCCTAACCCCGCCCCTGACAACCCAGTGCTTCAGAGTCTCAAGCTGGAGGCTGATTTGTCCATTTTGGGGCCAGGGGTGGTCAACAGGGTGGGTGCCCCTTTGGGTGAGCAGGCCAGAGAAGGAAGGGAAGGTGGCCAGCTGAGAGCCCACCAGGGACTGAGTCCTGAGTTCTGAGCCAGCTACAAGAGGATGAGTGTGTGCCTGGACACATGGCGGTGGACCGAGGGTGCCTGCCCGGTGTCCCAGGCGGGGCATAGCAGAACCCGGGCACCAGGCTGCGGGCGTCGAGGGGCAGACCTGCGATGAGCCAAGGAAGCGTGGGTCTCAGGCTTCCAGAAAGACACAGAGGAGGAGCTTTCAGACTCCGAAGGCACTGTGCTGGGATCAGGGTTCCCCACCAGCACCCAGACCACCAGGGAGGCCAGCAACGGAGCACGCTGGCAGCTGGTCTCGGCCATCAGTCAGCCGGCAGGGTATCGGGGCGGGACAAGGGCTGGAGAGGAAGTGGGTGTGGGTAAAGCAGCGTCAACAGGAAAACTTGCAGAACGTGCCCGTGAGCGGCTGCCTCCCCTGGACTCCTACTTTCTTGGTTCTCCTTCAGATACTGAAAAATCCGCTTGCCTCTGCAGGGCCAAACGGTGCACTCTTCCTGCCTCCTGAGAAGGCCCGCTTTCTGGGGGCACTGGGGGAATTGAAGCTTCCGAGAAGCAAAAATACAGAAGGCTCTGGAAGCCTCTGCGGGAAACCCCACAAGTATGAGAGGGATGGATGGGCAGCTGCATGCCCAGAAGCCATGAGCCCACAGTCTCTGAGGAGAGGAAGGCGGGGAGCAGGGCTGGTACCTGGGGGAGGGTGGGTGAGTGCCAGGCTGCTGGGTTCTGGCCGAGCTCTATACCTAGCCTGCCATAAAGCCATCCCCATCACCTTCTCTCCCCAGAGCCTCCATCGTCCTGTCTGCGAAATGGCAATCACGGGTCTCCGGTCAGCTCGCCTGGCAGGATGACCATGAGACCTCAAGGATGATGGCCTTCCTGAGGCTTGGGAGGGGAGGACCCACGGAAACAGCAGCAGCAGAGGCCGCACCTACACCCCTCTGCAGCAACAAGTCTTGAGATGCCCTTCTTGTCTTCACTGAGCAGATGAGCAAGCGGACTCAAGAGACAGGCTCGGCGGCTTGCCCGCAGTCCCGTCACCAGAACGCGGGTGCAAGTGCCCGCCTGGCCTGCTTGGGGCTCCTCTGGCCGCTCAGAGGGCCTGGCCAGGATTAGCAATCGTGGGAAGATCCCCTGGGAAGACAGCACAGCACCCCAGGCCCCGGAGGAATGTGCCGCGTCACTGGAGGCAGTGGGAAACGCCTGCCACAACAGGAGAGGCATGGGGAGGCGCTGGGGAGGCAGGAGGAAGCCAGCGGGAGAGGAGAGCTCCGTCCTGCCAACGTGCAGGAGCAGCTGCAGGCCTGCTGGGGAAGGTGCCAAGCGGGGGAAGGGCCAGGGTTGGTGACAGAGTCCGGGGAGGGGCAGCCGGCTCACTGTGTGACCCTGGGCAAAGGGCCTCGCCTCCCTGGGGCCTCCTTTTACCCCCAAATGAAGACACGATTAGACGGAGGTCCCTTCAGGCTCAGAGGATTATGGGTGCCAACTAGCACCGCCTGCATCTCTTTATCCTCAAAGCTGGAAGCGGAGAAACCAGTCCTGGGGACTAGAAGGCTGCATGCCATTTTCCTAGAGGAAGATGCTGTTGTCTCAGTGGACCCCAGCACACCAACCTGGACGGAGGCCTGCAAGTTGTTTCTGGGACCGGCTTGGCACCCTTGGATCGCCCGCCTGACCAACCAAGACAGGGAGTGGGTGGAGAGGGTGCTGCCCAGCACTCGAGCCCAGGCACAGAGGCCGCAGCAGGAAGCAGGAGGCAGCCCGTAAGCGGCCCCGCCTCCGTGTGAGTCAGCCGACTTTTTTCTCTACTGCACACCAGGCGGTCTTGCCAAACTCCCAACAACTGCACAGATGTGGACAAAGCCAGTTCTAAGCAAACTCCCCGGGCAACCCGAGTCTGTGTGTGCTCCACTGTGTGAAGGATGCCTGCCACACGAGGCACCCGGCTGCAAGGTGGCAGGACTAGGGACCAGGGAGCTGCCCCCCAGAGCGCAGTCTCACGGTGCCATGTGCGCCCTGACGCGTGCTGGGAAGTATGCACTCCACCCCTCCTAGTCCTTCAGGCTCCAAAGGAGCAACCAGGGACTGGAGGCATAACTGTCCCATAAACGACGCTGCACCTCTCTGGATCTCACAATGCCTCCACAAAGCACATTATTGTTAGCCCCATTTTTCAGGAAAAACAAACCCCAAACCAAAACAAAACCAAAAAACCCCTGTGGCTCAAAAGACAGCCGCTTGTGCAGGATTCTGCACCTAGTGGATGACAGAGGTGGGGCTGACCCCCAGACCTCGCCTCCTGGCCTAGCTTCCCCTCCATGCGCACGGAGAGCCCTAGCCACACGAAGTATTTACAGTATTAAGAGCTCAAGTCANAGCACATTATTGTTAGCCCCATTTTTCAGGAAAAACAAACCCCAAACCAAAACAAAACCAAAAAACCCCTGTGGCTCAAAAAAAAGCCGCTTGTGCAGGATTCTGCACCTAGTGGATGACAGAGGTGGGGCTGACCCCCAGACCTCGCCTCCTGGCCTAGCTCCCCCTCCATGCACACGGAGAGCCCTAGCCACACGAAGTATTTACAGTATTAAGAGCTCAAGTCATAACACGATGCCTTGGTGACATGCACAGATGATATAATTATCCACCAGATGACTTTTCTCCCTAATAGAGCCAGAATATCTTATTCTGAGTAATATAATTAAGTACAGGATAATTTTAAGATGCTGTAGGCTCTGCCCTGCTCCCAGGGTAAGTCCTAAGAAGACAGCAACTAACCCTGGAACCTCTCCTGACAAGGAAGAACTTTCTCCCAGTGGGAAGGAGCCAAAGGTGAAAGAGCCATCTTGAAGAGGGAGAGAAGCCTGGGTCACTGCAGTACCCAAGAGATGAAGAAAAGTGCATTCCAATACGATTCAGAGAGCCAGGCACGAGGCTGAATCTTCTAAGGGCTCTGATTGGACTCTGCCTGATAGGTGGTGATGAAGAAAGTGATGATCGTGGTGATAAGGTGATGGTGGTGATGGAGACGGGGATGGTGGTGAAGAGGTGGTGACAAGAAGGTGACAGGTGGTGATGATGAAGACCACGCTGACGATGACCGCCGTGATACGGGGGTGGTGATGAAGGTGACGGTGGCCGTGGCGCTGATACGGATGGTGCTGACACCAGCAGTGATGAAGGGAACGGCGACGA
>SJYW01034087.1:398877-450820 GCA_006410735.1 Raphicerus campestris | reverse complement strand
CCGGGGCAAGTCACTCCTTGGGTCTCTGCTCCTGGGTCCCTGGCAGTACCGGATGTGATGCTAAGAGCATCTGCCTCCTGGGCTGGCATGAGCAGGGAGGGAGCTCTTCCATAGCATCCAGAGTGGGGCCCGGCCCACAGCGAGGCTGATGGAGGCATTTCTTTACTGCCACCCAGCGCTTCCAGGAGGAGCCCGGGATGCTCCCGGGACCTCAGTTTAGCAGATGCCTTGTGCCGGCTAACTGCGGGGATGTGTCTGTCTCTCCCAGGCGGGGGCTACACTTGCTGGCCACACACACACCCTTCCCCAGCATCCCACACGCAGCAGCAGCACAGCTCAGCAGGCTGAGGTTCACAGAACCTGTAATCTGCGAAGCTCAATTCTTGGGAAAAACCGTGAGCCCCCCTCCACCCCCACCCCAGTCTTCCTGCTTCTCGACCACAGATACGGTGGGCTGCTCATTGCACGGTACCCCCGTGGACAAGCTGGGGGATGAGGGGAGCTGCAGGGAGCAGCTTCTTCAGGGAGACACGCGCCTACGCCGAAACCGCCTCTCCCTATCTGCTTGCAGCCGGCTGGCTTCACAGCAGGGCCGACACCAGCCGCCGCGGTGGTGGAAGTGGCTCTTGGTCGTGCTAAGAACTTTCCGACCACATTCCCGGTCCCCGAAGGCGCTCCAGCCCCGGCCGCAGCCTCTTGGCTCCGAGGGCTGCCTTTGGATTTCTCAGGCGTGGGACGGCCCTGGGACAGGCCGGCCTCTGTTGACTGAGCCTGTGGGGGGGTGTGGGGGGTGGGCAAGATGGAAACCGCGGCCATCTGAGGCCCTTAAATGTCAGAGCCAGCCTTCCCGCCCTTATTTTCACAATGCTGTTCCAGACCCACCTCGCTGGGCCAAGTTCTGTCGCCACAGAGCTAATATCCTCTAGCAACTTCCGAGCTGGTTATCAGCCTCGGGGCCGGGACACCTCTGGCAGCGGGGAGGCTGCTGCGTCCCCAGCCAGTGCAAACTTTCCAGGGGTTTGTCTTGAGTGACGAAAACCCCTTGAATCTTGAATTGAAAACCCCTTGAATCTTGAATTGCGTCCTACCAGCCTGGGCAGAACAGCCTCACCCGAAATTCTTCGAGGGATAATGAGAACAGAGCCGGGGGAGGGGTGGGAGCGGGAGGAAGTGAACCAGCCTCCCCGCAGCTGAAGGCTCTCCAAGCACGAGTGGCAGAGACAGGAGGGAGGCCTGGAGGAGAGGAGATGGGAGCACAGGGGCCTGGACCAGCAACCCAGCCAGCGCCTCCAGAGCCAGGCCGCTGCTGGCAGGAGGTGCTTTTTCATTTTCTTAAAAAAGGCATCACGCTTTTGTGCGCTGAGATACTGAGCGGCTCATCCTTACACCGGGGCCCTGGTGAGCCAGGAGCAACCAGCTCCCTTGCCAGCACCTCCTTGTTTTTTGTTGTGCGTTAGTGTGCGTGTGCGTGTGTGCGTGTGTGTGTGTGTGTGTGTGTGTGTGTTTTCAGCCGTGTGTGACTTTTGGGATCTTAGCTCTCCATCAAGGGATGGAACCGGGGCTCTAGCAGTAGAAGTGGAGAGTCCCACCTGCTGGACCACCAGGGGATTCCTGGTGGAGGGCCAAGTCTGCAGCCGGCAGGGCCTGAGACAGTTGGGGCGGGAAGCCTGACATCACCCCTCATATTCCTGACTGCCACGGTCATGGCGCCAGGCCCTCCTGGAGAACCCGCTCTCGTGAGAAGCTGCCAAAGAAATGCCGGTCGAGCTTTCCAAATGGAGAAACTGAGGCACAGGGTCATCTCCGTTAGGGGCTGCTCACAGTCTCTGCGAGAGACACACAGTGAACGCTGCTGGCTTTGAGAACCACATGGTCTCTTTTGTGATGTGAAAGTAGCCACAGGCCGCAGGCATGGCTGTGTGCTGTTCAAACTCAATTTGCAAAAGTGGGTAACAGGAGTTTGCTGGCCCCAGTCTACACGGTTGGAGATGACAGTTGCTAGCACTCCTGGAGGCTCTGGCCGTCAACTGCGGGGCACCACTGAACCCTCAGCATNTGTGTGTGTGTGTGTGTGTGTGTGTGTGTTTTCAGCCGTGTGTGACTTTTGGGATCTTAGCTCTCCATCAAGGGATGGAACCGGGGCTCTAGCAGTAGAAGTGGAGAGTCCCACCTGCTGGACCACCAGGGGATTCCTGGTGGAGGGCCAAGTCTGCAGCCGGCAGGGCCTGAGACAGTTGGGGCGGGAAGCCTGACATCACCCCTCATATTCCTGACTGCCACGGTCATGGCGCCAGGCCCTCCTGGAGAACCCGCTCTCGTGAGAAGCTGCCAAAGAAATGCCGGTCGAGCTTTCCAAATGGAGAAACTGAGGCACAGGGTCATCTCCGTTAGGGGCTGCTCACAGTCTCTGCGAGAGACACACAGTGAACGCTGCTGGCTTTGAGAACCACATGGTCTCTTTTGTGATGTGAAAGTAGCCACAGGCCGCAGGCATGGCTGTGTGCTGTTCAAACTCAATTTGCAAAAGTGGGTAACAGGAGTTTGCTGGCCCCAGTCTACACGGTTGGAGATGACAGTTGCTAGCACTCCTGGAGGCTCTGGCCGTCAACTGCGGGGCACCACTGAACCCTCAGCATCCCAGGGGTGCTCTCGGCGGAGTGCTAGTTAGAACAGCAAATCTATTATTATAAACCATTAAGTCACATCCCACACAGGACTCAAAAGACACTGGACCTCCGATCCCCAGAGGTTCCACCCTGGGACAACGGTGGTCCCTGCAGAACCCTGTGGCACAGGGTCAAAGACTGAGGGTCAGGGAAGCCCAGGGGGAGAGGGGCTCACGACCACCCTCTGTCCCACCCATAACCACAAGGAAGAAGAGAAACCCGGGCAGACTGGGGACAAAGGGGAGGCCCCCTGCCCTGAAGGTCTGGCCTCCACAGGGGCCCCGCAGAGAATCCCGAGACCCGGGGCAAGGACCAACTCCGCCGCGTCTTCCCTCCTCCCCGCTAGCTGGCTCTGGATGTCTCACAGGCACCAGCCTGCACTACGGGGTAGTTTGAGGACCCTGGCAGTCGGGAAGGTCCAGGGAGGGGGGGCTGTCTTTTTCCCCCGCACCAGCCTCTCATACTAAGCCTTAGGTACTTCTTCAGAAGCCTAGGGCTGGGGCTTCCCTGTGGTTAGCACGTCACACTTCCAATACAGAGGGTGCAGGTCCGATCCCTGGCCAGGAAACTAAGATCCCACATGTCAGGCAGTGCAGCCAAAAAGAAAAAAAAAGCCTGGGGCTCCTCATGCAAGTCCACGGGCTTCATCAAGGCCACCATTAGTGTCCCCACTTAGGCACTTGCTCAGTGCCATGACTTTGATCTGAAGTTTCAGATTTCCGTGATATTCCAATTTTAGCCTCCTTCTTCTAGGATGGTGACAACTATCACCTTAGACCGTCTAGACAGCTCCAACAGCTGGCGCAGCAGGGACCAGGTCAGGCTTCCCTCAAGATGTCACGTGAGATCCCAGCTGCCGCCCCAAGACTGGGCCCTGACCCCTGAGCCTGACCAGTGCCCTGTCCTCAAGCAGAGCCCCCAGTGCCCAGGGGCAGGCTGTCCTGCCACGGGCCCATCACAGCCAAGGAGGGAAGACTCATGCCGAGCTCCGGTCTCTGCTGGCCCTGAGCCCCCACAGACACCTGAGATGATGGAATGGGCCTGGCACCCCGAGTCCTGCCTTGACTCCCTGATAAGTGCAAGAACCTGGACCGCACAGCCTCTCCACGCCTAACCTTGTAAGCTTGGCTGCCACTCTGAATGTCGGTTTTTTATTCTGCAAAATGGGAACAGCAATCTTCACTTCTGGGGACTGTAATCACGAAACCACGTGACTACATGAACACAAGCCCCCTGCTGGTCTGTGGAGCGCAGGAACACAGGCAGAGTGCACGCACTGTCGCACACGGCAAGAGTCAGCAGTGTGTCTTATCCTCACGTGTGGACCCAAGTTTCAAAGGGTGGGGCTCAGGCCACACAGGTGCAGGGCTCTGGCGAACGGGTCTCAACACAAAGGGACGGTGTGGACAGCAGGTGACCCAAACTGAGGCAGGAGGTCCCATCATCTCACTGCTCAGGAGGGTCGCCTCCGGCCTCCTGGCTCGAGAAGACAAGGAAGGCCTTTCTGGCTCAGTTTGCTTCCTGAAGGACACACTAGGTCACCCTCCTTTTTCCCTGATGAAGTGGGGAAGCGCTCACAGGGTGGCCTTGCAGAGGTTAACTCAGCCAGTGGCTCCCCCATCTCCTCCAGGCCCTGGACACTCAGGCCTAGAGGAACCAGGCAAGGAATTCCCCAAAAGGCCCTGGGCCCAAAGCAGTTCACGCTGCATGACTGGGACTCCAACAGCCCATCTCCACGAGGACCACTAAGTACACAGGCACCAGCCTTCTCTGTCTGCCCTGGGGGCTCCCTGCAAACCCACCCCCAGCCAGACAGATCTCCAAAACCCCACCGTCCTGTTCAGAACTGTCTTTGGCTCCCAATGGCATGCAGAACAAACTCCCAACCCTCCACGCGCCATCCCAATCACAGCTCCAGCCACACGCGTCAGGGCGCCATCCCAACCACAGCTCCAGCCACACGCGTCGGGGCGCCATCCCAACCACAGCTCCAGCCACACGCGTTGGTTTCTGGTCACGAGAACAACTCAGGGCCCTGTCTCTGCTCTGCCCTCCAGCAGAGGCATGGTCTAAGGAAGGGCTTGGGTACCAGGCCTAGGCCCACCGGGGAGCATCATGGCTCCCCTGTGAAGAAGCGGAGAGCCCTGCACACATCACAGAAAAGCCCCTAGGCAACCCTGGTCCTGACTGCTGGATCCCTGGAGCACTCCAGAGAGTGCATCAGGTGCCAGGCAGGGTCCTTACAGCGGTCATCGTCCTGTTTTAAACCCAGTAACAGCCACTACGGATCCTATTTAACAAGAAAAAAAGACGAAGGCACAGAGGGCTGGGCTTCCCTCATACCCCAGCTGGTAAAGAATCCACCTGCAATGCAGGAGACCCCAGTTCGATTTCTAGGTCAGGAAGATCCGCTGGAGAAGGGATAGGCTACCCACTCCAGTATTCTTGGACTTCCTTTGTGGCTCAGCTGGTGAAGAATCCACCTGCAATGCAGGAGACCTGGGTTTGATCCCTGGGTTGGGAAGATCCCCTGGAGAAGGGAAAGGCTACCCACTCCAGTATTCTGGCCTGGAGAATTCCATGGACTGTATAGCTCACAAAGGGTCAGACACGACTGAGCGACTTTCACTTTCACAGAGGGCAGAGCTACGAGCGCCGATCAAAGTCTCCAGGTTTCTACGTGATCAAGTGTTGATGCTGTGACTTCCAGAAGGCTGGGGCGGAGGGTCCCCGTCTCCTGCTGCAGCCCTGGAGCCTCCAGGGTCCCAGCTTGGTCAGCAGTGGCTGGAGATGAGTCCAGAACTTGAACCAAAACCTCCAGAGGACACAACTATTTCACCAGCTTGCACATGGCTGCCTAGATACAGTTGCTCCCACCCGACCCTTCTGTAGCCTGCAGGCTCCTTAAAGGTGTGGCCAGGGTCTTAGACGTGCTGAGTCCGAGCCCCTGCTCCAGGCCCTAACACAGAACTGGCCCCCAGTCAATGCATGCTGACTGGAATCAGCTCACAGGGCTGTTGCTACCTGGAGCCTGAGGGCCCAGAAGGTTCCCATGGTGGGCGGGGCCCTGTCTGAAGTTCCCAGGCTGCTGAAGCTACAGGCCCCACCTTCCTATAGGTCCGACCTGCACAGAGGGGGCGCAAACTAGAAGCATAAATGCAATTTCCTAGGAAGAATGTGGTCAGGAGGCTGCCACGCTCCAGGGACAGGACTGCTCAGGAACCACACTCTGCTCCTGGGCCGGTCCACACCTGCCCTCGCACCCCACGGCCTGAGTGCTGGGGGGCAGGGGGCCCAATTCCAAGTGCACACGAGAGGAGCCAGCAGCCCCCTGGGGCCACTGGGCGCTGGACGCGTGGCCAGTCCCACTGGGATGTGTAGTAACTTTAAGACACGTCCTGTACATGGAAACTTGGTATATTGAAAACGAGCACATGTCTCTACCAACAACTGATTTCTACTGAATGCATGTTGAAATGACACTGTTTGAATCCACTGAGTTAAATAAAAGATGTTATTAACTTTACCTATTCTTTTTTTCTTTTTAACTGTGGCTACCACAAAGAAGGCTGAGTGCCAAAGAACTGATGCTTTCAAATTGTGGTGCTGGAGGAGACTCTTGAGAGTCCCTTGAACTGCAAGGAGATCCAACCAGTCCATCCTAAAGGAAATGAGTCCTGAATATTCATTGGAAGGACTGATGCCGAAGCTGAAGTTCCAATACTTTGGCCACCCAGTGCGAAGAGTTGATTCACTGGAAAAGACCCTGATGTTGGGAAAGATTGAGGGCAGGAGCAGAAGGGGCTGACAGAGGATGAGATGGTTAGATGGTATCACCGACTCCAAGGACATGAGCTTGAGCAAACTCTGGGAGACACTGAAGGACGGGAAGTCTGGCGTGCTGCAGTTCATGGGGTGGCAAAGAGTCAGACATAACCGAGGGACTGAACAACAATAACCAGAAAATTTAAAATTTAAAATAATTTAAAACAACGGCTCATATTCTGTTTCCCCTGCATGGAGCTGAGACTCAGTTACAGCCTCTAAAATGGATAAGAGGGGTCAGTCTCATGGGGCTGTCTTGAGAAAATTTGATAGGTGAGTTTCTCCTGCAAACCTGCTCCCACCTCACCTGCCCAGAGTCAGCAGGTAACTCACAAGCACCCGCCCTCCCCACCCTCCGCTCCAGACTCCTGGCCCCTCTCAGGGCTCCTGGTGGCCTGCTGCTTCCTTCTCTGGGCTGCCCATCAAGCTAATGGTGAAACTTCAAGGTCACAAGCAGTAACAAGTCAAAGAAATACCAGTGATGACAGGGGTGACCACAATGATCTGGGGCCAACACCTCCGGAGGGTGTCTGTGCACCCGGCTGGCTCCAGATGCCCCCAGAATTTCAAAGCCCACAGCACACGGCAGAGGTCACGGAGGCCCAGAGAGGGACAGTGACGTCCCCAGGGTCCCCCAGCTGACGAGAGTTACCCTGCCATGTCCCTCCAGGTCCAGAACCCACCCTTCCACTGCCCACTGGCCTAGGTGTTGGGAGGGGGGGGCATGGGCACAGTATTTGCTCACAGGCTCCCTGTGTGCGTCATGCTAAAGTTCTGGTGTCTCTGCTGAGTGACACAATCAACCTCACATCATTTCAGACGCCATGACCCTCCTCTCACCAAATAGTTAATGCTGCATAATCAGCCTATCTCTGCTGAAACACTCACTCCCAACATGCTGCGCTGCGCCACACCTGCCCGGGCTGGTTCTAAACCCAACAAAAAAGGGGCTTCTCTGTTGCTGGCTCTCCAGCCTGCATACTTGCTCCTATTTCTATCTGCCATCAACTCTTGGAAACTTCCATTGTTCAAGACTGTTCCAGATTAAAGTGAGATGGAACTTCTCCAGGTGGATTAGGCCTGTTTAAAGCTGGTCCCAACTACCAAGGGGTTGTGGGAAGGTGTGCGGGTCCAGAGGTGGACCCAGCATCTGCGAGACTGGACCACAGCCCTGGGTCCCAGCGGGGACCCATCCTTCCAGAGGGGACACGTGATGGGAGAAGACCCAGGTGGCCCACGAGGGCCCTGGCCTGGGCTCGGGATCTTCCCGGGGTGTCCACATGAGAAAGGGGCAGACAAGGAATCGGGGTGATGGGGTGAGAAGAGCCCCTCATGTGAGTGTGAGCACAGGCCTGGCCTGGCCAGGCCGTCAGCACAGCAAGCCCTCAAGGTCACCTTGCACCTTGTTCACCAAGTCATTTCAGGAAGGGGTTTGCCAGGAACCTCCCTTCCAGGACACAGAAGGCCCATTTCTCAGGCCCCTTCTCCCCACGTCCAGGCCTGCCCACTATTTCAGAGGGTGAGTGAGACTCCAAGAGGGACGGGAGACAAGTGGCCAGGGGCCTGTGTCCAGGACAGCCTGGCTGGGGGTCAGAGGGCAGGCCGGCCAGGCCCAGGGCTGGGGCAAGTGCAGGACTGGCCGCCACGCCCACCCCTCCCAGGAGACGAGTCATCTGGGGATGAGGGGGTGGCGATGGCCAAGGGCTTAGAGATCCCCCAGCAAATCTCAGGAATGGGTAACGAAGGCTCTGCTTCGGGCACTAAGAGGACGCTTTCAGACTGGGGATGTGTCCACCTGCGGGACCTCGTGAACAGTCAGAGGACCTCATGGACCTCCCCTGGGCATGGCAGAGCCAGTCCGAGGGCCCGTCTCCCGTGTGTTCCAGCCCCACACTGAGGAAGGGTCTGGATCCCGGTATCGTGGAAGGGTCATGACAGTGGCGCTGCAGTCCTCGGGCAGAACGGAAACAGCCTCTGAAGGAGGGCCTGGTGTTGAAACCTCGCTGCCCTGGTTTTCCAGCCAGAAAACTCACAACTCGAGAAAGGCAGCGCTGGGACGTTCCTGGTGGTCCAGTGGTTCAGACTCTGTGTTTCCAACGCAGGGGACGAGGGTTAGATCTCTGGTTGGGGAACTAAGAGCCCACACACACCACTGTCACTTTCGTATCAGCTGCTGTCGAGAAAGGGGTGGATAATACGCAAGTGACTTAACACCCACTCGACAGATGTGAGTTGGAACAAACTCCGAGAGGGTTTGCCCCTTTTGGCTGCATGGTATGGGCAAAAATAAAAAAAAGAAAGAAAGAAATGCAAAGCCTGTCTGCCCAAGGGCTGGGAGGATGAGTCTGTTGAGACGGGATGACATCAGAACATCGAGGTTCCTCCATCCGTGTGTGAGCCTAGTGGATTAGACAAGGAACAGCCATGCTTCCTGAGAAAGTCCTGAGGCCCTGGGCCACCTCACCTGCAGGGAACCCAAAGTCTAGCCTGAGTCCCGGCCTCACCCAGGCCCCTGGCTGGCAAGGGCTGGCAGGACCCACCCTTGGCAGGGGCCCTTTGGGGAGGTCTTGCCCATGGGTCGGGGCTGAAGGGCTCCCATCAGGGGTCTCCCAACTCATCAGGTGAGCAGGTAGCCCACCCAATTTTCTTCCCTGAAGAGGAAGGAGAGGAACCCTCCTGCGTGGATAAAGGACCACACCCCAGGAGGGGGTGGGTGGCGGTGGTGGAGGGTCAGAACGACAAACTCCCTCCTATTCCTGCTACGGACGCAGGCCAGTCTGATGAGGACTGTGGACCTGGCTCCCCAGGGCCTCAGCCAGGCTGGTGGGCGAAGATGAGGGAGCTGAAGGTGTCCTCCCATCCGGTCACCTCCTCAGGGTGGGGGAGCCTCCCCATCCCTCCAACCAGAGGTGGCCCCTTCCACCTCCTCTCTCCCACCTGGCGTTCCAAACCACACCAGCCTGCTCGAGTTTCCTGGCAGCACACACCGCCATAGGAAATTATCCTGCCTTTTCTGGGCTGGCTTATTGTTGTTGTTGCTCAGTCATGTCCGACTCTTTGCAACCCCACGGACTGCGGCACACCAGGCTCCTCTGTCCTCCACTGTCTCCCGGAGTTTGCTCAAATTCATGTCCAGGGAGTCTGTGCTAAGTTGTTTGCGTCTTATCCATCCCCTTTTTTGACAGTAGCTGATACGAAAGTGACAGTGGTGTGTATCTTGCAGAAAACGCCCCTGGACTTCATCCTGAGTGCCAGGCGCCCAGCAGTTCCCCAGGGAAGCATCTCTGAATGCAGACAAGGGTGATGCAGAGTGAAGAAGAGAACGGGGCAGGCCCCAGGGCAAAGGACTTGCCTGGGTCTGCACAGTCCGCCCATGGCCGGGCCCTGCACCAAGGGTCAGCTCCAGGCCCTCTCCCATTCTGCACTCTGCACCGGGGTGGGGCTCTGTGACTCCCCACCAGAGGCTGTGCCCACGGACGGGCTGGGGGAGCCCTCGAGGCCGGAGGAGGCGCATCACTTTCCCTGCTTCCTGCGGCTGCCTCTGCTCCTCACCCCTCGGGAGCGTCTGGTCCTCACACAGCACTTGCTTCCAGTTTCTAGCTTTTCCAGCATCCACGGAGCCCACTTCACGGCCCTCCCTGTCCTCAGCCCCAGCGGGCCTGCGGACCCCACAGTGCCGAGCCCCACCCTCCCACGGGCAACCCCTCCCGCTGTGGCCCTCACCCGAGGGAGCATCTCCCCTTCTCGGTCTTCAGGAACCTGCCTAACCATCATCCGCACTGAACTCTCCAACCCACGGGGTGGTTTCCGCCCCCTGCAGAGGGTCCCAGCTAATCCAGGCAGCCTGGCACATTCCCCAGGCACAGGGCTCTAGAAAGGAAACAGCTGCAGCGTTCCCCACCCCCACCCCCGCCAGAGCCACCACCCAGTCCACGGAGATTAAACGTAGGACAGGCCCCTGCACTGTTTTGGAGCCGGGGGCTGGGCCTGGTGGCCTTCAGTGACGTATGACGATGTGAGCTCACTGCTGCTGCTCACAGATGAAGCTCATGGTGATTCGTTATATTTTGGAACCAACCATCCCTTTTGTTTTCCAAGGCAGGGGAAAAAAAAAAGCCACCCTTCTCCCTCCCCAGCAGGAATTATCCAAGAGTTCTACTATGCCTAACTTTCAAAGGAGGCATTGTTAATCTTCTCGCCATAAATAGGCAATTAACACCCACTCCCGAGTCCAGGCAAAACCCAGTTCCTGCCGGCTCTGGGACACAGCGCAGGACTGGCCCTCTTGCGTGGCATTCGCTTTCTGAAGTTCTCAACAGGGGCCTGAGGCTGCAAGAAGAGGGCAGGAACTCAGGACAGCTGATTCCACAAAAATGTTAGAGGGAGTCTAGGTCGATGCCATGCTTGAGGACAACCGAGGACTGTGTTACCAAAGGGCCTAACTTCATCCGACCCGAGTCCACACGTAAGCCAGCAGCCTGTACAGGATGAAGGCACGGGCAGGCAGCAGGCACGTCGGCTGGTAATTAATCACATCCGTCTCAGGGACACAGCTCCCTGCTTCCCGGTCTCTGGGCCTCCCAGGGGCTGACCCATCGGCTCATCGAGGGCGTGGAGCGCCTTCCCAGGGGGCATGACCCCGACATCCCCGATGAGGCAGGAATAGGATGGGAACGCTGGAATGCTTCCGGGTTTCTGTCAAGCGGCCCCTTCCCCTGCATCCTTCCTGGCTGCGCGGGGCTCCCTGGGCTGTGTTGGTAGGTTCTCATTTTCCGGAGATGTCGCCCCAGCCAACGTAAACAGACCCAGTGCGGCACCCCTGAGATGCAACCCAGCAGGACGAGCCTGCAGGGCTCCGGGCATGACCTCCCGTGNTCCTGGTGGCCTGCTGCTTCCTTCTCTGGGCTGCCCATCAAGCTAATGGTGAAACTTCAAGGTCACAAGCAGTAACAAGTCAAAGAAATACCAGTGATGACAGGGGTGACCACAATGATCTGGGGCCAACACCTCCGGAGGGTGTCTGTGCACCCGGCTGGCTCCAGATGCCCCCAGAATTTCAAAGCCCACAGCACACGGCAGAGGTCACGGAGGCCCAGAGAGGGACAGTGACGTCCCCAGGGTCCCCCAGCTGACGAGAGTTACCCTGCCATGTCCCTCCAGGTCCAGAACCCACCCTTCCACTGCCCACTGGCCTAGGTGTTGGGAGGGGGGGGCATGGGCACAGTATTTGCTCACAGGCTCCCTGTGTGCGTCATGCTAAAGTTCTGGTGTCTCTGCTGAGTGACACAATCAACCTCACATCATTTCAGACGCCATGACCCTCCTCTCACCAAATAGTTAATGCTGCATAATCAGCCTATCTCTGCTGAAACACTCACTCCCAACATGCTGCGCTGCGCCACACCTGCCCGGGCTGGTTCTAAACCCAACAAAAAAGGGGCTTCTCTGTTGCTGGCTCTCCAGCCTGCATACTTGCTCCTATTNGGAGGGGGTGGGTGGCGGTGGTGGAGGGTCAGAACGACAAACTCCCTCCTATTCCTGCTACGGACGCAGGCCAGTCTGATGAGGACTGTGGACCTGGCTCCCCAGGGCCTCAGCCAGGCTGGTGGGCGAAGATGAGGGAGCTGAAGGTGTCCTCCCATCCGGTCACCTCCTCAGGGTGGGGGGGCCTCCCCATCCCTCCAACCAGAGGTGGCCCCTTCCACCTCCTCTCTCCCACCTGGCGTTCCAAACCACACCAGCCTGCTCGAGTTTCCTGGCAGCACACACCGCCATCGGAAATTATCCTGCCTTTTCTGGGCTGGCTTATTGTTGTTGTCGCTCAGTCANCCTTCCACCTCCTCTCTCCCACCTGGCGTTCCAAACCACACCAGCCTGCTCGAGTTTCCTGGCAGCACACACCGCCATCGGAAATTATCCTGCCTTTTCTGGGCTGGCTTATTGTTGTTGTTGCTCAGTCATGTCCGACTCTTTGCAACCCCACGGACTGCGGCACACCAGGCTCCTCTGTCCTCCACTGTCTCCCGGAGTTTGCTCAAACTCATGTCCAGGGAGTCTGTGCTAAGTTGTTTGCGTCTTATCCATCCCCTTTCTTGACAGTAGCTGATACGAAAGTGACAGTGGTGTGTATCTTGCAGAAAACTCCCCTGGACTTCATCCTGAGTGCCAGGCGCCCAGCAGTTCCCCAGGGAAGCATCTCTGAATGCAGACAAGGGTGATGCAGAGTGAAGAAGAGAACGGGGCAGGCCCCAGGGCAAAGGACTTGCCTGGGTCTGCACAGTCCGCCCACGGCCGGGCCCTGCACCAAGGGTCAGCTCCAGGCCCTCTCCCATTCTGCACTCTGCACCGGGGTGGGGCTCTGTGACTCCCCACCAGAGGCTGTGCCCACGGACGGGCTGGGGGAGCCCTCGAGGCCGGAGGAGGCGCATCACTTTCCCTGCTTCCTGCGGCTGCCTCTGCTCCTCACCCCTCGGGAGCGTCTGGTCCTCACACAGCACTTGCTTCCAGTTTCTAGCTTTTCCAGCATCCACGGAGCCCACTTCACGGCCCTCCCTGTCCTCAGCCCCAGCGGGCCTGCGGACCCCACACTGCCGAGCCCCACCCTCCCATGGGCAACCCCTCCCGCTGTGGCCCTCACCCGAGGGAGCATCTCCCCTTCTCGGTCTTCAGGAACCTGCCTAACCATCATCCACACTGAACTCTCCAACCCACGGGGTGGTTTCCGCCCCCTGCAGAGGGTCCCAGCTAATCCAGGCAGCCTGGCACATTCCCCAGGCACAGGGCTCTAGAAAGGAAACAGCTGCAGCGTTCCCCACCCCCACCCCCGCCAGAGCCACCACCCAGTCCACGGAGATTAAACGTAGGACAGGCCCCTGCACTGTTTTGGAGCCGGGGGCTGGGCCTGGTGGCCTTCAGTGACGTATGACGATGTGAGCTCACTGCTGCTGCTCACAGATGAAGCTCATGGTGATTCGTTATATTTTGGAACCAACCATCCCTTTTGTTTTCCAAGGCAGGGGAAAAAAAAAAGCCACCCTTCTCCCTCCCCAGCAGGAATTATCCAAGAGTTCTACTATGCCTAACTTTCAAAGGAGGCATTGTTAATCTTCTCGCCATAAATAGGCAATTAACACCCACTCCCGAGTCTAGGCAAAACCCAGTTCCTGCCGGCTCTGGGACACAGCGCAGGACTGGCCCTCTTGCGTGGCATTCGCTTTCTGAAGTTCTCAACAGGGGCCTGAGGCTGCAAGAAGAGGGCAGGAACTCAGGACAGCTGATTCCACAAAAATGTTAGAGGGAGTCTAGGTCGATGCCATGCTTGAGGACAACCGAGGACTGTGTTACCAAAGGGCCTAACTTCATCCGACCCGAGTCCACACGTAAGCCAGCAGCCTGTACAGGATGAAGGCACGGGCAGGCAGCAGGCACGTCGGCTGGTAATTAATCACATCCGTCTCAGGGACACAGCTCCCTGCTTCCCGGTCTCTGGGCCTCCCAGGGGCTGACCCATCGGCTCATCGAGGGCGTGGAGCGCCTTCCCAGGGGGCATGACCCCGACATCCCCGATGAGGCAGGAATAGGATGGGAACGCTGGAATGCTTCCGGGTTTCTGTCAAGCGGCCCCTTCCCCTGCATCCTTCCTGGCTGCGCGGGGCTCCCTGGGCTGTGTTGGTAGGTTCTCATTTTCCGGAGATGTCGCCCCAGCCAACGTAAACAGACCCAGTGCGGCACCCCTGAGATGCAACCCAGCAGGACGAGCCTGCAGGGCTCCGGGCATGACCTCCCGTGGCCGCGAGTCACCCAGCCAAGTCCAGGAGAGAAGACCTAGATTCAAGTGGACAAGAGCAGGGATGCTTCAGCAAAGGAGATGGAGGCTGGAGGCAGGGGTGACAGGAAGGGCAGGAGCCGAGCTCCCAGGGAGCCTGATGCATAAAGGGTCGGAGGCAGGATGGCTCCAAGGACACGTGTGGAAACAAAGCGAGTCATGGGGATCAGCTACCCGTCACTGCTACGGAGGGAAGATCATGGAGAAATTCAGGCAAAGCGAGGGCTCTAGGCGGGATAACATGAGGGCCTTACCGCCAGCCAACTCTGAATGTAGCAGCTTAAAGAACGATATCGTTGGGGATTAGGGTGATGGATGCTCGGCCCTGTGAGTGAGGTCTGTGACCACGGTGACTTGGACGCTAATGCAAGATCGATCCCCTGGCTGGGCCTGCTGGCCGTACCTCTGGGATGTTTGTGCCCCTTACAAGGAGATGTGTGTTCACGCTGGTCCACATTGGCATGCCTGCCAACAGCTGGCTCCACCTCTAAGTCCACGCTGCTGGAGGGGGGCTGTTACTCCCCTGCTTAAAACTCTCTAAGGCTCCCCCCACTGCACTCAGAATAAAAGACAAGCGTCTTCAGAGGACCTGCCAAGAAGGTCCCCCATGCTCAGGGCCCCTGCCACCTGGTCCTGCTCCGGGCACACTGGGCTCCTCCTGCCCCACCTGGCCCTGCTCTGGGCACACTGGGCTCCTCCCCGCCACCCCTTGACTCCAACCTTTGCACACGCACCTCTGCTAGTAGCCTCTGTGTGCACACTGGCAGGGCCACCTCACGGCTTATGGCCCTGCTCATGTGATTCCAAGGCACTGAGAGAACACGCCAGAAGCCTGGCCCCTTTAAATGCCCCCAAGATGGCCCAGCGTGTGCAGTAACCTGGACAGGGTGCTGACGCCGTGCTGCGCCGGGCTCCTGGTCGTGCACTTGCTGCCCGACACNGGCTCCTCCCCGCCACCCCTTGACTCCAACCTTTGCACACGCACCTCTGCTAGTAGCCTCTGTGTGCACACTGGCAGGGCCGCCTCACGGCTTATGGCCCTCCTCATGTGATTCCAAGGCACTGAGAGAACACGCCAGAAGCCTGGCCCCTTTAAATGCCCCCAAGACGGCCCAGCGTGTGCAGTAACCTGGACAGGGTGCTGACGCCGCGCTGCGCCGGGCTCCTGGTCGTGCACTTGCTGCCCGACACAGGGCTCGGGCCACTGAGCAGGGACTGCCGTGCGTAGGAGCCTCCCTGGGAAACGCCCGGCTCCACGTGTGAGACGTTTTCCCGATGCTTCTCGCCAAGCGAGATGGGGCAATTTCATCGGAAGTGCTTTCCACCTGTCCACAGGCTCTGGCCTCCTGAGGGTGGGGCGGCCACCTCCGTATCTGGCACCGGAGCGGGGCCCAGGAGGTGAGGGCACCCCGAGCTCATCTGGCTCATCTGGGCCCCTGGCTTATGCAGTGGGCTCCCCCCAACTTCTGCGAACCCCCCAGAGCTTTGTCACCTCAAACACCCTTCAGCTCAGCGAGGCTCTTAATTAAAGCATGGAAAATCACCAAGTGGCATTAGAAGCTGCCTCCCTGGCATGTCCCCAGTTGAACTCCTTCTATTTTTCGTTTTCCCGGGAGATCAAAGCTATTGTGTCAACACTCGGCCCTGATCCGAGTGACCTTAAGCAGATTGCTTATGCAACCTGGTGGCTGTGCCTGGGGACACAGCAGGGATCCAGGGGGTTTCCTCAAATTCTGAGAACCCCTTTTGGGTTTTTTTGGAGAGAAAAGAAGGACTGCGGTGCTTTGGAGAGGAAAGAAGGACTAGAGAGAGCTGAAACTGGTCGCCCGCCCTGGCCTCACCCTGTTCCAGGCTGCAGGGTCACAGCACCTCTGTGCCTGGGGTGGCGAGCCCAGCTCTCATCTGGAGCCAGGAGGCAGGCTGTGGGGAGCAGCTCCGCTGTTACAGCATCGCCCTGGCTGGACCCACACCACCAGAGTCCTGTCCAAACCCGTGGGAAGCAGAACGGTCATTCCCACGCTTTCCAGACACCAAAGCGGAGGCTTACAGAGGTGACCCACCCAAGGGCATCAAGAGCTCAAACAAGGGACGGAATGGGGAGCCAAGCCCCCCTGACCCCAGAGCTCATCGCTTCACCTCCATGGCCTCTGCGTCCCCTGAGCGTGAGCCACCGGGGAAGGGCGCCTGGGGGTGGATTCAGCCGCAGGAAGAGCCCCAAAGCTGGCCTTCCCAGCCTCCTCCAGAGAGCCAGGTGGCGTTGGGCAACTCACCAACTCTCTCCTGACTCTCACACGAGGGGTGCACAAGGGCAGAGGTGGCCTATCAACTAGCAGTGGCTGTGAAGACTGCTGCAGGGGGGATTCTAGGCAGCCTGTGAGTTCAACCGGAGGGACCGCCTGGCTGGCTGGCAATGCCTGTCCCGGGCATAGCAGGAGCAGCCACCCTGGGCACCCGTCATTCTGACAGCCCGGGTCTCAAGGGTTCTCGCCCTCTGTTCAGGCCCAGCCTGTTCCCTCGTTAGAAGCAACCATTCCTATGCATCCACAGTGGGTTTTGGCTTGGCTCTTTAAAAAAAATTTTGGCCATGCCACGCAGCTGGCAGGATCTTAGCTCCCTGACCAGGGNACCTGGTGGCTGTGCCTGGGGACACAGCAGGGATCCAGGGGGTTTCCTCAAATTCTGAGAACCCCTTTTGGGTTTTTTTGGAGAGAAAAGAAGGACTGCGGTGCTTTGGAGAGGAAAGAAGGACTAGAGAGAGCTGAAACTGGTCGCCCGCCCTGGCCTCACCCTGTTCCAGGCTGCAGGGTCACAGCACCTCTGTGCCTGGGGTGGCGAGCCCAGCTCTCATCTGGAGCCAGGAGGCAGGCTGTGGGGAGCAGCTCCGCTGTTACAGCATCGCCCTGGCTGGACCCACACCACCAGAGTCCTGTCCAAACCCGTGGGAAGCAGAACGGTCATTCCCACGCTTTCCAGACACCAAAGCGGAGGCTTACAGAGGTGACCCACCCAAGGGCATCAAGAGCTCAAACAAGGGACGGAATGGGGAGCCAAGCCCCCCTGACCCCAGAGCTCATCGCTTCACCTCCATGGCCTCTGCGTCCCCTGAGCGTGAGCCACCGGGGAAGGGCGCCTGGGGGTGGATTCAGCCGCAGGAAGAGCCCCAAAGCTGGCCTTCCCAGCCTCCTCCAGAGAGCCAGGTGGCGTTGGGCAACTCACCAACTCTCTCCTGACTCTCACACGAGGGGTGCACAAGGGCAGAGGTGGCCTATCAACTAGCAGTGGCTGTGAAGACTGCTGCAGGGGGGATTCTAGGCAGCCTGTGAGTTCAACCGGAGGGACCGCCTGGCTGGCTGGCAATGCCTGTCCCGGGCATAGCAGGAGCAGCCACCCTGGGCACCCGTCATTCTGACAGCCCGGGTCTCAAGGGTTCTCGCCCTCTGTTCAGGCCCAGCCTGTTCCCTCGTTAGAAGCAACCATTCCTATGCATCCACAGTGGGTTTTGGCTTGGCTCTTTAAAAAAAATTTTGGCCATGCCACGCAGCTGGCAGGATCTTAGCTCCCTGACCAGGGATTGAACCTAGGCCATGGCAGAGAAAGCACCAAGTCCTAACCACCAGACTGCCAGGGAATTCCCAGCCCTTTCCTCTTACTTAGCATTTATTTCATCTCAGTTGGAACTCCAGGGCTTCCCATGACTGTTCCTCTAATATCTTCGCACCCGTCCACATTCCACATTGTAGAGGGCAACCCACCTCTGAATTCCTCTGCCTGCCGTCCACAGGGTTCCCCAGGCTGTCAGGAAGGGTGCTGAGGGTGCAACGTGGCAGGAAGCCACGCTGGAGCTGAGGAGGTGGCCGCCTCTGGCAGAGGGGGACAGAGGGCCATAAAGGCCTGGGCGACCTGGCCTGGGCCCAGGGACCCTGCCAAGAGAAAGCCCAGCTGGCCTGCAGCTACCAGGTGGCCCAAGCAAGAAGGGAGTGCGGCAGGTGGGGTGAGGGCCACCCCTTGGGAAAGGCGGTCCCACCACACACAGAAGAGGGGCAGGGGGCCAGCCAGGAGCCACCTTGCCCAGGGACCCTGCCGGCAGAGCGGCAGGAGCTATCAACGAGCCTCTGAGATGACCCTTCCGGCGACTTTCTGCATCAAGCCCTCCCCAATCAGAGCCCACATGGCCCTGGCCGACCCACCCTCCGGGACCTGTCTGCAGGCCCCGGCTCTCAGCGTAGCTTCCAACTCAGGCTTCTTTCTTACCCCAAACTGCCCCCTGGCCAGCTTTCACAAGCCCCTCCAACATCTGCTAACACAACAGTGGCTGCCTGTTCAGCGGCCTGTGCTGGGAGGTGCGGGCCCACAGCGTGTGGGCTGCGGCGATCAATCAAACCTCTGTTCCAGCCCCAGAGCCCTCCTCGCAAGCGTCTCCCTTCTGTCGGAGGCACTGTGGGAAATACAGCTTGCTGCTCTTTCAAGATGACCAGCTTGGACTTAAAAAACATGGCAGGGCCTGTGGCGCCCACCCAGGGCATGGCATTCGGTGGCTCATCTTTAACTGTTGCTTTGAAATGGCAACCCCACTCCCGGATTCTTGTCTGGAGAATCCCATGGACAGAGGAGCCTGGCATGCCATGGTCCATGGGGTCGCAGAGAATCGGACACGACTGAGCACACTCACATACCTGATCCAGGTCTGAGTGGCCACATGCAGCCCAGGGCTTGCTGGGAGTCAACCAATGCTGGGCGGTCAAACTAGGTTTCAAAAAAAGCAGGAGCTAATAATCCTGTCAGTGAAAGTCCTACTAATAAACAACTCACATGTTCAGGCTGGGCCCTGCCCTCCTTGGCACACGCTGCCATTTTGCAAAAGGGAGGCTGAGGCTTCATATAAAACACCAGGCAGCAGGGGCCTGAGGAAAGCAGCTCAGGGAGGCTGAGGAAAGGGTCAGACCCGGCACGGCCGCCTCCGAGCCTCTTGCTCTGTGGACGGAGCAGCTGCAGCTGCAGCTCCAGGGAGAGAGGGCCTTTCGGGGCTAGGTCCTTGCGTCATCCGGCCCACAGGGCCTCCTCCCCGCAGTCACCCTCCCCCACTTGAGACTGGCTCCCCCGCCCAAGAGCGGGGCCTGCAGGTTTTAAGCAGCAGAGACACGTGGATATGTACGGCTGAGTCACCTTGCCATGCGCAGGAGACGAGCACAACGCTATTAACCAGCAAGACTCCAATGCAAAATAAAAAGTTAAAAAAATTATATTAAGAATTTTTTAAAAAAGAAGCAGCAAAAACAATCTGAAAGCAATTGCTAACCACTCGCCCCCATGCCCACCCCACCACTGTGGGAGCCGAGCCACCGTTGCTGCCAGCTGGACTGCTGCGCCCGCACCCCGGCTGGGTGGGCAGGGGTGCCTGGCGGGCTCCCGCAGTCCCCTCCATCCTGGTTCCCCGGGTGACAGACATGAGACAAGGATGCTCGCACTGACCCGCCTCCTCGGGCAGGTGGCAATTCGGATTCCGCCCCCATCTCACAACCCCCGGCCCTCCTTGCAGAGCCCACTGCAAGCAGAATGCAGCCACAGGCCAGGCCTCCTTCCCATTTCCAGAAGCCAAGGATGAGGCAGGAAGAGGAATCGACAAGAAGTGAGTGGCCAGGACAGAAGAGGTGATGGCGGGGGGCGGTGCTGAAAACGGAAGGAAAGAGATGGGTGAATGAAGAGGGGAGTCTGCAGAACATCACCCTCGGGGCCGGTTTCTGCCCCTGGAGATGCCCAGAGCGAGCCCTGGGACCCCCACCATGACGACCGTCAGCATCCATCAGCTCCCCGGGTGGAGAGGGCCAGAGTACGGGTGATGTACATGTACAGAGTCACACACATGTGTCAACAGATATCAGACACACACAGACCTCCCAGGTGGGGAGGGCCAGAGCACGGGTGATGTTCGTGTAGACAGAGTGACACACGTGTATCAACAGATAATCAGACACACACAGACCTTTATACGCAGACCTCCATGCATAAGCTACACACATCCATATACATGCATACAGACACAAGGACACATCTACTCGACACACATACACACGCGGTTTCCTGTTCCTCCCAGCAGTCCTATGCTGATGGCGGCGGTCGGCATGGTATTTATCTGCTATACAGAGATGGGAAGCACTTTTCCCGGGGCCACCAGCCTTCTGCCCCTTCTCTGAGGTTGTCTGATTCATCAATGTCCCCTGCCCAGCTAAGTGAGGACCTAAAGGGGAACATCGTGCTCCAGAAGGGGTGCCGCCCCAGACTTCCAGCTGCCCCTCGGAGCGGGGCCCACCCACAGCTCCCTGGCTCCTCGTGGGCACGAGGCAGGCCCGGACCTCAGAGCATTTGGTCTCTCCGCCCGCCTGCCTCTCTTGGGGTCTCTCCCTGGTCCTTTTTCCACCGACAATCTGGAGAGGCTCCGGGGTGCCCTTGGGGGCTTACACATAGACCCCGGGGAAGGTCTCAGCCCCGGTCAGCACCACTGGGTTGGGGGGGCCATGGCTTCTCAGCGCTGCCCGTCATCCCAGAGGTACAACCAAAGCACATTCCCTTTGTACTTGCAGACCGAGCCTCTCGAGCACCTGGGCCCAGAGCCCACGCACACAGGGGCTCCTGGAGGACGAAGCTCATCTGGAACCCCTCCCGCCAGGTAGACAAACGCACAAGCCAAGATCCAAAGATGCACGAGAGGGCCTGAGGTCCAGCGGAGGGAACGACAGTAGGACATGAGGAGTAGGGCTGGCCCTTGGCCCAGGACGCCCGCCCCGGTGGCTCCTGATGCGGGGAGCCCACACGGAGGACAGGGTCTGGGGGCAGGAAGTCCCGCGCCAGCGACACCGGCCCACAGGGTGCCAGGCACAGGGGTCCTACATGCTCCAGACTGCATTCAAGGCTCTTCATATGCACAGACGTGGCCCTGGGCCTGGCTTTTTGAGGTTCCCGGAGGAGCAAGGCCCACTTTCCAGGGCCATGAATCATCCAGTGGGGGAGCTGAAGCAGGCGCCACCCCACGGGAAGAGGGCCAGCCGGGTCCAGAGGCTTGGTGGGGGGCCAGCTCGGGCCTATCCGTCTCCAGGCCTCTGGCTGCAGCCTTTAGGCCCACATGCCTCCCAGGGGCCCCTTCTCTGCTTTCCCTGGACTCTGCCCTCCCCAGGCCTTGGCTGGGGAAAGACAGGCGGACAGAGGGTAGCCGCCTCAGGATCTCGGAGGCCTGCCTGGAGCCGATGAAGCAATCTATACATCTGGGCACGGCCCCACCAAACAATGTATTTTTAAACAGTTTCTACCCAAGCGAGGGCAGGAAATGTCTCCAATGATGCCCGTGGTGTTATTCCAACTTGGGGCCAGTAAAATATAATAACACATGTACATTGTTTTTATTACCTATCTAGCTTATTAGCTAATAAAATAATCTCAGCATTAAAAATTTAACTGAAGCCGTTTTATCGCACCCAGAACTCGTGGCTCTGGATTTCCTTCAGATTTTCTTTGCCCAAATCTGTCACCTTTCCAGCATTTTTACCTATTTACATTTCTCCAGGAAGGAAAATTCCACTTGCCTGTCCAGCCTGAATGAATGTGTTAGATTGCTGACCAGCTCAGACTCACCTGGAGCGGCGATGGGGAAGAAGGAAAAGCGGCGATGGGAGGGCTGGGGGCGGGGGTCCCACGGGGTCCTCCCTTTGGGTCCTCCCCAGGCGACCCCCATGGGCACAGAGAAAGGCAGGTACCACCCGCTGGTCCAGAGCCAGGGCCTGGGCTCTCGGACAAAGGTGGCCAGAAAGAGTGGACCTGGGGGCCAGGTGGAGGCTCTGGAGCACAGACACCTGCCTCTCTTCTTTTTGGGGTGGGGATCTATAGGTTGGGACGGGAGACTAAGGGAGAAAGGAGGAAATGCCATCAACAGAAGCTGTATTTTTCATCCTCAGCTGAAAGGAGGCCTGATGAGAAGGCAGTGCTGGCCACTGAAGGCAGGCAGTGAGGCCCGCCTGGAAAAGGAGCGGACACGTCAAGCCTGCCTGTCTGGACGCGGCCACATGCTCACGAGCAAGGCCAAGCTCTCACCGCCAAGCTGGTCTCCGTTCCCTCAAGCCCAGCCGCGACTGAAGTTCAGACAATAAGACTAGAAAAGATGGCCCTGAGCACCCAAGGACCCCCTGGACCCAGAACCCACCGTGCACATCTGTCCTCGAGGGGCCAGCCCTGATCCTGGGGCTCTGACCCTCGGGAATCCCCAGCGAGAACCAACGCAGGCAGCTCTCAGGCTTGGAGACTGTTCTGACGATGGAGCATTAAGTCCAAGTTCAGCTCACTCAAACCAACACCCAAGACCAAGCACAAGGGAGGGCGGCCAGGGCCCTGAGACACAGAGGACGACGCGCGGCTGCCTCCAGGGACAGTGAGGACGAGCGCCGCTTCTTGCTGGACGCACACTTTTGGCGGCTCAATCACAGGAGTGTGTGCCTCACCCCCCTACCCAGCCCATTCTCTCGTCGTGGGGACGGGGGCTCCTGGGGGAGGCTCCTGAGAAGGGGACCCCCAGCGCCTGTGAGGCTGCGCCCGCCTCTTCCTGGCTCTCTGCTCCTCACAGCCAGCACTGCTCGCACCGGGAGAGAGCGCTTCTGCTTTGAAATGGCAATGGCTTTAAGGGTGGGGGGCGGGGGGCTTGATTTCATTTTCCACCATATCAGATTTTAAGAACGAGGGAATGGACCAGCTTCCCGGGCCTCTTCGACATGGGGCCCCTGCCCTTGCCCAGGCTGGACCAGGAGCCGGGGAGGTTCCGAGACGGCTCCACCGGCTTCTGCAGTGCCTCCTCGGGGCGGGGCAGGGAGGAGACTCTTACCTGTGCCATCTTGGCAAGATCCAGGGAGGGCCGCTGCTCCTGTGCCTCCTCAGGGCGTCGCCGCTTGANCACCGGCTTCTGCAGTGCCTCCTCGGGGCGGGGCAGGGAGGAGACTCTTACCTGTGCCATCTTGGCAAGATCCAGGGAGGGCCGCTGCTCCTGTGCCTCCTCAGGGCGGCGCCGCTTGATGCCCACTTTCTTGTCGTTGAGGACGCAGGGCTGGGAGCGGCTGCGGGCCAGCCCGCCCGAGCGCCTGGCCGGCTCCGGTGTCGAGGCGGGGGTGCTGCTGGCGGAGGGCGGGCAGTACTCCGCAAAGGAGAACTGCTCGTGCGAGCAGGACAGGGAGCGCTGCATGTCCAGCCGGCCGCCGCCCACGGGGCTCACCGCAGGGCCCCAGAGGTCACCCGCCTGTCCGCAGCTGGCCGGGCCCGGCGCACCCGGGCCAGGCGGGCCACCGGGCCGCGGGTGGGGTCCCGCCGGGTCGCAGGGTGAGGAGAGCGCGCTGGCGCGGGACGGGAGGCTGAAGCTGGAGCTCCGCTGCATGGTGCTGAACCCGTTGGAGAAGCGCTGCACGCTGCCCCCACTGTAGCAGCGCCTCTTCTCCACCGGCGTCCAGACTTTGGACCCCAAGGGCCTCCACGACGTCCGGCAGCTGGCCATCTCGTCCGAGAAGGACAGCGACCGGCACTGGCGCTTGCTGGGGGGCGCGGACGGGTGCCCGTTGTGGTCGCTGAGGCTGAGGTCTTTGATCAGGTTGGTGACCGCGCAGGCGGTGGCCGCCTCCCGGTGCCACAGAGCGCCGTCCTGGCACTTGTCCGGCAGGCACTCCCAGATGCTGGCGCTCGGCTGGTCGATCTGAAGGGGGCACTTCCTGTCCAGGTCTCGCCATCTGTCATTTTCTGGTTCGGAAATGACAAAAAAAGAGAGAAACGGGGCTTTGAGAAGGCCCTTCGCGCGGGTCCTCTCTTGCTTCACCAAGAACCCATTTTAAATAGGTTAGAGACAGAAAGGGCCTTAAAAAGGCCATCCAGCCTGGCCTCGCTTTACAGATGAGAAACTGAGGCTCAGAGGGACGGACGTGAATCCCGAGGTGCTGAGTCAGACGCAGGGCAGCCCCACGACTCCTGACACGGTTTTCTTTCCAACATACTGCACGGCCTCCCGCGCTAAGTCACTTTGGCCACGTCTGACTCTTTGCCACCCCATGGACCTGTAGGCCACCAGGCTCCTCTGTCCCTGGGATTCTCCAGGCAAGAATACGGAGGAGCGTTGCCATGCCCTCCTCCAGGGGGCCTTCCCGATCCGGGGATGGAACCCATGTCTCCTGCGGCTCCTGCCTTGCAGGTGGATTCTATACCACTGAGCTGCTGGGGCAGCCCGAGCCTCCCAGGACAGTTTGAAGCACTACTGTTCACCCCACAGGCCTCTCCTCTTCTAGAAGCGAAACCGACCTGCCCGGCCTTTACCCTGGCCGGCAGCAGAGCAGGGATAACGTGTCTGCTACGTCCTGTCTCAGGGCTCTCTGCTCTTGGGCTGGGGCTCAACGGCCTGGGGGAAGACCACGGCCAAGGGGCCCCCAGAGTGGCTGGTGGCTGGAGGTGCTGCCAGGTTAGCTGATCTGAGTTCCCTCTTTAAAACGAAGGCAGACAATAGAAACAAGATACTTTATTGATTTACATCCCCTCCACCAAAATGCTCCACAGCCAACCACAACAACAGCTGCCAATCACTGAGGGCTTTGCTTGTGTTCACGTGCTAAAATCTAGGACAAGGTTGCTAAAGTCCATAGAATCAAGTTTTGGGGCTGCAAAGAGACCTAAGTGTACAATTTAAACCTACATATTGGGGTCTCTCTTTGAACTCATGGACAAACAAGCCAACCCTGCTAGGAACTATGCGTTGTTTTTCTGCTACGGAATCAGGCCCTGTGCTGAGAATCTGAGGAGCTCAAAGACAAATCTGACATAGTTAACACTACAAAAATGGAGTTAAGAAATACGCTGTGCTGCTGGGCATCACCATGTCAACATGTCTCTGGTTTTCTCTAATCTCCACATCTTCATAAACTCTGCAAATGTGAATACAGAGAAAAGTGTGGTTTGAGTCAGTCAGTTGGTAGAAGTAAAACCTGAAATGGCAGTCAGCAGGTATTTCACACGTGCTGATCCTCAGCACCGCAGGCAACTACTGAGCCACCCCCGTGGGTGGTGGGTGTGACCCGCGGTGCGCCCTGCTTGGCTACCATCGCTGCCCAGATGGGGAGACCCAGGCTTGGGGAGGGGGGTAGTGGCCCTGAAGCCTCAGCTAACAGGTGAAGAGATGCAAGTTCAGGCCGGCCCGACCCAGAGCCCTCTGCTCTCTTCAGTGCACAGTGGCACTGAGGCAGCCGCAGGGGAGTCCCACCTCGGCCCTGCCCTCAAGGAGTCTACCAGTCACACAAGATCGGCCATCGCTCAGAAACCTATGACATGACCTACGGGAGTGCAGCAAGGACTGGAGGACCGTCTCCTCTGCCAGGGGCCACTCCTCAAAGGGCCTGAGAGATACCCCCGAAGCAGGCACTGAGCCCATGGTGAATGTCACGGCCAGCAGCCATTTGTTCGGGGAACGTCACGAGCCAGAGGAAAAGCCAAAGGGGTTCAACGTGAGTTCTCTCCTTGAGGGCCCCTTACACAGCCATGGGACTCAGGGCCTGAGGGGCTGGGACCTGGGGCAGGGGACACGCACAAGATGTCCAGAGGCTGCTCCCATGTGCCGGGGGGGCCATGGTCCTTAGAAGCTGGAGATGCAGGAGAGAGACCTGCCTCATCAGGCCAGCCAGGAACAAGCAAGACTGATGCGAATTGTCCAGTTCCTCTCACCTCTGAAATCTGCCTGGGCCCTGGCGCATGGCCAGTCTCCACACGTGTTTCTTTAAATCAACCTGACAGAGCATTACCAAAATTTACCTTTTTGCAAATAGCATTTACTTTGTTCCAAATGGGCTTCCCAGGTGGTGCTAGTGGTAAAGAACCCACATGCCCATGCAGGGGACGTAAAGAGAAGTAGGTTCGATCCCCGGGTCAGAAAGATCCCCTGGAGAAAGAAATGGTAACTCACTCCAGTATTCTTGCCTGGAGAATTCCCTGGACAAAGGAGCCTGGAGGGCTGTAGTCCACAGGGTCACAAAGAGTTGGATACAACTGAAGTGACTTAGATGCATGCATTGTTCAAAATAGGTCTTCATTATACACTATTCCTCAAGTAGTCACCATTCTTTCAAAAGAGGTTCAATTTGACATTTATCAGCAGTTGAAAGTTCAGTAAACTAATAGTAAAATTAAAAAAAAATACAAACTAACATTGACTAAGTCACGACCATCTCTGATTAAGAAGAAAACTTATCCTCCAAAAAAAGTGGAGATTTATGTATGATGATATTCTTCAAAATGACATGCTGCTGCTGTTGCTGCTAAGTCACATCAGTCGTGTCCGACTCTGTGTGACCCCACAGATGGCAGCCCACCAGGCTCCCCCGTCCCTGGGATTCTCCAGGCAAGAACACGGGAGTGGGTTGCCATTTCCTCCTCCAATGCGTGAAAGTGAAGTCGCTCAGTCGTGTCTGACTCTTAACCCCATGGACTGCATCCTACCAGGCTCCTCATCTATGGGATTTTCCAGGCAAGAGTACTGGAGTGGGGTGCCATTGCCTTCTCTGCAAAATGACATGAGTGATAGCAAAATGATAAACACATCTAAAAAGGTCCCATGGGGGAGAGGGGTGGTTAAATAAATCATCAAGGAATAACATGGAACATGAAAAAAGCGGTTTCAAAGAATATTAATGATGTGGGGAGATGTTAATGATGTAATACTAGACATAAAGAAAGAGGACATAAAGCCATAGAGATGGCGTGACTCCTCTTTAGTAAAACATGTATGTTATATGGGACAATAAAAAGGAAAACAGGCCATCATGTTCACAGTCAATTGGCAGAGAGTTAGTTGATTTCTTTCCTTTTCGTTTCTTGCGGTTTCTACATTTTCGGTAAGGACAAATATGTGGAGGGCCGAGGCCTAGGACCCCCATCCTCCTCTGGGTTCGCTCCTTCGGTCTTTCAGGAAGTCCTCGCCAAACAATGCTTGCCATGGACTTCTCTTTTGGGACAAGGCCCTGAAGTGCCCAATGGGCCAGTGGCCAGCTAAGCAAGGAACCAAGGAGCCGACCAAGGGCGGTGAAGGCTCCAAGATGGCGCCACCATGGCCCCGACTTGAGGAGCTGGAGCCCGCGAGAGATGGTTTCTCTCGCAGGCTCTGGGAGACCCAGGAAGTCAAGGAGAGGGATTCTGTCCTCAGAAGATACCACTTTCTGCTCCCTTTTTACCTCACTGTCCTGGAGCTTTCCCATCTCTGGGAAACCATGAGAAAAGGGGACGGCAGAGGAGCCAGTCAGGTATGGACATTCCGTCTCTCTCACTCAGCAGGGCTCTTTGCTCTGCGCCGGCCACCTGTGATCTCACTGCTTCCTGACGGGACCCCTCGGGGCTCCCTAGTCCAGTCCCATCTCCCCCCTCTCTCTCCAGAGAACTTTCTGAGGCCGCCAGGTGTTCACAGTCCATCCCCTCTAGCAGCTTCCCGCGGCAAACACTCCAGCCTGGCGCCCGGGCTCTGTCCGTGCGTGGTCTCCCCAGGAGGCCCGTGCTGCAGGCACCAAACCTCCCGTCACGGCACAAGCCAGACAGGAATCCGGGACACCAAGGCATTCCTTGAAAACCCTTGAAACAGCCCTCGAGGGCTCCTGGTTTCACATCCACAGCCCTGAAGAGCCCATAAAACTACAGCTTAATAGAGCGGCTGCAGGAATGAGCGCGACTAGTGTCTGCGCACAGAGGGGTGTGCACACAATTTTTGTGGTTGTTGCTGTTTCCTCTGTTATTTGTTTTTGGCAGTGTTGGGTCTTCACTGCAGTGTGCAGGCTCGGCAATCGTGGCACATGGGCTCAGCTGCCCCGCGGCATGTGGGATCTCAGTTCCCCGGCCAGGGATCAAACCCGTGTCCCCTGCATTGGAAGGCGGGTTCTTAACCGCTGGACCACCAGGGAAGTCCTCCATGTGATTTTTTTTTTGAGGTTAACTCTCAAATCCCCAGTGGGAACTGGGGTTGGTTAGCTAACTCGAACGCGTTCCTACCCCCTCACAGGAACTACTCCTGTTTTAAAGAGGAACCCTCTAAAGGACCTTAACACATAAAATGTCTCTTGTAGGGAGGATTCACAGAATCTGTTCTCAACTCAGTGCACTGGTTAAATGTGGGTGCAGCGTGACCACCGTGGGCCTGCAGCTCCTCCTCCAAGGGGGAAGAGACCCGGATGCTATTCTCCTGCCTGTATCCTCCCACCAACCTCTTACTCCCTACGAAAGAGCCAACTGAGACATCGCCTCTCTGCAGATCCACCCCTTCCCACACAAGCCCATGGGCGCCCGCAGCGCCTTGTCTGGACTTTCAGCCACGTGTCTCGCAGCAACTGAACCTTCGATATCTGTTTACGTGTCTGTCTCGTCTGCTGACCTACAAGTTCCAGAGGGCGGTCCCGGCCTGACGTTCCCGCGCCCAGCACAGGGCTTGGCACACAGCAGACCTCAGCTGGTGCGGGGTGGGGGGCGGGAAGGGTAATACAGAGCAGAGAAAGGCTACACAGCACACCGTGGGTGCTCACCTGGTCTCGCTTATCCCTTGCCCTTGGCACAGGTAACCAACCGTCCCTTGGCCGAGCAGGTCCGACCTGGGCTGTACCACGAATTCCCCAACCCACTGGGGCCAGGGATGGTCGTGTATGGAACCGACTGGGACACTGGCTGGCCCAGCAGCAGCCATGGCACTTTGAAAACACAAAACCCTGCCCGATTCTGAGCTCTTGCTACTGCATGTCAACACCAGCCAGGTGGCTACTTGTTCTGTCTGCGGAGCAGATAATATTTTAATTGTTTCTATCTTTATCACTTCAAGAAGTACAACATAAAGAAAAGTAAAAACAATCGAGGCTATGTTTAGCCCGTGTGTTTTCCCCCTTTGCTCAGGGAACAGAAGGCGATTTGCTGGGTCAGGTCACCAAACAAAAGAAACAGGAATAGAAGCTAATTTTTAATGGCAAACCGCCCTGAGCGCTGGGCACGCTGTCACGTTGTACAGAAGGCCTCGGTAAGGCTCCAAGGGGAGGACGCCGGACGCCCCCGCCCCTCTATTCAACACTGTCTCTGCACAAACAACCGCAACTCTTTCAACAGTGACGATGGCCGTGGCCACGGGGAGTCTGCTGAGCTGGAGGACTCGGTGTGATGGGAAGGCTGTGGACCTGGGTTCGAGCCCCAGCTCTGCAAGTGACTTCACCTCTCCAAGTCTCGGCTTCTTCATCTACAGAATGAGGAGACTGAGTGTAACCTCTGCACAGAGCCACCCTGAGNGCGGAGGGCGGGCAGTACTCCGCAAAGGAGAACTGCTCGTGCGAGCAGGACAGGGAGCGCTGCATGTCCAGCCGGCCGCCGCCCACGGGGCTCACCGCAGGGCCCCAGAGGTCACCCGCCTGTCCGCAGCTGGCCGGGCCCGGCGCACCCGGGCCAGGCGGGCCACCGGGCCGCGGGTGGGGTCCCGCCGGGTCGCAGGGTGAGGAGAGCGCGCTGGCGCGGGACGGGAGGCTGAAGCTGGAGCTCCGCTGCATGGTGCTGAACCCGTTGGAGAAGCGCTGCACGCTGCCCCCACTGTAGCAGCGCCTCTTCTCCACCGGCGTCCAGACTTTGGACCCCAAGGGCCTCCACGACGTCCGGCAGCTGGCCATCTCGTCCGAGAAGGACAGCGACCGGCACTGGCGCTTGCTGGGGGGCGCGGACGGGTGCCCGTTGTGGTCGCTGAGGCTGAGGTCTTTGATCAGGTTGGTGACCGCGCAGGCGGTGGCCGCCTCCCGGTGCCACAGAGCGCCGTCCTGGCACTTGTCCGGCAGGCACTCCCAGATGCTGGCGCTCGGCTGGTCGATCTGAAGGGGGCACTTCCTGTCCAGGTCTCGCCATCTGTCATTTTCTGGTTCGGAAATGACAAAAAAAGAGAGAAACGGGGCTTTGAGAAGGCCCTTCGCGCGGGTCCTCTCTTGCTTCACCAAGAACCCATTTTAAATAGGTTAGAGACAGAAAGGGCCTTAAAAAGGCCATCCAGCCTGGCCTCGCTTTACAGATGAGAAACTGAGGCTCAGAGGGACGGACGTGAATCCCGAGGTGCTGAGTCAGACGCAGGGCAGCCCCACGACTCCTGACACGGTTTTCTTTCCAACATACTGCACGGCCTCCCGCGCTAAGTCACTTTGGCCACGTCTGACTCTTTGCCACCCCATGGACCTGTAGGCCACCAGGCTCCTCTGTCCCTGGGATTCTCCAGGCAAGAATACGGAGGAGCGTTGCCATGCCCTCCTCCAGGGGGCCTTCCCGATCCGGGGATGGAACCCATGTCTCCTGCGGCTCCTGCCTTGCAGGTGGATTCTATACCACTGAGCTGCTGGGGCAGCCCGAGCCTCCCAGGACAGTTTGAAGCACTACTGTTCACCCCACAGGCCTCTCCTCTTCTAGAAGCGAAACCGACCTGCCCGGCCTTTACCCTGGCCGGCAGCAGAGCAGGGATGTGTCTGCTACGTCCTGTCTCAGGGCTCTCTGCTCTTGGGCTGGGGCTCAACGGCCTGGGGGAAGACCACGGCCAAGGGGCCCCCAGAGTGGCTGGTGGCTGGAGGTGCTGCCAGGTTAGCTGATCTGAGTTCCCTCTTTAAAACGAAGGCAGACAATAGAAACAAGATACTTTATTGATTTACATCCCCTCCACCAAAATGCTCCACAGCCAACCACAACAACAGCTGCCAATCACTGAGGGCTTTGCTTGTGTTCACGTGCTAAAATCTAGGACAAGGTTGCTAAAGTCCATAGAATCAAGTTTTGGGGCTGCAAAGAGACCTAAGTGTACAATTTAAACCTACATATTGGGGTCTCTCTTTGAACTCATGGACAAACAAGCCAACCCTGCTAGGAACTATGCGTTGTTTTTCTGCTACGGAATCAGGCCCTGTGCTGAGAATCTGAGGAGCTCAAAGACAAATCTGACATAGTTAACACTACAAAAATGGAGTTAAGAAATACGCTGTGCTGCTGGGCATCACCATGTCAACATGTCTCTGGTTTTCTCTAATCTCCACATCTTCATAAACTCTGCAAATGTGAATACAGAGAAAAGTGTGGTTTGAGTCAGTCAGTTGGTAGAAGTAAAACCTGAAATGGCAGTCAGCAGGTATTTCACACGTGCTGATCCTCAGCACCGCAGGCAACTACTGAGCCACCCCCGTGGGTGGTGGGTGTGACCCGCGGTGCGCCCTGCTTGGCTACCATCGCTGCCCAGATGGGGAGACCCAGGCTTGGGGAGGGGGGTAGTGGCCCTGAAGCCTCAGCTAACAGGTGAAGAGATGCAAGTTCAGGCCGGCCCGACCCAGAGCCCTCTGCTCTCTTCAGTGCACAGTGGCACTGAGGCAGCCGCAGGGGAGTCCCACCTCGGCCCTGCCCTCAAGGAGTCTACCAGTCACACAAGATCGGCCATCGCTCAGAAACCTATGACATGACCTACGGGAGTGCAGCAAGGACTGGAGGACCGTCTCCTCTGCCAGGGGCCACTCCTCAAAGGGCCTGAGAGATACCCCCGAAGCAGGCACTGAGCCCATGGTGAATGTCACGGCCAGCAGCCATTTGTTCGGGGAACGTCACGAGCCAGAGGAAAAGCCAAAGGGGTTCAACGTGAGTTCTCTCCTTGAGGGCCCCTTACACAGCCATGGGACTCAGGGCCTGAGGGGCTGGGACCTGGGGCAGGGGACACGCACAAGATGTCCAGAGGCTGCTCCCATGTGCCGGGGGGGCCATGGTCCTTAGAAGCTGGAGATGCAGGAGAGAGACCTGCCTCATCAGGCCAGCCAGGAACAAGCAAGACTGATGCGAATTGTCCAGTTCCTCTCACCTCTGAAATCTGCCTGGGCCCTGGCGCATGGCCAGTCTCCACACGTGTTTCTTTAAATCAACCTGACAGAGCATTACCAAAATTTACCTTTTTGCAAATAGCATTTACTTTGTTCCAAATGGGCTTCCCAGGTGGTGCTAGTGGTAAAGAACCCACATGCCCATGCAGGGGACGTAAAGAGAAGTAGGTTCGATCCCCGGGTCAGAAAGATCCCCTGGAGAAAGAAATGGTAACTCACTCCAGTATTCTTGCCTGGAGAATTCCCTGGACAAAGGAGCCTGGAGGGCTGTAGTCCACAGGGTCACAAAGAGTTGGATACAACTGAAGTGACTTAGATGCATGCATTGTTCAAAATAGGTCTTCATTATACACTATTCCTCAAGTAGTCACCATTCTTTCAAAAGAGGTTCAATTTGACATTTATCAGCAGTTGAAAGTTCAGTAAACTAATAGTAAAATTAAAAAAAAATACAAACTAACATTGACTAAGTCACGACCATCTCTGATTAAGAAGAAAACTTATCCTCCAAAAAAAGTGGAGATTTATGTATGATGATATTCTTCAAAATGACATGCTGCTGCTGTTGCTGCTAAGTCACATCAGTCGTGTCCGACTCTGTGTGACCCCACAGATGGCAGCCCACCAGGCTCCCCCGTCCCTGGGATTCTCCAGGCAAGAACACGGGAGTGGGTTGCCATTTCCTCCTCCAATGCGTGAAAGTGAAGTCGCTCAGTCGTGTCTGACTCTTAACCCCATGGACTGCATCCTACCAGGCTCCTCATCTATGGGATTTTCCAGGCAAGAGTACTGGAGTGGGGTGCCATTGCCTTCTCTGCAAAATGACATGAGTGATAGCAAAATGATAAACACATCTAAAAAGGTCCCATGGGGGAGAGGGGTGGTTAAATAAATCATCAAGGAATAACATGGAACATGAAAAAAGCGGTTTCAAAGAATATTAATGATGTGGGGAGATGTTAATGATGTAATACTAGACATAAAGAAAGAGGACATAAAGCCATAGAGATGGCGTGACTCCTCTTTAGTAAAACATGTATGTTATATGGGACGATAAAAAGGAAAACAGGCCATCATGTTCACAGTCAATTGGCAGAGAGTTAGTTGATTTCTTTCCTTTTCGTTTCTTGGGGTTTCTACATTTTCGGTAAGGACAAATATGTGGAGGGCCGAGGCCTAGGACCCCCATCCTCCTCTGGGTTCGCTCCTTCGGTCTTTCAGGAAGTCCTCGCCGAACAATGCTTGCCATGGACTTCTCTTTCGGGACAAGGCCCTGAGGTGCCCAATGGGCCAGTGGCCAGCTAAGCAAGGAACCGAGGAGCCGACCAAGGGCGGTGAAGGCTCCAAGATGGCGCCACCATGGCCCCGACTTGAGGAGCTGGAGCCCGCGAGAGATGGTCTCTCTCGCGGGCTCTGGGAGACCTGTGAAGTCAAGGAGAGGGATTCTGTCCTCAGAAGATACCACTTTCTGCTCCCTTTTTACCTCATTGCCCTGGAGCTTTCCCATCTCTGGGAAACCATGAGAAAAGGGGACGGCAGAGGAGCCAGTCAGGTATGGACATTCCGTCTCTCTCACTCAGCAGGGCTCTTTGCTCTGCGCCGGCCACCTGTGATCTCACTGCTTCCTGACGGGACCCCTCGGGGCTCCCTAGTCCAGTCCCATCTCCCCCCTCTCTCTCCAGAGAACTTTCTGAGGCCGCCAGGTGTTCACAGTCCATCCCCTCTAGCAGCTTCCCGCGGCAAACACTCCAGCCTGGCGCCCGGGCTCTGTCCGTGCGTGGTCTCCCCAGGAGGCCCGTGCTGCAGGCACCAAACCTCCCGTCACGGCACAAGCCAGACAGGAATCCGGGACACCAAGGCATTCCTTGAAAACCCTTGAAACAGCCCTCGAGGGCTCCTGGTTTCACATCCACAGCCCTGAAGAGCCCATAAAACTACAGCTTAATAGAGCGGCTGCAGGAATGAGCGCGACTAGTGTCTGCGCACAGAGGGGTGTGCACACAATTTTTGTGGTTGTTGCTGTTTCCTCTGTTATTTGTTTTTGGCAGTGTTGGGTCTTCACTGCAGTGTGCAGGCTCGGCAATCGTGGCACATGGGCTCAGCTGCCCCGCGGCATGTGGGATCTCAGTTCCCCGGCCAGGGATCAAACCCGTGTCCCCTGCATTGGAAGGCGGGTTCTTAACCGCTGGACCACCAGGGAAGTCCTCCATGTGATTTTTTTTTTGAGGTTAACTCTCAAATCCCCAGTGGGAACTGGGGTTGGTTAGCTAACTCGAACGCGTTCCTACCCCCTCACAGGAACTACTCCTGTTTTAAAGAGGAACCCTCTAAAGGACCTTAACACATAAAATGTCTCTTGTAGGGAGGATTCACAGAATCTGTTCTCAACTCAGTGCACTGGTTAAATGTGGGTGCAGCGTGACCACCGTGGGCCTGCAGCTCCTCCTCCAAGGGGGAAGAGACCCGGATGCTATTCTCCTGCCTGTATCCTCCCACCAACCTCTTACTCCCTACGAAAGAGCCAACTGAGACATCGCCTCTCTGCAGATCCACCCCTTCCCACACAAGCCCATGGGCGCCCGCAGCGCCTTGTCTGGACTTTCAGCCACGTGTCTCGCAGCAACTGAACCTTCGATATCTGTTTACGTGTCTGTCTCGTCTGCTGACCTACAAGTTCCAGAGGGCGGTCCCGGCCTGACGTTCCCGCGCCCAGCACAGGGCTTGGCACACAGCAGACCTCAGCTGGTGCGGGGTGGGGGGCGGGAAGGGTAATACAGAGCAGAGAAAGGCTACACAGCACACCGTGGGTGCTCACCTGGTCTCGCTTATCCCTTGCCCTTGGCACAGGTAACCAACCGTCCCTTGGCCGAGCAGGTCCGACCTGGGCTGTACCACGAATTCCCCAACCCACTGGGGCCAGGGATGGTCGTGTATGGAACCGACTGGGACACTGGCTGGCCCAGCAGCAGCCATGGCACTTTGAAAACACAAAACCCTGCCCGATTCTGAGCTCTTGCTACTGCGTGTCAACACCAGCCAGGTGGCTACTTGTTCTGTCTGCGGAGCAGATAATATTTTAATTGTTTCTATCTTTATCACTTCAAGAAGTACAACATAAAGAAAAGTAAAAACAATCGAGGCTATGTTTAGCCCGTGTGTTTTCCCCCTTTGCTCAGGGAACAGAAGGCGATTTGCTGGGTCAGGTCACCAAACAAAAGAAACAGGAATAGAAGCTAATTTTTAATGGCAAACCGCCCTGAGCGCTGGGCACGCTGTCACGTTGTACAGAAGGCCTCGGTAAGGCTCCAAGGGGAGGACGCCGGACGCCCCCGCCCCTCTATTCAACACTGTCTCTGCACAAACAACCGCAACTCTTTCAACAGTGACGATGGCCGTGGCCACGGGGAGTCTGCTGAGCTGGAGGACTCGGTGTGATGGGAAGGCTGTGGACCTGGGTTCGAGCCCCAGCTCTGCAAGTGACTTCACCTCTCCAAGTCTCGGCTTCTTCATCTACAGAATGAGGAGACTGAGTGTAACCTCTGCACAGAGCCACCCTGAGAACTGAACCGCCGCCTCGCACAGGGCCTGCGAGGACAGGACGGGCTCACGAGACAGCAGCGTGACCGAGACAACACGGGAGGCGACTCGGGTGGCTGAGCCCCAGCCCTCCCGCTTGGGGTGTGTCTGGAACAGGGACTTGGGTGTTCTCAAAGAGGGGTTTTGGGAGAACCAGAGGGGTATCTGCTGGGGATGTTAAAATGCAGATTTCTAGGCCCAGTCCCTGCCGTGATACACAGAATCTCTCAGGGCAGGAACCTGCCTTTTAATAAGCTCCTCAGGTCATCTTCACGTGAAGTGGTTGAGAACCACTGTTCGAGACTGAAGGCTGCACGGGCCTGGGTGTCTTTCAGACACCTCCATGGAGGCCCAGTCAGACCAACCAGCCACACCAGGAAGCTTCTGCGAGGTGGACCATGCTGGTCTCTACAAGCCTGCGTTCAGAACATCACTGAACGCTGGCTTTGTTTGGGGCAACGACAGAAAGCAGAATTATGGAGAAGGATGAGTTTGCCCTTAGAGTACGTTGAGGTCCCGTTTTCACAGGACAAGGGTAGGGACCCTGAGTTGCATAGCGTGTTCTGGATGGAGAGCCAGTGGGAAAGGCCTGAGAATCCAACCGTTCACGTGACGGGACTAGTGAGGGGCCCCCATCCCTGCAAGACGCACCGTAGCCTGCGGCTTCTCAGGGAAGGTCTGAGCACCAAGCCCCCAGCGGACACGGTATGGGCCCAGGACAGTGGCCCTGACTGCTTAAGTTCTCGGTGGCCCCATGACTTGCAACCCTCAGGGGAAGCTCAGGTTTCTCCATCTCCCTGCTGGGCCAATCTTCACAAGTTTGAAGTTTATACACGGGAGTGGGTGTGGGTGTGTGTGCAGGATACACATGCCCGGGGCTTTTTCTACAGAGGGTGGAGGCCACCCACGCAAACACACAAATCACACAAGCCATCTAGCTCCCTCACAGACGGACTTGACCAGAAGACCTCCAAGGGACCTTCCCAAGCTGAAGCTCCACAACTGGGCCTGAAGTTTCTGGGAAACACAGAAGAAGTTGATGGCCGCACCCGGGGGACAGGAACTCAGATTCTCCCCACTCCTGGCAATGCACACACACACACTCACAGGCTTTGGTCTCAAGATCCCTTGACTGGGGNTCTGTAGGGAAAAGCTGGTATTCACGTGGCGGGATGTCCCCTGGGTGGCCCAGTGGTTGGACTCTTGTGCTTCCCCTGCAGGGGACACAGAGCTCCATTCCTGCTTGGGGAACCGAGATCCCACATGTGCCACACAGCGTGGGCCAAAGATGAAACAAAGAGAAAAAGCTGAGGGCCACGAAAACGCCGAAGCAACAGAGTGGTCCGTTCCATCCATCGCTTTCAGATTCCCACCCTTGCTGCGTGTTTGCACACGGCATGGGCCATGGACAGCGGCCAGGGACTCAACTCCAAACCCACGTGTGCAGCAAAGCTGGGCACCGTGACACAGGTAGGAAACTGGCCACTGCAAGAGCTTTTCAGGAAACTGTCAATATAGCCGCATTAACTGTTAATTAGCTAACCCACCCCACCCCCCACCCTCAGTGGGATCCTTGCTGAGGGAAAGCCTCAGTGCATACCCCAAGCACAGCTCTCATCCCGCAGGGCAGCAGAGTGCTCCCCCACGTGACGGCTGGGGAGACCAAATCCAGAACAGGATGGCCTCGCGTCTTGCCTAGGGAAACGCCACTCGCCAACAGCGGTCTGCAGTCCTGAGGCCGTGCTCCCGCGGCGGGGCCAGGCTACGTCCTAACGACTGTCTCTCCACGTAGAAGTGGCCTGGAGAGGCACCACGCGGGTGGGGGTGGGGGGTGCCCACGGCCAGTCTGGCAGCTGCGGTTCCCTGCCCTCTGGCACCTCTGGGGCTCCCTCGCCTGTCCCCACCACATCAGGCCAGCCTGGGCACATTGTGCCAACTACACTTTGTACGTACGTCCCCTCCTGTACTTACATCAGAAACGCTGTCTGAAACCAGTAGGTGGTGAAAGGAAAGACTGAAAGCCCTCCGCACGGACAAACCTCACACCGTTTTAGAGATAGGCAAACCCCACCAGTGACTACAGTCAATAAGAGTAGTCCCCAAAAGCTAAGTTCTAAAAAATCAGTCCTAGGCACTCTTTATAGATTTTTGTACTAGCCTATTTGGGCTAATAATCAGTTCTTATAGGAGGCCATGGGTCCAAGGATGATGTGCAGTGTGGCTATCTCGGAGAGACTGAAAAAGCGGCAGAGACCAGAAATTCTGGCTCCGTTATCACTGTGGCTCGTTTCGTTTCAGTCTTGTGTTCATTCGCTCTTGGAAATTTGAAACGCTCAACCTCCGAATGCTGGCTTTTTCCCCGCTTGCTGCAATCACAGCCCACTTTCAGCAACAAACGGCAGGAGGGTGAAAAGACCAAAAGCCACCCGATCTCAAAGTGCAGTCTCTTCCTCCCGCACGGCTCAGCACAGCCAACGGGGATACTCTGCAGAAACTAACACGGGTGCCCCGGGAACAAGCCTTCTGTGTGCAGAGCAGACGGTACCAGCGAGCAATTAACCACGGAAAGTAAGGGCTTATAATCAAAATGCTGACAAACCTGAACCACGGTGGCACAAGGAGGGCTGCTATAATATTTTTACAATTCCTTTTTATACATAATGTATGATCCTTCTGCTCAAGTTTCCTCTATATTCTTTGCCTGTGAGATAATCTACATTAATAAATAATTTATTACCATAACTCCTAAAGTAATTATGGGTTTCCACGCAATTTTTTTTTTTTAAGCATCTGAATTGTTTTGTTCCCCGTCCATGGACTTGTATTTACATGCCTTCTCCTAGTGGCCTTTCGGAAGTAACCAGGGTTGCACGCGCTTGCTCACGTTGTTTGATTTCCCAGTCTCCGGCTCACCCGACGGCTGAAGAGAGAGCAGTGGGCAGAGTCCAGAGTCCTTGCAACACGGAACTCGTTCAACGGGGTGCAAGGAGCCGAGCCCAGGGTGGTGAATGGAGGCCCCTCTCACCCGCTTGTCCTGTTTCACCAAAAGAGATTTGACCCATCCACATGTGACCCTGGGTCAGCGTGAAGAAGCACCTCCCAGGCCCAACAGTGGAGGAGCCACGGGAAGAGAGTCACGGGCCGAGGATGCCCTGGCGACTGCCCCACCCCAGCCTGGCTTGTCCTCTCGGGCGCAGCCAGGCCCCTGCGTGCACCCACGAGCAATCACAGCCACGAACAGGGCTGGCTCGCCTGTCGGGTCAGCTGACTGGTGGGCAGGCCACATCCCTGAAGCTGCCACCTGACCAAGGTTTCCTGTGTCAGGAACACAATTCCCCGGGCAGACACGGCTCTCCCCAGAGAAGCTGTTTGCAGAGGCAGTTCTGGTTCAGCCCAAGAGGTGTGCTGAGGGTGGTCTGGGAGGCGAGGAAAGAAACCCAGAGGCACGCCATCGCCTCTGCTATAGAAGGAGGCCTGTGGTGCCCAGGCTGGCAGGGCACTCAGCCCTGGCAGGGCAGGGCAGCCGTGGCCTGGCTCCCCTCCGCCCCACTTCTCTCGTCCACAGTCACGCTGCCTTTGTCTCCCCGCCCCCACGCTGGAATAGGACAAAACTACTTCTTTGTATCAAGCTCCCAAACTTGAAGGGAGGGGACAAGACTCACGGGAAGGGCCCTACAATCCAGCTCAGGATAACTAAGCATGAAGTATTTAAAAGCCAAAACACGGTTGTGAGCGCTGATGATATTAGTAACACATTTTATCTCCGTGGGTGCAAGGGAGGCTGAGCTCCCAGCAAGGGCGGCTTCTCCAGAGGAAGCCAACGGGCCCTTCCCACCAAACACACTTGCCTGGGTTTTCTTACGAACACTCACGAAACCCTCCAGCTCATCCCGGTGTCCAGCGAGGACCCTGCATGGGGGCTTGAGAGGGAAATGCCCTGAGTCCCAGGTCCACGCTATCCCCAGTTCTCACGGGAGAATTCCACTAATCAGGGTCAGAACCGGAGTCCTCTGTCTCAGGAGACAGGCAGGGGGGTTGGTGATTATAATGCTGTGAGGCTCCATCTTTGCTGAGGGCCGCGCCCCGCTCCCCCCACCCCACCGCCCCCGGCGGTCTTCTTTGATACGGAAAACCAGACACAGAGAGATAAAGTCACAGGGCGCGGCCGCACAGTGAGTCCTGGGCCGGAGCCTCCACAAGCACACAGCCTGGGGAGAGCCTTGGACCCCGGACACCCAAGGCAGCAAGAGCGGGGAAGGGACAGAGGTGGGGTGCGAGCCGGTGCCTCCTTAAATCCCACGGACCCCACGAGGTGCAGGCTGCAGAGGGAGGCCCGGTAGGAGAGCGCCGAGGGGCCCTTCACACGGGTCCAGGGGAAATCCACGCTCCCTGGCCTTGCTCTTCCACTAGACAGAAGCCCCCTCGGGGGCAGGGGCTGACTCGCTGGCACGGAGCAAGGACTCAATAAACACTGACCAAAACAAGGCACCCTGAACCGAACTGGGGCCAACTTTTCTGAAAGCCCTGGTAGCTCGTGCTGTCAGGTGGGTCAGGATCTCCCGAATCAAGGAAGGGCTTAGGACAACAGAAAGATGAAGAGATGAGAGAGAGAGGTCACGGGAAGGGGCGGGAGGGGGGCTGACTGCATGGACCCCATGGGTCCCCATCACTGCCTGGAAGGACCCCAAGGTCCTTCACTGGCCCTGGCGCCAGCCAGCAGAGCAGAGGGCGCAGACCTCGTGGAGGCAAAGAGCCCATGGACCAGGGAGCCCTTCCTGAGGGGCCGCCCTGCGCACCAGAGCCCCGAGGGGCAGCAGCCCAGTCGTCCTGTAGCCCCGGGGACCCTGGGCAGAAGGCAGACTGCTGGGCTCGGCGGGCTCAGATGGACTCTGCTGGAACTCTGGGAAGAGACCTCCCCTGCTCGCCTCTGCCTTGCTCCCCGGGCCTGAGCACCTTCCCCACAATGGTGACTCGCACGGGCACCAGCCCCCACCCAACGCCCACCAAGGAAACCAAGGTAGTCCCTAGGGGTGTGGAGGCCTCTCACAGGAGCAGGAGTCTCAGCCTAAGCTCAGCCTTCTTCTCCACCTGTCACGAATGGCACTCACGTTGCGCCAAGCTCCTTCCGAGAGTCTCAGAGACCTCATAGCAAGGCAAGTGCTGCCCCAACACCCACTTCACAGATGAGGAAACTGAGGCTTGGAAAAGGAAAACAGTTCGCAGTGACTGTGAGGGCCAGCACCACCATCATGAACCCTTGAGAGCTCTAACTTATTGCGATGCACTTACAGCAAAGGCCGAGGAAGCCTGCCGGTTAAGGTCTTGAAATAAAGACCAGGGTTCCACCTGGTGATCCAGGTCACCAGTCTGGCCCAATTCTGAGCTACCTGGGGCGGGGCAGCAGAGGGGTGGGTATGCCCAGGAGCCCCGCTCACTCCCCTTCCCAGACACAACAGAGGAAGACAGCCCAGCTGCAGCCCGACTGTGGGTCTGGCCCAGGAAGAGGGTGAGGAGGCGGGCTTCTGGGCCACGTGGATGGGGTGCGGAGGGTTTGCTGAGAGCCGTTAACCACAACCAAGGTGTGCAGCCAAGCCTCCGGTGGGGCAGGCCTCAGAAGTGTGTCACACGGGTAAACCAAGGCCGGGTGAGCTCCCTGGTTCTATTTCCCCGGGGGGCAAGCACCAAGGAGGCCGCCCAGGGCTCTCCCACACAGCTGTGGCTTGAGAGTGAGAAGCAAACAGTCACTCCCCCACCCCAGGGTCCAGCCCTGCCCACTGGGGGGCCTTGCAGTGCACCCCAGATGTGAGCGGAGCGCCCCTGCCTGCTGCCTAGAGCAGCTGTGGAGTCCAGGGGGACCCTGCACCTCAGGCGCCCGGCAAGGCACCACGCTCACTGTGACATGTGATGAGGACCCCCCAGGACCACCCCCACCTTCCACCTATGGGAACTGAGCCTGTAGGAGCAAACGCTGTGCCCAGAGGGAAAAGGGCCAAGACTAAAGGCCACGGACACTGAACGCAGTCCTGGGGAGGCAAACCTGAAACCCCAAAGAGGCGACCCACCACGGAAGCCCGGCTTATAGAAACTCCTCAGGAGCTGTGTCCCGGAAGTGGGCAGGAGGCCAGGGGAGAGGGCGCAAGGAGAAGCAGCCCGATCACCGGGAGCAGAGAGGAATCAACAGTCAGTACAGTCACCCTTTCGGCCCCCGTATGGGAAACGGTAATTAACGCTTGCATGGAAACAGGGCACCAGGGCAACCTTTCTGGAAAGCATATCAGAAACACAAAGCAAGAGCCTTAAAAATGAAAATGTGCCTGCCCCCACCCCCGGCCCTCTACTCCACTCCTGGGAACCACCCGAAGGAATAATCCGCAAGGCAGAGCGAGATTCAGACACTGAGTCACCGCCAATCATGAGCAACGGAACAGTCCTACCCAACAACTGAGAAACGAGTTACCTCCTTAAAAGATAATATTATAGACTCATCATAACGCACGGGGTGGGCAATTGTCATGCTGCAGGGAAATGATGGGTCATTATTAGTATGCAGAAAATAAAAGCAAAAACAAGTTTTAATAAATAATTTTGTATACTCATACGTTCATCATGGACTTGGCTATGTAAAAACTGCAAAGGATAGAAGTTACGCCAAAGTATTAACAGTAGTTATAACTGGGTGCTGGGGCTGTGTGAGACTGTTATTTTGTACTTTACACTAACGGTGCATTTTTCCGAATTAAAAAAAAAAAAAGAAATGAACGTGGTCACTTTAATGAGCAGACACAGACTCGCAGTTTCACTGCTGGAAATAACGTCTGTAAACCACGCACCAGCGCCCAGCCCCTCACTCAGCCCCCGTCGCCCCTGCCCTGCTCCAGCACCGCTGAGACCGAGACAGTTCCAACAACACAGAAGAGAGTCCCCAAGGCTGCTGCTTGTGCCTGCGTCCAGAAAGGGCTTCTAGCGTCTCCCCCTGGAGGACTCGGGCCCTGGGGGAAGGCACTCGAGGAGGACTGTTCACAGCCACCTGGTTACTCACCCATGATTCCACAAGAGAAAAGTGTCGGTCCTTGACTCATCTTCTTTGGCGTGTGCTGCAAACAACCAGAAAAGCTATCACTCTTCAAGTCATAAGAAGCACTGTCTCTTATACACATCTCCNAGTCATAAGAAGCACGTCTGCACATGACCCTGCACTGATTCCCTTGCTAAAGTCACAATTAAAGGAGGGGGGTTGGCGTGGAGGGTGGCGGGGGGTGGGGTGGGAAATGTCAGATCAGGGAAAGGAGGGGGAAAAAAAACCAAGTACTAAAGGAGACATCTGCCCGTAATTAGGTCTGGGCTCTTGTCCGGAGCCTCGGGTGAGCTATGGAGTCCATCAAGTTAACGGGCTTTAAAAACACACAAGGGAGCCCCGTGACTCCTGACACTAGGGGACTCGTCCACGTGAGTGATGCGGAGTCAGGGCGCGGGAGGGGCTGGAGAGCAGCCTCCCCGCAGCTCGGGGCGGGGAGTAGGGCAGGCGACTGCTTCCTGTCCCCAGGGACAGGACGAGCCTCCAGCGAAGGGCAGAGGCCCACCTGCCACCCCCCAGTCCTCCCTCCTGGACGCAAGGAGAGCAGTTCCCCTGCCTCCGTGAAGAAGCTCGAGAGGCTGGCCCTGGCTCGGAAGCTGTTTTGCAGCCAGGAGGGGCCCCCCCACCCATCAAGACACCTTTGAGAACTGAAACAGAAACTCGGGTTGCGTCTGGTCTCAACACACGGCGACGACCTCTGAACTCCTGGTGCCACATTTCTACAGGGGTCTCCCTGTCCCCTGTAAACTCTGCACATCTCCCCCCTCGCCCCACACCTCGCCTCACTGTGGTCACGGGGTGAAAAGCCAGGGTCGGGGGGGGGTCCCCAGAATAACTCCGCATCCAGGCACTCGCTCCACGGCGCCACAGTAACCTAAGCCTGGAACATTCCGGGGCTTCACGCGCTAGCCGAGACCCAGGTCAAGGGGCCGGTCTGACCTCCAATGAGGAGGAGACCGTCCACGCCCACTGGGGCCCCAGGAAGAAGGGCCTCACTCATCCTTTCCTTCACTCATTCATTCATCCACTCGCTCAGCAAACATGTACCGGCAACTAGTCACGGGCAGGCTTGTGCTGGGGTGGAGCGCGGCGGTGAGAGAAGCTCTCGGCTCTGGAGGGGTCAGCGGTCATAGGGGGCTCTCACTTCTGAGCGGAACCCCAAGTGACAGGGACGCGTGCCTGGCTGTTGGTCCCAGGATGGGGGGGTGGGGGCGGGGGGGACGCAGGCCCCAAGCCTGGATGGGGAGGGAGGGTGTGGCTGCCGAGAAACACCTGGCCCCCCCAGATAAGAGGGGAGCTGGCATCTGGCAAGAGCTCCCTACCCCTGTCCTCAGCTTGCCCTAGCTGGGGACCTTTGTCCTTGGTCAGCAATGTGTTCGCTGATCAGGTTATCAAGGGTCTGTCCTGACCAGCCTGGAACACAGAGGTGAAGGACGCGGCCTTGGCCCCAAGGAAGCTCACGTTTTTCTAGAGGTCACACAACCAGTCCAGACAGAGAGCAGGACTGGAGGCAGCTGGGCCAGGCCACGGGCGCTGGGAGTGGAAAGTTAGGGCGGGCTTCCTGCGGGAAACAGAGATGATCCTGAAGGACCTTATGGGGCAGGGGCTGCAAAGGGAGGCTGGGCTGTGCTCCTCTGGTTCCCCACCTTGGACTGAACAATCCTTATGTTTTCAGGATAGGTCTCCCTCCCAGGGTCCACCCAATCGACAGCCCTCCGGGGAAATACCTGGAAAAAGTTAAAGATGGGCTGCCTCTGCCTCTCGCCCAGCTCACCCCAGAGTCACCGCGTGGAAAGCAGGTGTGACAGACATTCAGAGCCCTGCCTCCGGGCAGCGCGGCCTGTGGAAGCCAGGCAGCCCTGCACCCAGGGAAGGTTCAGGGGAGAGAGCAGCTGGCCTGGCTGAGGCCATGGGCCTGGCCGGCCGAGGGGGATGGCCCCCGACGCTGCAGGAGCCTTTATACCAGGAACCAACATCCCCTGGAAACCACAGCCCCACCCCACTGCAGCGTATCCCCGTGAAGGGCAGGGATGGGGGCCCTAGCGCAGGCTGGAGGCCCACAGAAACCCGAGGCAGGGCGGGCCAGGGAGAGCTGGAGGGCACGAGGAGGCGGGAGCCGCGTGTCACCACCCTGGCACATGCAGGGGCCACCAGGGGCCCGGGTCTACGGACGCGGAGGGAGGCACACTGCCCACGGACCATCAGGGGTGTGCTGTCCACCGACCGACCTCTCGCTCAGCAGGCGTGTTTCAGGAAGAGGGGCACCTGGGTCCCCTCCCCCGGGAATGCGGCCCACGAGCAGGCACCAGAGAGGCTGGGGTCTGGGCCCGCAGAGAGGAGCCACTGGGTTAGCACGCAGGACGCCCCTGGCCCTCGAAATTCATTCATTCAGTCATTCATTCACTCACCCAGCGAGGACCTGCTCGCCAGGCTGTGGGGGGCACGCANAAAGAGTCATGAGCTAACTACTTCCCCCTGGGGCTTCTGCCTCCTGTTGGGGTAAAGAAAGAAAGAAAGAAAAAGGATCAGGGCCCCCAACTCGCTTTCTGAACCCCGTCCACAAGGTTGGGCTGGCAGCAGGTAGGTCAGGACATCGCATAACCCACCGCTTCCCAGGGCCCCGTGCACACGCTGACCGCTGGCCACGCTCCCTGGGCCCAGCACCAAGGTTCCCCCTGCACTCCAGGTTGTCCAGGGCCGGCCTATCCCCACTGCTTTGTGCTGTTCTGCAGCCAGCCTCCCCGATCCCTCGAAGCCCTCTGCACCCGCTGTATGAAGGCTGATGAGCCCATTGGTCTGTGGACAACAATGTGGTGAGGCCCGACTGGCCCCCGGGGGTGGCGGCGGGTGGGGGGAAGCTCTCACCATCTGAGGTTTCACAAGACACTCGGGGTTCGCACACGAGTGTGCGCCCGGGGCCCTCGCTGTGCTCCCGGGGCTGTGCCTGCTACTCCAAAGCCTTTGTTCCTGAGCACCCCCGCCCTGACCAGGGCACAGCCTGGTGTCTGGGAGACTCCTTATATCAGCAGAGAAGGCTTGGAATTGCATCTTCCATAGGAAAGAAAGAAGTTGGAGACCAAACGGAGGTTCCAGGGGCCGTCTGTCTGACTGAGAAGCCCTGACTTAAATAAGACTCAATTCAGGTCATCATTTAATGAGGAGCCAGCTCAGAAAACGGCCGAGCTCCTCTCTGGGCATCACCACGCGTCTTCGTGGCTTCCTTCTGCAGACTAGGGCAATGAAGTCACTCTTCCTTCTGCTGATGCTGCCTTGGAGCGACGCAGATGGGCCCACGCTCACGCCTTGTAGGGGTAACAAGGACAGTGCTCCGGCCTCTGGAAGGGAACAGGGTGAGACCCTGGGCGGCGGAAAGCGGGAGGCAGAGACAGGCAAAGAAGAGAAGCTGAGAAGGGAGAGGCGCCCCGGGCTGGAGGCTGATGGACTCAGGGTGGGCGCCCTGGCTTCCCAGGCTGCAGGTCAGCCATGGGGGTGGGGGGTGGTCTCTGCTGCCCAGGACAGTGGGGGTGCAGGCTGGGACAGCCTCGGGCTCGGCACATTTTGGGATTCCAGCCTGGGATCCTGGCTGGGGCCCTGTCGGGCCTGATGCTGACTCCGGGTGAGCAGGACGGGGGAAGAGCCTGGGTGCCTGGGGCAGCTGACATGGCCCCTGAACTCTCCTGCTGGGCAAGGCCCTCAGCGTCCTCATCTGACAAGTGTGGAAGCAAGGACCTGCTCCAAAAACATCGAGTGTCTGTTGTGGCCGGAAATACCTCCAGGCTGAGGAAAGTGAGGTGGCCTGGAGCCCTCGCCTCTAGCCTCTGTCCACCTCCCAACCCTACCTACCACTCCCCAGCCCCGTCCTCCAGGGAGCAGGGCACCCCAAGCTCCCTCCAGTCTCCAGCCTCCAGAGAGGGGGGCCGGGAGACTTGCCTGGGGAGGAGGGACCACGGGCCCTCGGCAGGAGCGTGGGCGGGCGGGAAGGAGCTCAGGGAACGTTGGCCCCAAGGTCAGATGTCTGGGCGGCCTTCCAGCGGCAGCAGCTAATGTTAGCACACTCGGAGGAAGGGCCACTCACGGGGGAAAGGAAGGCGACCGGGCAGAGTGGGGGAAAGGGGAACCGAGTCACTGCGCTGCCCCCACCCCTGGGGCGGGGGTAGGCGAGACCGGGGCTCTCAGTCCCTTTGCTGTCTTCTCACCTCCCTGGGGAGTAGGCCGGTCACGTTGTCACCAGCGTTTTAGTTTATAGAAAAAGGAGAACTAGGAAACCGCGTCGGGGACCCTCTAAGCAAGCAGGTCGGGGCCTGGCTACGGTCGCGGGTAGGTCTCCAAGCCCCCAGGGCGTGTTCACCTGCAGCTTTTTTAGGCTCTGACCTCACTGCAGGGCCTCTCGCTTCCCTAATTCTGAAGCTGCCTGGGGGTGATTCACCATTCCTTTTTTTTAAAATCTGAAACCCCAACTTCTGGTATCTTCTTAGTCTGATGGGAAAACAAAAGAGGACAGCTTTTCCCTCTTTCCTGTCATTATCTTGATGGTATTTACCCGAGGATGATGCGACCTGTTTAGGAAGTTGAAGCTGAAACACCCCCCCATCTTCCTCTCACCCTGGCAGGCTGTGCAGAGCGGATTCTAATCAGCTGATCTCAGGTTCTGGGGCTGCGTTACTTGGCTGGTCTTATCTGGGGTGGGGGCGTTCTTTCTTTGGTTGCTTATGGCCTGTGCTTCTTCCCAAGGAAGTCCAGGCCGGTGGCAGCTCAGGAGACAGGCGGGGGGTGGTGTGAAGGCCTTGGTGGTGGACAGGGCCGGCACCTGAAGCCTGCGTCCTGCTCGCCTGTGCCCCGCTGCTCCTGGGCCGTTTCCTGTCAGTCAGGGAACTGGAGGCAGGGCACCTTGGCGGGCCCCCCACAGGCCCTGGCCCCCTCGCCTTCACTGTGTCTCCACCTCACCGGGAGGGCAGAAACCGGCCAGGCCGTGACGCACCCACAGGCTGACAGGAGAGGCCCCTCTCCAGACGCGACTGCCGGGCCCCCTTCAGTGGCCGTTTGCTCCCCTTGGCTCGTCGCTCCTTTTTCTGAGAAGAAGTTTTTTCTTCCTTCCCCGGCTGGGGCTGGGAGGCCGCCCTCCTCCTTGGCGGGGACTCAGGCCCTGTCTCTTGGAAGAGCAGCCCAGCTGACCACAGGCCCATGGGCCCCGGAACCAGCTCCACAGCCAAGCCCAGGCCGGCCCACCTCCAGATGGAACCAAGTTCAGTGGCAACTGCAGCAACAGCACAGAGGGAACCAGACTGGTGGGAGGAGGGCAGGGAGGAGGGAATGGGGGGTCCCCTGGGACCTCGAGGAGGCCTGCACCCTGAGAGCCGTCTCATCCTGGTTAGAGCTACTCCACATGAGGTGCTTTCATTTCACCAGGAAAACACGCACCCAGGGCAGAAAACGGATCAACTCATACCTGCACCCCCGAGCTAGGAAGCAGAGTACCGGAGACGGGACTCAACAAGGCCGAGTTGAGAACCTGGCTCCAGGAACCCACATCCCCTCTCTCTGCCAAGGTCCCTTGAGCACCGACCATGGACTGTGCCCAGGGTCAGGCACTGGGGTGGTCAGCAAGGAGCCAAAGAGACAAAAGTCCCTGCCTGGCGAAGCTCGCATTCTGGGGCAGGAGTCAACTCAGGGAACAAGATCAAAACGTGAGGAAGGCTGGTGGTGCCCGGGAAGGGAAAAGACCAGGGAAAGGGAACGTGGGAAGGGAGGGAGGGTAGTGGCCCAAGAAAAGGAGGGAAGAAGGCAGGGAACCGTGCTCACGGGGGGTGTTCCAGGCCACAGAGGAAGCGCACGGGCCCCGAGGCACGTAGGCCAGCGAGGCGCGTGCAGACTGAGCGGGGGAAAGTGGCGGAGAGCATCCAGTGGTCACAGGGGTCAGGGTACGCCAGCCCCCATCCATCCAAGTGAGGCTCTGGCGTGTTGCTCGGCCTGAGCAGGGGATAGCTGGTAGAAGGCTCTGAGCGGAGGAGGACCGCTCTGACCTGCATCTCCTGCGGCTGCTGCTGCTGGAGAAGAGGCTGCAGGAGCCGGAAGCAGAGGCCAGTTCCCATGAGAGTCCGGGCAAGAGAGGACACAGGCAGGACCAGAGGGGAAGCAGCGGGAATGATGGGAGCAAGTCTATGGAGATACACATTCAACGCAAACTGGAAAAGGAAGGGGTGACCGACAGGCACCGGCTCATCCCGCAGAGTTCCTCCGGCCCACGGTGCACAGTGAAGCCCTGCGGGGTGGACGCGGGTCTTGGTGACTTTCACAAGCTCCTCCAAGGACCTGAGACCCACCTGCCCGCTCTCGGCGTGGGTGCTGGGGAGGTAGCCCACAAGAGGTGCTAACACGGGGTCTCACAGGGGCTGTGAAGGTGCCAGGAGGGGTGCCCCCAAGCCCTGTCCACAGAAGCAGCAGAGAGTCCTGGGGACGGACCACCTGCAAAGCCCATCACCACAAGAGTGTTCATGCCCGAGTGGGACTGCTTCCTGCTTCCTCAGCAAGGGGCAGCCCACCCACTTCTGAGGAAGGAGGGCTGGAAGGAGGACCAGGATGCCGTTCAGTTCCTGGTCTAATAAGGCCGGGCTCCCTGCCTCTCTGCTCCAGCTCAACGGCCCTCTTGGTTAGAGAAGAACCTTGTGCAGGGCCGCCAGCACTGGGCCCACCACCCGGGCCCCCAACCATACCCTCCTTCTCCACCGGCTCCCACTCCTGACATTTCTTGAGATGGCAGCTCTTATTCCAATAGCCCTTTGGAGGCTGGGCCTTATCCTGATACCACCCCCCACCTTCTGGAAATCACCTACCTTACTGGGTGGAGACCGTGAGGGATATGGGTCTTGGCCTGGCAGGGGCAGCAGAGCCCTGCTTGGTACTATTCACCGGGGGGTCGGGAGGGTGGCCTCCCCTCACCGCTCTCCAGAGGACTCCACCTGGGCCAGCTACTTCCTGCTGGTGAGGACAGAGCCAGGCTCTGGGTGGCAGCCTGCCGCCCCTGCAGCCACATCTCCCAGCGCTCTGCTCGCGGGCCCTCTGGACTCAGTCTGCTAAGCCTGCCTGTTAAGCCCACAGCCCCACCGGGACATCGGGCCTCCAAACGAGGCCACCAGGTCCTTACCGGCTCAGGGTTGAAGGTCCTGCAGGCCACGGGGTCGGCTCCCTGCTTGTCGAGGCTTTGACTCAGGATCATCACCATGGTAAGGGCCTCAGGCGCTGGGCACCAGCCCAGGGTGGGCACGAGCCATCTTTAGGTGGGCAGACGGGGGGGCAGAGGTGACTTCCTGGGGCGTCTCCCGGGCGATGACGTCAGGAGAGGCTGCTCCCCATTGGGGTGGGGCTCCTCCAGGAAACGGCGGCGTGAGGTCAGCTCTCTGGAAAGATAAAAGAAAGGCAGAGGGACTCAGGACCGTGGAAGACGGGGGTCTTGAGAAACAGAGCCCCTCCCCTCCAGGTGGGAGCCTGCTGGGGAATGGAACTGCCTCACCACTGAACTGAGATGCTTTCTGGGGGTAGGGGTGGGTGGAGGGACATGAAGGCCAGAAGCACCTTCCTGGGAGTCCCCATGCCGGCCCTGGAGCGTCCCTAAAGCCAACACCTGGTGGGCACAGCAGTGTCTCTCAGCTCAGCTGCGGCACCTTTTTAAAACAGATCTCGGGGTCTGGCTGGTCACAGGCCTGCACCCCCAAAGTGTGCTCAAGCCTGTGACCTCCTAGGCAGACCTGACCCTACAGACAGCCCGAGGTCAGCTGATGTCGCCTCTCCCCCAGCCCACAGCCGAAGCCCATGCCACTGGCCCTTGGGCAACCAGCAGTGACTCCTGTTTTCCACCCAGGTCTGGACAGAAGCTACTGGAAGAACTATGAGGGCACGTGCTTCCCGTCCTTGGAAGCATCACATTTCCACAGTGACACATGGGCAGCAGCGGCACCGCCATACCTGTCTCCTTCCTCAGAATGAGCCAAAAAACGCCACATCCCCGGATGGGGGGCGGGGGAAGGCCTGCGCACACACCTCTGAGCTCCTAGCAGTTCGGGACCATCTCTCATCATCATTCTACACAGCCCGCAGTATCTCCCCAACCCAGTGTCATCTCCCACCAAGCAAACGCCCAAAAGGTACAGCCTGCAGCCCATGCTGGGAGAATCGCTCCTTACAAATTAATTCCTCTGATCCTATCTCCATCCCACCCCTCTGAAGGTTACACCTTCAGAGAAAGTCACAGAGATCCACAGAACCTGAAGATCACCATCAAAAAGTTAAAAAAAAAAATCATAAAATAAATACATAAAAAGCAGCTTCTAATCTGTAATTAAAAACAAACTGGTCAGTGCAGGAAAGTGTTTTAGAATCTGCTGCTCTGTGTAAAAATTAATTGCGCCATGGTATTTACTTGCTGTCCAGATCATAAATCACATTTTCCTGTTTACTTCGATTAGACTTTACAGTGGGTGTTATTGAAATTGCTCAATTACAGGCCAGCTGGCAAGCACGGGAAAATTACCTTCTACTGTTCTTCGAAAACAAGGTTCATCCAAAGTGCAAAAGCAGGGAAGGGGAGGGGGAAAATCAATACATTTTCAAAGGGTTGACTGTTCAGGAGGGAAGCCCGGCGGGGTCCCCAGGTCACACCGGGAGACCTGCTTCAAAGCCGCATCCATCTAGAAGTGACACACGTTCTGAGCAAGTGTCATCTGGCCCAGCAAAGAATTTCAGATCACTGTCCGAGTCTAGCCAGAAAGCCAAGCCAGCAATGCCCGCCAGCCCCCGGGGCCTTTGGCTTGGGAGCAGAGGAGGGGGGGGCATGTGTGCAGGAGAGCACCTGGAGGGGTGCCCTGGACTCCCCCTTCAAAGGGACCCTTTGTGCAGCTCAGAGTCGAAGACCGAGCCTGATGGCGGCTGACTTCTCTCCGGGTGCAACATCAATTCAGCTCTGGGGCCGCCAACCATCACCCCAGGCCCAGGGTGACCCGCCCTCCCCAGGCCCTTCCTCCTAGCAAGGCAGGAGGGTTCACTGGTTATAAGCTCAAGTCCTGAGCCAAGCACACCTGAGCCGGAATCCCACCTC
>SJYW01034087.1:368282-382622 GCA_006410735.1 Raphicerus campestris | reverse complement strand
GCCAGGCTCCACCTTGCAGCCAGGGGAGGTCCCCGAGGAGCTGGAGTTGATGGGGTTGATCAGTTGAAACGGTCATTTTGTTTGTTTTCTTTGCAACACCTAGCAGGGTGTCTTGACTACACCAAAAGCTTCACATGTTTCTGGAACCAGGCTGAATCGTAGCAACTTTTGAAATAATCTGGGCACATTCTCAGACCCTGTGAGGCAAATCCAGACCAGCAGAGCCTGGCACCATGTGGAATTCCCTGGGATTCCTTTGATCCGTGGCATGGGCCTGGCCAAGCTCACTGGGGAATGCCAATGCCCGTCCAGGGACTCAGAGCCCAGTCTGAGAACAGGGTCAGGGACTTCTCAGGCAGAAGCCAGGAACTTGACCTTTAAGGGACAACTGGGTACCCAGCTCTACCTGAGGTAAGAAGGAAGTGCCCCGGACTTCCTTCCACAGCGACGAGGGAAAGACCTGCTGAGCTCATCTGTGGGGCACAGATCCTACCCTGGCCTGCTCGGTCTTCTCTGAGCCCATATTAAGAGCGGCTTCTGACTGAGAATGGCTTCTATATACTGAGCACCGACCGTGTACCAGGTGCTTTATATTCACTAGTTACACGACAGATGTAACTAATAACAGTTTACAGACAGATGAAGTAACCCACCAGGGTCTCAGGGGTGAGCTCCCGAGCCTGTGCTGCCCACCGGAGCCCACCTGCAGCAAAGCCCCACCTGACCTGCCTCTCCATCCCAAACGCATCCTTCAAAGCCCCGTCGAGCAACTCCCATACAACCTAGCAAGCGCACTCCTTGGCACGTAACTCAGAGAAATGCAAGCTTATGTTCACACAAAGGCCTGCACATGAATGCTCATAACAGCTTTATTCATAACAGCCAAAACCAGGAAGCAACGCAGATGTTCTTCAACGGGTGACTGGCTAAACAGACCGTGGGACAGATGTGCTGTGGGATGCCCCTTGGCACTGGAAAGGGACGGACCTTTGATACCTACTTGGGTGAATCTCCAGGGAATTGTGTGTGTGAACAATCCCAATCCCCCAGAGGTTAATTACCGTCTGACTCTTATTCATTTATGTAACAGTCTTGAAATGACAAAGGGACAGAATGGAAGACTAGCTTTAGTTGCTGTTGGGGGGTCTGGATGGGCGCTTGTGAAGGCAGGTGGGCGAGGGAGGAGGATGTGCTGATGATAAGGGCGGGTCCCCTCGAGGTGATGAAAATGTTCTGCACCTCCACGGCATCCCTGTCGACTTCCTGTTTGCGATTTGCACTGTCGTTTTGCAACGTGTTAACTGCTGCGGGAAACTGGGTGAATGAAACACAGCATTTTCTATGATCTCTTACAGCTACATGTGAATTTACAATGACCTCAAATTTTAAAAACAAACGTTTCCTTCCAGTTGTCCTGATATAAATTGATACGCAGCACTGTGTGCATTTCAGGTGTACAGCATTATGGTCTGACCTATATCTGTCATGAAACGACCACAAGTCTAGTGAACACAACCATCATCTCGCAGAGATACAAAATGAAAGAAGCAAGAAAAAGAAATGTTTTCTTGTGTCAAAATTTTATTTCAAGACTTTTTTATGGACCATTTTTTTAAGCCTTTATTGAATCTGCTGTGACATTGCTTCTGTTTTGGGTTTTTTTGGCCATGAAGCACATGGGACCTCTGTTCCCCAACCAAGCGTCAAATCCACAACCCCTGCATGGGAAGGTGAAGCCTCAACAACAGGACAGCCAAGGAAGTCCCTTCCTGGTGTCACACTTTTAAGCGGAAAAAACACACTCCATCAACGCATTCATCAAAACTCATCACACCAAACACAAAAGAGTGAATTACACTGCACAGATATATGAAAAAAAAATTTTTAAGGGGCCCACGTGGCTTCCACGGCCTGTACAGTGGTGGGGCAAGGGCCCGTGCTAAGGGACTGGGCAAGCCTCGCCATCGCCCTGCAAGTCACCTGATTTTGGTTTCCTCATCTTTAAAACCAAAGTGAGAAACTCTCTGCCCTGCAGGCTGCCGGGAGAATTAGGCTAAGCAAAGGCACGCAGCAGCGCAACGCAGAGAAGGCCCCAGACATCAGTGCCCACTGCCCAGGGCACCCACGGTGGCCAACGGGCACCAACTGACACTGCCCGGAGTCTACAAGAGGCCTCGGCCCAGCCCCGTGGCAGCCTGGCTCCAGGTCCTCCGCTATCTACCCCTTCACAGCTGTGCTTCCAGCTTCCAGCTCCCAAGCACCAACGACAGGCTCACGCATTTCATCTAATTCCCATGAACAGCTGTTGCTGCTAACAGGATTCCCATTTTCCAGATGAGAAGACTAAGGCTCCGGGAAAATAAATCAAGCATTTGCCCAAGATCCTGCAGCCTAGAAGGGGTGATGGCAAGATGTGAATCCAGGTCTGCCTTCTCAGGACGCTTCACAGACAGGGGGTGGCTTGGCTTTGTCCCACGAGCCTTTCCTAACAAGCAGCTCTCTTGGTTTTGTTTTGCAACCTGCAATGTGCCTTCTGCAAGCCCCTGAACCCAGCTGTCTGATGTCACTGTGGTTGGAGACGCTCAGCTTCTGGGGAGTGGGAACCCTGCCCGGTGCACACCAAATTCCTTTATATATGCAAAAAGTTCTGTAAACTCTCAAATTCTATATAACTCTTCAGAAGATTACAGGAGTTTACCAAACACTTCTGTAACGCGTTTTGAAGAGCTACTCTTTGAAAAGCAACTGACCACACTGGAACTCGCCCAATTAAATGCTTCCTTCTTTTAATATCCTTATCCTGTGTTTACTACTTGTGCAACTTAGTTTTATAGCAGGAGAATATCTCACCACCCCAAACACAGGACTCGGAGCAAAACCTAAACATAACCTTGGCCGCTGACAGTGATTTTCCTGATGTCCCTCCCCCTCCCGTTAACCAAAGGAAACGGGAGAGAAACAGCAGTTCTGCAAGGTCCTGGAGAAGGCTGGGTGCACTTCGCAGCTTCAGTGACTTCTCAGCTGCTGGTGTGACAGAAGCAATCTGCGGGCAGGCTCTGGAAGCTAATTTATGAACGTTTGAGGAAGTGCATCTTTCAAGGGGCCATGCGGCCTTTTGCCAGATCCCGTGACTAACTCCTGGAAAGGTAGAGAGGAGAGACTGAATCCTGTGGTCACAGTCAGGGTCTACCTCTGCCAAGAGAAGGGAATTAAATCTGCCCGGGGAGGCCTTTCGCTTGCGGCTTGTGTAGCAAAGGCATCTGAGTTTAAGGATAAAAAGTTAAAAGCTGCCTAGGAACTTTTATCAAGAGCCCATACTTTTCCAGACCGAGCTGATACTGGAAAGAGTCTGCAGTTTCAATAAGAGGACATGCCCAGAGAATGTGTTTCCCAGACGCTGGTGGAATGCTTAAACTAACTCCCTTGGCCTAGGTTCCCAAGTCTTCAGGTCCTACTGAAAAATGAGCGATCAAAGAGCGAGGCCTTCACCACCTGCAAAGCACTGACAGAACAACAGAGACAGATGAGACCTCTTACGTCAATACTTGAACACCAAGGACACGCCCGACACCAAATATCACTGACGTAAGGCAACTCCACAGCAGAGGCAACAGACAGCAAAGAAATAACCTTTTATCCACCATCTTCCCAGGAGCTTCCTGGTCTGTTTTTGTGGATATTAACAGGTGACGTGGGGTCTACCTTTAATCACTCAATCGTGTCTCTTTGCGACCCCATGGACTATAGCCCACCAGGCTCCTCTGTAGGATTCTCCGGGCAAGAATACTGGAGTGGGTTGCCATGCCCGCATCCAGGGGATCTTCCTGACTCAGGGAAGACCCACGTCTCCTGCACTGCAGGCAGAGTCTTTTATCATCTGAGCCACCAGAGCAGTCAGGCCCCCAGGCTTACCACATCCTCAGAGCAGCCCTCCGAGTGGGCACTGCTGTTTCCCCATTTTACAGCGGGACAAGCTGAGGCCCAGGGTCACCCAGCTGTGAAGAGTGAAGCAAGGATTCAACCATGTCTGATAGATTACAAAGTCTCTGTCTTAACCACCGAGGCTTCTACTCCAGGATCTGTTAACACTTATCATAATTATCCCACAAATATTTGCTCTCTCAAACGAACCAGATACCGAAGCACAGACGCTGGGTTTGCAAGACACCCCTTCTGTATAAGCTCTTCCCAAGGTGCCCCAGGCCACACCTCAACCTTCTGGGCTTAACGATGGAACTGGCACTAAGGGTCCCACTGAGGCAGGGGGTGGGGAGGTGGGAAGGTAGGGGTGAGAGCATACGGGCACTGCTTTCCCAGCCCAAATGCAGGGAGGTGCAGCCACTCCGGGCGCCAGGAGGAGGTGCAGGGCCTTCCAGGGAAGCCAGGGTGCCCCCAGGCCTGGGGCAGCGCTGCCACTCCTCGCTACATCAGATTCTGAGTCTTTCGGCCCCCATCTCACTGGGCTCCCACAGCCCACCCTGCCCTTCTCTCCAAGTCCATTTCCAGGGCACTCTGGCTCTCCCCTCCAGGCGTGTCATCCGGGTGTGGACCTGCCTCTGGCATCAACAGAGAGCCTCCGACAGCAGGAACCTGATCCGTGCCTGTTCGCGGAGTCAGTAACAGGCTGGGGGACGAGCGCTGGATGCAAGATCCAGAATCACTCCAGGCTTAGTCCTGGGCGGGCTGTGGCACCCTGGACGCACATATGACTTTGCTAAGCTTTGTGATCTGTAAGAAGTCGGCCCTCTCGAGTGGGAAGTTACGGAAGGAAAGGTCTGCACAGTGGGGCCCCTGAAGAGGGGCCTGGGGGACCGCAGGTGAGCACAGTTCAAGCACAGAGGGGGGCCTCCTCCAGCGCGTGGGAACTGGCTACCAGATCACAGAACAGGCTCACCTCGCTGGGAGGTGCAGTGGCCGGATAACTGATTCCATGACTGAGTCTCATGGACCCTCGGCCTCCCATCCACCTGTGGCAGGTGAGGAAACTCGGGTCAGAGAGGCAGCCTGGCCTGGCTACACCACACAGCCAACTCATGGCTGCTCGGGATTCTTGGCGGGCTGAGCTGTGAGAATCAAGCATCTGCTGTCCTTAGAGATATCATGCTCACCCCATCTCTGATCCCTTATCCTAGAGTAAGGTGTGTCCTTGGGGGTGTTTTCTGCAGTAACTAGGGTGATCGCCATTCCCTGGGCTAGACCTCCAGGTAGTCAAAAGCCGCCAAAGGCCCAATCTTAGGGGAAGGATGAGCGGCCACGCCACCCAGCGGGAGAGGGACCCACCCCGTGCCCTGCGCTGAGCAAAGCGGCCCAGGCTCCCTCATGGGACTGTCTTGATGGAGAGCAAGCAAAACCCCTGCTTTGGTTCAATGAGCTGTTGAACCAAACTGGGACTCTGTTCTCTGGGACTTTACACAGTCACTCTCACAGCGCTAAAGGGATCTGCTGGGTTTTTTTTTTTAATTTTTTTTTTTTTTTAAGCAAATAGCATTTCAAGAGGAGGGGGAGGAAGGACATTATTCAGGGACATGAAAGTGTTGAGACCCAGAGCCAAAACAAATCTGAACATGGGAACGAGACAGCCTGAGCTGCTTCTTGAAACTGAAGCCAGCTGCACGCATGACCTGTCAAGAGCTCATTCATCATGAGAAATAACTGACAGGCCAGTCTCCTATAAGCATTCCCGTGATCCTCGCTACCGCTGGAGTCATTCTAACCCGCCAAACCTGAGAGAGAGAGAGAGAGAGAGAGAGAGAGAGAGAGAGAGAGCGAGCGAGCGAGTGAGCGAGCGTCCTATGGACTAGAGTCCGAGGAGCGAACTCAAAAGGAAGGAAAGGAAGGCTGGGAGGGGAGGCGGAGGGGGTGGAGGACCAGCACTTACTGAGGGAGCACAAGCTAGACACCGCCTTCTCCTCCAGACCAGGGCGAGGCGCAGAACAGAGGACGGCAGACAGAGCCGGGGCCCCGAGATAAGCTACTGCATGGTAAGCCACTTAGCCTAAGATGACCACGACCTGTTCTTCACTCAGACCTATTTACAAGCACAGTGAATGTAATCAAACCACGGTTAAGGAAACAAAAGAGAGGAGGGATTAAAAAAAAAAGAGAAAAAAATGGAACAAGAACAGGGGAGACCAAGCAGTGCGGCCTTTTCCTGAAGGCGGTGGGGCTCGGGAGCCGGGGTCTGGCCCAGCCTCTAGCCCAGCTCCATTTGCCAACTCACTTCCCCCGCGTGGCCTTGGTTCCCTCGCCTGGAAGCCTGGGCCACGCAGGCTCCGTGACTACCCACTGAGCCCCAGTTGGGTGGTTCAGCCAGGTCCCGTGGCCTCTCTGAGCCTCAGTTTCCTCCCCTGCATCATGAAAACAGGAGCCCAGGGGAGTGGTGACTCGATCAGGGAAGCTGAAGGTGTGTGTTGAGCTGGGGGCAGGCGAGAAGGGCTGATGCCTGCCCTGCAGCCACGCTCTGGCGGCCAGGCCTTGGCCGGCCTTTCCTGTCCTGCTCAGACTCGACCTCCAGCGTTCAAGATCCCGGGAAACCAAAACAACAGCAGTCCGAATTCTGACTCGCTGCCGTCGCAAGCCTGAGCCGTGACCTTCTGTACAGCTGAGTGGGGAGCAGGAAGCCACCCCGATACTCCCTGAGGGGCTGGTGACGCCTGGGTTCTGGGGCTGGGGAGGGGGGTTGGCCCCACCCTTCCGGATCTATGAGTGCAAACCGGGGTGTTTGCATAAGCACATTTTCCAAGCTTGGTCCTCAGGCACAGCGGGGGCGCCTGGTGTCTTTCAGTGACATTAACAACGTTCAGGGATGAAGGAAGTTTCTTGGCAAGCCAGGAAGTTAAGTCACTCACCAGTTTTCACACCTTGCTCTCCTACCTTCTACAAAGGAATATCCTCCCCCTCGGCAAAATATTTATGGATTTTTGGTGAGCCGGAGGACCCACCCCCAGCCAGGCTGCAGGCACACCTCCGAGCCAGCACGGCTTGGGCAGGGAGAGGGGGTCCTGACCCACTCCAGCCACACCAGCCTTGCCCTCACAGAACGCCGGCCGGCGAGCAGNTCTGGCCCAGCCTCTAGCCCAGCTCCATTTGCCAACTCACTTCCCCCGCGTGGCCTTGGTTCCCTCGCCTGGAAGCCTGGGCCACGCAGGCTCCGTGACTACCCACTGAGCCCCAGTTGGGTGGTTCAGCCAGGTCCCGTGGCCTCTCTGAGCCTCAGTTTCCTCCCCTGCATCATGAAAACAGGAGCCCAGGGGAGTGGTGACTCGATCAGGGAAGCTGAAGGTGTGTGTTGAGCTGGGGGCAGGCGAGAAGGGCTGATGCCTGCCCTGCAGCCACGCTCTGGCGGCCAGGCCTTGGCCGGCCTTTCCTGTCCTGCTCAGACTCGACCTCCAGCGTTCAAGATCCCGGGAAACCAAAACAACAGCAGTCCGAATTCTGACTCGCTGCCGTCGCAAGCCTGAGCCGTGACCTTCTGTACAGCTGAGTGGGGAGCAGGAAGCCACCCCGATACTCCCTGAGGGGCTGGTGACGCCTGGGTTCTGGGGCTGGGGNTTCTGACTCGCTGCCGTCGCAAGCCTGAGCCGTGACCTTCTGTACAGCTGAGTGGGGAGCAGGAAGCCACCCCGATACTCCCTGAGGGGCTGGTGACGCCTGGGTTCTGGGGCTGGGGAGGGGGGTTGGCCCCACCCTTCCGGATCTATGAGTGCAAACCGGGGTGTTTGCATAAGCACATTTTCCAAGCTTGGTCCTCAGGCACAGCGGGGGCGCCTGGTGTCTTTCAGTGACATTAACAACGTTCAGGGATGAAGGAAGTTTCTTGGCAAGCCAGGAAGTTAAGTCACTCACCAGTTTTCACACCTTGCTCTCCTACCTTCTACAAAGGAATATCCTCCCCCTCGGCAAAATATTTATGGATTTTTGGTGAGCCGGAGGACCCACCCCCAGCCAGGCTGCAGGCACACCTCCGAGCCAGCACGGCTTGGGCAGGGAGAGGGGGTCCTGACCCACTCCAGCCACACCAGCCTTGCCCTCACAGAACGCCGGCCGGCGAGCAGAGTGCACGGAGTCCCCCCACAGCAGCCGGCACTGGGGCCACAGCTGGAGGCAGCCCCTCTCTGTCTCAGGGGCCCCGCGGTATCACAAGTGTCACCCCGGTACATGGGAGGTGACGCAACAGTAAAGTACTGCCTGGGACGTGAGAACCAGGGCTCCCATCTGCCGCTCGCTTGGGAGGTCACACCCTGACCTCATCTTGCGGACCAGGGGCCTCACCCTCCTGAACCTACTGGTGTTACAGGGTCTGGTGTAGAAATGAATCAGCCCGGCTAACTGATCTACCCCGAAGCTTCCGCCCGCCCCTCTGCCCCTCGCGCTGCAGGCGCCACTGCATGTTCGAGATCACCATCGGCGGCCAAGACGAAACTCTTTGGGGTCTGTCGTCATGACAGGTACCCTTGAACTTCGGGGCACCTCACAGTCAATATTCTCCAAGCCATGCCTCTGGTGCCTCCCAGGGGGCTTCCAAAGGGTGGGCCCAACTCCACCTAGATGACGCTGACATCAGCGCGAGGCAGAGACAGCCACTCTGTGAACAGCAGCCACCTGTGGGCACAGGCAACACCAGACTCTCGAGGAGGCGGGAGAAGGGCTGAGGTCCGAACTCACAGCAAAGCCCAGAGACTCGGTTCTGAATGATTTAGAACGGTTCAGGGGCAGAAGGCAAGGAGCAGCTTGCTCAGGGTCTCGGCTCCTGCTTCACCTTCCGGCAGGGCGTGGGGCAGGGGAAGGGAGGGGTGCCTTATTTGCAAACCCATCTCCACTTCCTCTAAGCGCCAGGGTGGATGTGACAACCAGCACAGCCCTCCAGGGGGTTAAAGAGGAAACGGCAGGGCCAACCCAATTCCAGAAGCCCTGCTGAACTCTTGCAGGGCCTCCAGGGTCCCCGACTCTGAGAGCCCCGAGCCCCAAGAGACTTAACCCAACCTCGGGAGGTGAGGAGACCACCTCCTTCGTCAGAAATGGCTCGGGCTCCGGAAGAAACGCAGGTTCGTTCCCCATTTGTCCACAACATGCCCCAATATTCCTGAGAACCCGCAGACGTGCCCGCGGCTGCTGTCGTCGTCACGTTACTCTGTCATCGTCCCCTATCGGGGCCACAGGAACCAGGTTGTGGTGCAGGTTTGTCTGACCCTCAGGAAGCGTATTTCACTAAGTCAGCAGCTAAGCTCTACAGCCAGGCCTTGGAGCACCTCCCAAACCCACCAGCGGGCAGGCTGGCCTTCGCCCCACATAGAAGGGGCCTCGCCCTGCTCAGGAGCCTCCTCTGGCAACACCAGAGGAGGTGTTGCCAAGCAGGCAAGAGCAGGAAGTGGCAATGCCCGCCTCCTTGGCCAGGAGGAAGCCCTGGGGCGGTGANAAGATCCCATGTGCCATAACTAAGACCTGGCCACCAAATAAATCAATATATTTTTTTAAAAAAAGATGCAAAGCTTTGTGTGTACGTCAGAGAACAGCAAAGTAAAAAGGGGATCAGAATCGCAAGCAGGGCAGGCATCAGAGTCACTGGCTGGGAACCACACCCTTGGTGGGGTGAACGCTGGAGCCTCTTTCAACAACGTGCTTACCAGCGCAGGGGTTCTCAAAGTCGTGGTCCCGGGACAAGCAGCAAGTTGCTTCACCTGAGAACTTGTTAGAAACGCCAAGTCCCCACCCCACCCAGAGTGAATCAGAGACTCTCTGAGCAGAGGCCAGCAATCAGGGCTTTAACAAGCCCTCCAGGTGAGTCTGATGCTCCTTGAAAGTTTGAAAACCAATGTTCTACTTATTTGCTCCTTAGAACATGGATACTTGGGAGGGGAGGACAATCCTGCAGATGAAAAAAATGGGGTCCATCAAAGTTGTTGTTCAGTCCCTAAGTCATGTCTGACTCTGTGACTCCAAAGACGGCAGCGCCAGGCTTCCCGATCCTTCACTATCTCCTGGCGTGCGTGCTAGGTCGCTTCGGTCATGTCAGACTCTTGGCGACCCTGTGGCCTGTAGCCTGCCAGGCTCCTCCATCCTTCAGATTCTCCAGGCAAGAATATTGGAGTGCGTTGCCATGCCCTCCTCTAGAGGATCTTCCCGACCCAGGGATTGAACCTGCGTCTCTTAGGTCTCCTGCATTGGGAGTAGATTCTTGGCCACTAGCATCACATGGGAAGTCCACTATCTCTCAGAGTTTACTCAAACTCATGTCCACTGAGTCGATGATGCCATCCAACCATCTCATCCTCTGTCGTTCCCTTCTCCTCCTGCCGTCAGTCTTTCCCAGCATCAGGGTCTTTTCCAATGAGGTAGCTCACCAAGAGGCCAAAGTACTGGAGCTTCAGCCTCAGTCCTTGCAACGAATATTCTGGGTTGATTTCCTTTAGGGCGGACTGGTTTGAGTCTCATGCAAATGTCCATGAGGTCAGAAAGTGGGGAAAGGTCTAGGTCCCACCACCAGCACTTCATCTGGGCCAGGACCTGGGGACTTAGATAAACATGACCCAGTGCTTGTCCTTAAGGAGACTGAAGCGACTTAGCAGCAGCAGCAGCAGCTCCTAGAATGCTCTCAAGACACCAGTGGGGGAAGGGCCCTTGGGGTCCTTCTCAGGAGTCTCGGCCCTGGGGGTCAGGGGTTGGACAAAGCCCACAGGCATGGAATGGATTGGCTGGGAGGGGAGGAGGAGACGGATCGGGGTGGCAGAATATTTGCCACAACAGGAGGAAAAAAATGGGGTTGAAGAAAAAAAGTAAATGAAAGGAGTGACTCATACTAAATACCTGGAGGAATACGAGAAGAAAAATTCAATTCCTGGGGAAAAAAAAATAGAAATTGCCATTTGGAGGCTCTTCATTCCACTTGGTTCACTGAGTCTCTGTCGAAAAGAATAAGCTGAGAGACTCTGAGAAGCGTGTTCTCATTTACCCTGAGAAATTTTTTCTCTCTCGACCACCAGCAGAAGTTATCTACTTGATACATGGCAGCTAGACTGCCTGTCAAGATAATTTAGAGATTAAATCTTTGTTTAAAAAAAGAAAATCCTGCATCATCTATTAAAATCATGGGAGCACTTTTGAACTAAGAAGATTAAACTGGGTGAAGCAACTGAGTGTGACTGTAGGGGGTTTGGAGAGGGACAGAAATGATCTGCAGGGCAACCGGAGAGAACCCCAGGCTGGAGACTGGCTTCCAAGCGTCAAGGGTCACCTTTCACGGAGCTGACTGGGGGTTGCGCGGGCAGTTTCAATGGGAGCAGCCAGAGGGAAGCCTCACGGAGATGAACAGAGCACTTCCCCGGCTCATCTCTGTGGGCTTCCTTGCAGGTGGCACAAGCAGCCAGGTAACGGGAGGGAATGACTGTGCACTTGGGCATTTCCACCACCGTGCACCGTGAACCACGCAACCTGGGGGACCAGAAAACCTAAATCTGCCTTCTGAATGGCACGTCCACTCCAGTGATCTCAAACATCTTCCAGAGCCAAGCAGGGAACAGAAACAAGTGAAGCCTGATGGGGAGGAACTGCGATGCCGAGCAGGGAGCCCCCAGGAGGCTGGATGGCTGGCTACCCCTGCCTGGCTGTGGGAAGGGGAAAGAGAACCCAGAATAATACTATATTAAAGGTCTTCTGATGTGTCAGAAAAAGCTGACCATCTAGACTTCTTTGTACAATCTTGGTTTTTAAATGGTGTCAAGAAATGCAGACGTGCCTAGAGCACCCAGGGGGCCAAACAAACTTTGCCAGGGGACCACATCTGGCCCCCAGAACATGAGCGCACAGTCTCTGCTCTACAGGACGCTGACTGCTCAAGCTCCGACATCATCCAGACCACTGCACTTCATCTCGGTTTGAAGAGCCCGGTGGCTTCACCCTGAGCACCCCACAGTCACACATATCCATCTGTATCACTCCTGGCTGGTTCCGAGTTAGAGGAAGCCCTAAAAAGGACTAGAAAGCACAGACTGTCTGAAATCCAGAGCACACCAGGGCAGCACCATGACACTTGCAATCCCTAACGGCAGAGGCCTGCCTTCCCACCGGCATGATCAGAGAGGTCCGTGAGCTGCGGTCTTACTAGGAGCAGAGGACGGCCGGGGTCTGCCCCACCCTCGCTGGGAGGGCTCCCTTCCAGCCTCTCCCACAGTGGGGTATCAGGCAAGGGGTGCTTCCACGCCAAGTTCTTTAAACAAATCCAAGTAAACCCGGCAGACGAAGAGATGGTTCTGGAGCCCCGATGCCTACATGCAGCTGGCTTCCTCGATCACGACTCTTGCACAGAACACAGAATCCTGTTTTGATGACCTCTATGCAAGATTCAGAAATGAGACGGGGGTTTCCTGCCTCTGATTTCAAAACAGCCTGGGACAAATGAAGCCTTCTTGTACCACAACAACACATTCAGAGGGACAGCTCCATCAAGTAGGCTTTCTTAAATGTCAACCCACAGAGCAACCTACTTCTCTTCCCACAGGCCATGATAAGACAGTGGTGGTGGCGGGGGTTGGTGGGGTTACTGTCCAGAGAAGGAAGAGACTCCTCTTGTAGATGGTGGCATGGTCCCCGACAGGGGATGGCACCGGGTGTGAAGGAGAGATGGTCTTTGGAACAGGAACACTGGGGGTTCCTGTGAGGATGGGCCTGCGGTTGATTATGCCTGCAACTCAGTCCCCTCCTGTGGAGTGGGGCTCATTAGCCAACAGCCAAATGCCTGGGTGACCATCAGACAAAAGACAGGCGCAGGGCTGGCATGTGGCAGGTGCTCACCCAGTACCAGCTCCCTAAGTAACGAGCCACTTCCACAGTGAAGGTGCTGTACCAGGGTTCCTGGGGGACACATATACTGCCCCTTTCTGGGTGGTGAGACCAGCGGTGAGCAATCCCGGACACGGCCCAATCTGCCAATGCTCTCAGGCCCCCATCAGCCTTAGAGGGCAGGCCCCAGAGACCTTCCTGAGTGGCTGGCTAGAGGCAAGCCAAGTGTCAGAGGAGGGTACGCAATCAAGCCTGGGCTTCCAGGGCTCTTGCTGCATGTCCTCTTAACCCCAACTTCCTCCTCACCAAGCACTTCTTTCATGTAGCTCTTCTGTGGCTAAATTCACCAGGCTTATCTGGTTTCCTCCCTTTTGCACTCTTGCCCAAAGTCCGGGAAGCTCCTCCTGATATCTTAGGCTTGCATTTTGGAGATGTTTTCATCCTGATGCAAAGGAAGTGGGCACTAAGCTGGGTGATGCGAGCAGACTAGACTCATGGAAACCCAACGTGGATGGGTCCAGCCATTCCCAAGGGCACCAGTGGACCGGACTCCTGGCAAAATGCAGCATCTCGTGAAGGCAGTGAACCCCAGACCGGGACAGCACAGCGGAAAACAACCCCACGGCATCTCTCCACCTTCAGAGTCCACCAGCATCCAGCAACGCGGGAGGCGGTTCCAGCAGCAATGCATTTATAGTCGGGCCCCACGCACAGAGCTCACATCCACGCTCCCCACATTTGCTGTCCCATCTCGGAAGAACTCTACCCCTAACTAGCTTCCAAAGGGACTGGGAGTCAGCGAATGTGGGAACCAAGCAAGACGAGAGTTACAGTTCAGCCCAGCTCCCAGCTAGTCAACAGACTGCCCCAGCGCTGCGGCTGACGGCACTGTAATGAGAAAGCCACGTGATGCTGGCTAGTGGCGGGGCCTAGAATGTCTCTTCCTTCTTCATGCTACACAGAAGCCACCATTCTAAATGAACAGAGTAGTTCCTCATCTGTTGCCCATGGAAAACATGGCTATTTGATCAAAACAAAAATGTGCCCAGCCCAGCCCAGGAGGAACAGTGATACGACCCATCAAGTCCAGGTGGTCTGGAGCGGAGTGTGATCTGAACACAGGCAAGGGAGGATTTCTGTGGACTTCCACACAGCCCAGTGTGTGTGCACACCTGCACACACACACACCAGCAGGGGGAAGTGCTGGGCACAGCAGAGCTCCTGTGGCCACCACCCCAGGTGAGCCAGGAGCCGCGGGCAGAGGAGCTGGGGTCACAGGCTGGAGCGGCAGGGCTGAGGGGGTCCTCGCGTTGCCACTGGTCACTTGGAGTTGGGCACTGTGGTCTGCACAGTAAGGAGCTTGCCCACAGTCACAGAGAAGGTAAGTCTGGGGGCAGCTTCTCCGTTCCAGGCCGAGGCCCCTCTCTGTCGCATCACACATTTCTCTATCACCTCCGAGTCAACGAACTCACTTTGCACCCTGTGTTTTAGGACCAGGGAAGCCTGTGTCCTTTCTTTCCCTGGAGTGCCTCCTCCATACTTCCAGTTCCCTCACACACTGGGAGA
>SJYW01034087.1:302509-365527 GCA_006410735.1 Raphicerus campestris | reverse complement strand
CGCCAGCAGCCCGGCTCCGACCCACGAGGCTAGCTCAGCCGCCCACAGACAATATGGCAATTGTGCTCGCTCCCAGGGGAGGGGGAGCGGCCACGTCCTGCCCCACGTGAGAATGTTGCGACCGTCCCGGACTCCCGAGTCACAAATATGTGATCAAGGCATGTGCCGAGCACGCGCTCACCACGTGTTTGCGTGCCTATGAAAGCACAAAAGCACAAGGGCCCATGTGCTTCAGCTGCTGGGGGACTGGGTCCGGGGACAGCAGAGGCCGGGCAGCGAGAGGCGAGTCCCAGACACAGCACAGAGACGCTTCATTCAGAACCATGGCTGCTTTACTGTCCCCCTAGTTTCTGAGGGGAAGAGGGGGCGGGGAGGTGGCAGAAGTGGACAGCTCTTTACAAAACAAAACTGCATGGAAAACTGCGAAGTGAGGCAAAACTGGTGACTGCCATCGCGTCCAGCTACTCCATCCGAGGCTGAAGACAGATGGGAGACAGGCAGTGATTTCAGATTCACACGGGAAAACTGAAAGCCAAAAATGAGGTGAAATTCGTCTTCACAGGCAGGCAGCCGCCACTGACAAAATCACTGGTTCAGGACACCTGAGTCAGAGGGCGCCTCCGCCTCGAGACTGACACCTGGGAAGCCGTGGGAAGCAGGGGCAGGGCACGCACACTGTGAGGGGAACGAGCTGCCCACGAGGAGGCAGGTTACCCAGCATCTCCGTGCAGATGTTAGCACAGCCCAAGCGCGGCCTTTCCTTGATGAGACAGGGTAAAATAAACCTCCCTGGGGAACCAAAACTCAAAAGATCCCATGTGCCATAACTAAGACCTGGCCACCAAATAAATCAATATATTTTTTTAAAAAAAGATGCAAAGCTTTGTGTGTACGTCAGAGAACAGCAAAGTAAAAAGGGGATCAGAATCGCAAGCAGGGCAGGCATCAGAGTCACTGGCTGGGAACCACACCCTTGGTGGGGTGAACGCTGGAGCCTCTTTCAACAACGTGCTTACCAGCGCAGGGGTTCTCAAAGTCGTGGTCCCGGGACAAGCAGCAAGTTGCTTCACCTGAGAACTTGTTAGAAACGCCAAGTCCCCACCCCACCCAGAGTGAATCAGAGACTCTCTGAGCAGAGGCCAGCAATCAGGGCTTTAACAAGCCCTCCAGGTGAGTCTGATGCTCCTTGAAAGTTTGAAAACCAATGTTCTACTTATTTGCTCCTTAGAACATGGATACTTGGGAGGGGAGGACAATCCTGCAGATGAAAAAAATGGGGTCCATCAAAGTTGTTGTTCAGTCCCTAAGTCATGTCTGACTCTGTGACTCCAAAGACGGCAGCGCCAGGCTTCCCGATCCTTCACTATCTCCTGGCGTGCGTGCTAGGTCGCTTCGGTCATGTCAGACTCTTGGCGACCCTGTGGCCTGTAGCCTGCCAGGCTCCTCCATCCTTCAGATTCTCCAGGCAAGAATATTGGAGTGCGTTGCCATGCCCTCCTCTAGAGGATCTTCCCGACCCAGGGATTGAACCTGCGTCTCTTAGGTCTCCTGCATTGGGAGTAGATTCTTGGCCACTAGCATCACATGGGAAGTCCACTATCTCTCAGAGTTTACTCAAACTCATGTCCACTGAGTCGATGATGCCATCCAACCATCTCATCCTCTGTCGTCCCCTTCTCCTCCTGCCGTCAGTCTTTCCCAGCATCAGGGTCTTTTCCAATGAGGTAGCTCACCAAGAGGCCAAAGTACTGGAGCTTCAGCCTCAGTCCTTGCAACGAATATTCTGGGTTGATTTCCTTTAGGGCGGACTGGTTTGAGTCTCATGCAAATGTCCATGAGGTCAGAAAGTGGGGAAAGGTCTAGGTCCCACCACCAGCACTTCATCTGGGCCAGGACCTGGGGACTTAGATAAACATGACCCAGTGCTTGTCCTTAAGGAGACTGAAGCGACTTAGCAGCAGCAGCAGCAGCTCCTAGAATGCTCTCAAGACACCAGTGGGGGAAGGGCCCTTGGGGTCCTTCTCAGGAGTCTCGGCCCTGGGGGTCAGGGGTTGGACAAAGCCCACAGGCATGGAATGGATTGGCTGGGAGGGGAGGAGGAGACGGATCGGGGTGGCAGAATATTTGCCACAACAGGAGGAAAAAAATGGGGTTGAAGAAAAAAGGGTAAATGAAAGGAGTGACTCATACTAAATACCTGGAGGAATACGAGAAGAAAAATTCAATTCCTGGGGAAAAAAAAATAGAAATTGCCATTTGGAGGCTCTTCATTCCACTTGGTTCACTGAGTCTCTGTCGAAAAGAATAAGCTGAGAGACTCTGAGAAGCGTGTTCTCATTTACCCTGAGAAATTTTTTCTCTCTCGACCACCAGCAGAAGTTATCTACTTGATACATGGCAGCTAGACTGCCTGTCAAGATAATTTAGAGATTAAATCTTTGTTTAAAAAAAGAAAATCCTGCATCATCTATTAAAATCATGGGAGCACTTTTGAACTAAGAAGATTAAACTGGGTGAAGCAACTGAGTGTGACTGTAGGGGGTTTGGAGAGGGACAGAAATGATCTGCAGGGCAACCGGAGAGAACCCCAGGCTGGAGACTGGCTTCCAAGCGTCAAGGGTCACCTTTCACGGAGCTGACTGGGGGTTGCGCGGGCAGTTTCAATGGGAGCAGCCAGAGGGAAGCCTCACGGAGATGAACAGAGCACTTCCCCGGCTCATCTCTGTGGGCTTCCTTGCAGGTGGCACAAGCAGCCAGGTAACGGGAGGGAATGACTGTGCACTTGGGCATTTCCACCACCGTGCACCGTGAACCACGCAACCTGGGGGACCAGAAAACCTAAATCTGCCTTCTGAATGGCACGTCCACTCCAGTGATCTCAAACATCTTCCAGAGCCAAGCAGGGAATAGAAACAAGTGAAGCCTGATGGGGAGGAACTGCGATGCCGAGCAGGGAGCCCCCAGGAGGCTGGATGGCTGGCTACCCCTGCCTGGCTGTGGGAAGGGGAAAGAGAACCCAGAATAATACTATATTAAAGGTCTTCTGATGTGTCAGAAAAAGCTGACCATCTAGACTTCTTTGTACAATCTTGGTTTTTAAATGGTGTCAAGAAATGCAGACGTGCCTAGAGCACCCAGGGGGCCAAACAAACTTTGCCAGGGGACCACATCTGGCCCCCAGAACATGAGCGCACAGTCTCTGCTCTACAGGACGCTGACTGCTCAAGCTCCGACATCATCCAGACCACTGCACTTCATCTCGGTTTGAAGAGCCCGGTGGCTTCACCCTGAGCACCCCACAGTCACACATATCCATCTGTATCACTCCTGGCTGGTTCCGAGTTAGAGGAAGCCCTAAAAAGGACTAGAAAGCACAGACTGTCTGAAATCCAGAGCACACCAGGGCAGCACCATGACACTTGCAATCCCTAACGGCAGAGGCCTGCCTTCCCACCGGCATGATCAGAGAGGTCCGTGAGCTGCGGTCTTACTAGGAGCAGAGGACGGCCAGGGTCTGCCCCACCCTCGCTGGGAGGGCTCCCTTCCAGCCTCTCCCACAGTGGGGTATCAGGCAAGGGGTGCTTCCACGCCAAGTTCTTTAAACAAATCCAAGTAAACCCGGCAGACGAAGAGATGGTTCTGGAGCCCCGATGCCTACATGCAGCTGGCTTCCTCGATCACGACTCTTGCACAGAACACAGAATCCTGTTTTGATGACCTCTATGCAAGATTCAGAAATGAGACGGGGGTTTCCTGCCTCTGATTTCAAAACAGCCTGGGACAAATGAAGCCTTCTTGTACCACAACAACACATTCAGAGGGACAGCTCCATCAAGTAGGCTTTCTTAAATGTCAACCCACAGAGCAACCTACTTCTCTTCCCACAGGCCATGATAAGACAGTGGTGGTGGCGGGGGTTGGTGGGGTTACTGTCCAGAGAAGGAAGAGACTCCTCTTGTAGATGGTGGCATGGTCCCCGACAGGGGATGGCACCGGGTGTGAAGGAGAGATGGTCTTTGGAACAGGAACACTGGGGGTTCCTGTGAGGATGGGCCTGCGGTTGATTATGCCTGCAACTCAGTCCCCTCCTGTGGAGTGGGGCTCATTAGCCAACAGCCAAATGCCTGGGTGACCATCAGACAAAAGACAGGCGCAGGGCTGGCATGTGGCAGGTGCTCACCCAGTACCAGCTCCCTAAGTAACGAGCCACTTCCACAGTGAAGGTGCTGTACCAGGGTTCCTGGGGGACACATATACTGCCCCTTTCTGGGTGGTGAGACCAGCGGTGAGCAATCCCGGACACGGCCCAATCTGCCAATGCTCTCAGGCCCCCATCAGCCTTAGAGGGCAGGCCCCAGAGACCTTCCTGAGTGGCTGGCTAGAGGCAAGCCAAGTGTCAGAGGAGGGTACGCAATCAAGCCTGGGCTTCCAGGGCTCTTGCTGCATGTCCTCTTAACCCCAACTTCCTCCTCACCAAGCACTTCTTTCATGTAGCTCTTCTGTGGCTAAATTCACCAGGCTTATCTGGTTTCCTCCCTTTTGCACTCTTGCCCAAAGTCCGGGAAGCTCCTCCTGATATCTTAGGCTTGCATTTTGGAGATGTTTTCATCCTGATGCAAAGGAAGTGGGCACTAAGCTGGGTGATGCGAGCAGACTAGACTCATGGAAACCCAACGTGGATGGGTCCAGCCATTCCCAAGGGCACCAGTGGACCGGACTCCTGGCAAAATGCAGCATCTCGTGAAGGCAGTGAACCCCAGACCGGGACAGCACAGCGGAAAACAACCCCGCGGCATCTCTCCACCTTCAGAGTCCACCAGCATCCAGCAACGCGGGAGGCGGTTCCAGCAGCAATGCATTTATAGTCGGGCCCCACGCACAGAGCTCACATCCACGCTCCCCACATTTGCTGTCCCATCTCGGAAGAACTCTACCCCTAACTAGCTTCCAAAGGGACTGGGAGTCAGCGAATGTGGGAACCAAGCAAGACGAGAGTTACAGTTCAGCCCAGCTCCCAGCTAGTCAACAGACTGCCCCAGCGCTGCGGCTGACGGTACTGTAATAAGAAAGCCACGTGATGCTGGCTAGTGGCGGGGCCTAGAATGTCTCTTCCTTCTTCATGCTACACAGAAGCCACCATTCTAAATGAACAGAGTAGTTCCTCATCTGTTGCCCATGGAAAACATGGCTATTTGATCAAAACAAAAATGTGCCCAGCCCAGCCCAGGAGGAACAGTGATACGACCCATCAAGTCCAGGTGGTCTGGAGCGGAGTGTGATCTGAACACAGGCAAGGGAGGATTTCTGTGGACTTCCACACAGCCCAGTGTGTGTGCACACCTGCACACACACACACCAGCAGGGGGAAGTGCTGGGCACAGCAGAGCTCCTGTGGCCACCACCCCAGGTGAGCCAGGAGCCGCGGGCAGAGGAGCTGGGGTCACAGGCTGGAGCGGCAGGGCTGAGGGGGTCCTCGCGTTGCCACTGGTCACTTGGAGTTGGGCACTGTGGTCTGCACAGTAAGGAGCTTGCCCACAGTCACAGAGAAGGTAAGTCTGGGGGCAGCTTCTCCGTTCCAGGCCGAGGCCCCTCTCTGTCGCATCACACATTTCTCTATCACCTCCGAGTCAACGAACTCACTTTGCACCCTGTGTTTTAGGACCAGGGAAGCCTGTGTCCTTTCTTTCCCTGGAGTGCCTCCTCCATACTTCCAGTTCCCTCACACACTGGGAGACGGTCTGGGATTCCCGGGTGGCTCAGGGGTAAAGAATCCACCTCCCAACACAGGAGATGCAGGAGACTCAGGTTCGATCCCTGGGTCAGAAAGATCCCCTGGAGAAGGAAATGGCAACCCCACTCCAGTATTCTTGCCTGGAGAATCCCATGACCAGAGGGGCCTGGCAGGATACAGTCCATGGGGTTGCAAAAGTCAGACACGATTTAACACACGCACGAGACCAGGCCTAGCGCACTTCTGCCCCTAGAACGTTCTGTGCCGCTGGGCTGTTTTATATCTGCGCCTTCCAACGTGACAGTGAGGAACCGCACATAGCTCCTGAGCACGTGATGAGTGGTTACTGCAGGTGAAGAACTGAATTCTTAATTCCACTGCTTTAAGCAATCATAATTGTGTCAATTATCCCTCAATAAAGCTGGAAAAAACTTTAAGAGGCTCCCCGTGGCGAGTGGCTACCATGCTGAACAGCACAGGTTGTATAAAGACCCATCCGTACAGGCAGTGGGTCAGCTCGTTCGTTTTTTTTTTCTGTAATAGGCCGGACAGTAAACGTCTTGAGCTCTGCAGACCATACGGTCTACCCCACTGCCTCCCATGACCTCAACTGGTCTCTCCACAGATCCACCCAGACCCCAGGCAGAAGCAGCCAGCCTGCTCTTTCTCTAGCAGGTGCAGGCAAACGGCTGGCCGGGCATCCGCACTTCAAAGCCAAGGAGGGTACCAGCAGGCCAGGGGCCCTCGGGCCAACCCAGAGCCTGTGCCAGGCTGGCCCTGTTCTTCCGAGGCTGAGCCGAGAGCTCCGGGCCACGACCTAGAGCACAGATGTCCTGGGGTCTTTTCTGCCCTTGAGGACATGCCCGAATCTTACAAAAGGTTCAAAAATCTGACACTTTCCGTTTAAGCAAATTAGAACACAATCACCTGCGGACAGGCCACCCTCTACATGCCTCAGCCGGCAGCCCAGGTGCCTGATGGATGTGGCTCTTCCTCTCTGCTCTGCAGCTCACCTTTTGGGTCCCTTTCAGCCTCCGCCAGGCCTGACCACTCTCTTACTTTTCTTTCTAATAGGTGAGGGCGGTTTGCTAACTACCCTGAGAATCAGAGGAACAGGAGCAGCCAGCTTGCTTAACTTCTCTCCTCGAGACTAAATGTTGACGTACAAAACCTCCCACAGGGCTTGAAAAACACACCCTGAAAGCTGAGATGGGCTGCTGAAGGGCCCTGACTTGGAGGTTCACCATTCTCCTTCGTTATCGTCCTCTGGGCCTGAGTCACGTGCCACATAGCCACCAGGGCCTGGAATCCTGGCTGGCATCTGAGGGTGTGGAGTCTGAGGCGCCAGGTGACCCGTGCAGAACATTCTGGCGTGTTTGTGTCAGCAACTCCCCACCCTTTGAGATCACCAGCGAGAACCCAAAGGACACCCAGACTCCTTTTCCCATCACACCAACATGGCTACTTTCTTTTCCTTTGAGGGGAAAAGAAAAAAAAGCAGGTTTACCCTGAATCAGACTTTTCCAGCTCATGCAATGCCAAAAGGCTTTGTTTCTTTTGATTCCTTTAGTTCCAGTACAGGTGCAGGCAAGGAACTCTGGAAGGTCTTGGGAATCCCAAGTGCCCCCCTTGAAAGCAAGAGCTACCACTAAAATCAACACAAACCACATGCCTCCGGCCAAGTAGGTGCCACTTGGTGATAATTCCCTGTGTAGGGGGCTCCTCTTGGGCTCTCCCAGGAGGTCACTCAGAGGTCAAAAGGATGGGGCTCCTAGTAAGGAGCAGGCTGTTCCCATCTCCTCCTCCCAGCTGCCTCACCAGCTTCCAGTGAGTTTCCAACTAACCAACCACTACCTCTTTTGACCCTCAACCCTGCCTTCTCTCCTGGGTCACTCTGTGGTCTCCCAGGTGTCTGCTCCAACCCCACTCCACAGTGCTGCTCCCCAAGCACCAAGCCTCCCAACCCAAAGAGAGAAGCATCAGCAAGTGCCCCCAGCTCCCGGCCCACCAGGATAAAGTTTGGACTCCTCCGTCTGGCGCCTGCACCATCCTGACTCACGGCTGAGCTGCAGGCCCAGCGGTGCGCTTCCCACCCTCAAGCCTAGGTCGTCCTCCACCATGAGGAGGTGGTCTCTAGCCGCCACACTGCCTTCGAGCTCCCCGCTCCCTGTTCTGAAATGCCTCCTTCCCCACCCCCACCCAAAGCCTCCTGCTCAGCCCTGCTCCCTTGGGCTCAGTTTAAATGACCCCCCTGTGACTCCCACAGGACTGGGGCTCACCAGTGCCCCGTGGACCCACACGTCCACGACACTGCCCCAGGCGCGTGGTGGGAAGTGCGTGAACACAAGTGCAGCCTGATGGTCTGCGGCTCAAGTCCACAAGTTCCTCAAAGGCAGGGATTCAGGTCACTCATCTCGGGATTCTTCAGAGATGCTGACACATACCGTAGGCGCTTCCTAGCCACTGACTGAATGGGACTGTGCCGGGAAGGGGGTGCCGGGGGATGGGGAGGAACCAGCAGGCAGAGTGTTCTGTGGTTACCAGAGGAGCCGTACATCTGAAGAGGTACACCGGGCAAGGATGACAGGCTCTGTCGCAACCAGCAAGGGCGGAGGCAGCCCGGATGTCCTGGTCACCCCCCTCACACTGCCCCTCGATCACTGAGCTTCGTGAGGTCCAGGAAAAGGGTCTGTGTCGAGGCCACCCGAGGCCGGTCACCTTGGTGGGTCCTCTATGCGGAGAGCTCTCTAAAGCCAGCCCCAGCCACCCAAGCCAGACTGAGGGCAGGAGCGGCTACGGCCCGGAGTCGGGGCACCCACCCAGACTCAGTGAATAGTCTGTGCACCCCTGCAAGAATGGGTCTCCCCAAGGGAGAGGGTCTCCCCAGGAAAGGGTTTCCCCAAAGCTGTCCGAAGCAGAGCACCGATCTCTCAGGCCAAGACTGTCCACCTGCTCGCCCCACAGGACAGCCAGGCTGGAGCTGACAAGGAGAGACTCCAGGAGGACTTCCCTGGCAGTCCAGGGGTTAAGGTGCCGTGCCTCCACTGTGGGCAGGTTCAATCCCTGGGCGAGAAACGAAGATCCCGCAGGCTGCGCAGCATGGCCAAACAAGCAGAAAGACAAACACGAAAATGAGACGTGGGGAATGGAAACTGCCAGGGACCACCGCCTACCCACTCCCTGGGGAGAGGACGGCCCTCCCTCCCATCATCCCAGTCAAGGACTCGTTCGAAAAGCTCTGATGAGCTTAGATGGGCTCCTGCTGGAGCAATTGCTGCTACGTCCGGGGTGAAGTAGAGGGGTTCTGCAGGCAGTGCACTCGCACCCCAAGAGTCGGTGAAACGCGCCCCAGCAAACGCCCCAGCTCCAGCCACATAACCTGACCCAAGAGGACATGGGCAGTTACGAAAGGCAGCTCAGCAAGGTGGAGGGAGGGGGCAAAACAAAGACATCAGCGGTGGCGAGTCTGCGAAGAACCTTAAAGACAGTGAAGGACCTGCCACCCCAGTCCTCAGGGGGATGCAGCCAGGAAGCGGCCAAAGAATTCCTTCCCAGACAGTGGTGAGAGCGGAGCCAAGATAACGGGGCCACACCATGACACGCACCCAGTGTTCCATGCTCAGGACCAAATTCAATCACCTTTGGTAAACAGATTTTGTCTCCCAAGCAAAAAAGCTTAAAAGATTTCACCCATCTTAACTGAGAGACACACTGCAAACTAGATCGTAACATGGGCTTTCAACCCTTCTTCCCCCTAAATCACAAGACACCCACCACGGGAGACTGTGCATGGAGAAAGGCACTCTACCTGACCTGGCCTCACCTGGCCAGCCAGGGCCAGCTCCAAGGCAGTCCCCACTGCCCTGTCCCTCGTCCAGTCACCCACTGGCCATAGGGACAGTCACCCCAGTCCTTCCCCTCATCGGTCCCGCCAGGAGCACATGCCTGCCACGGGCTGCACCGCGACGTCCGCTGGGCTCTGAGTGCCCCCAACCGTGGTTTCCCGAGGTTTCCCCTCAACCCAGGGGCTGGGTGCCGCTGGCCTGGCCACACTCCAGACGAGGGAACCCAGGCAACAAAGGCAGTCCCGCCTAAGAGCGACCGGTAAGTAGAGGGCACACCTGGGATTCGNCGGGATTCTTCAGAGATGCTGACACAAACCGTAGGCGCTCCCTAGCCACTGACTGAATGGGACTGTGCCGGGAAGGGGGTGCTGGGGGATGGGGAGGAACCAGTAGGCAGAGTGTTCTGTGGGTACCAGAGGAGCCGTACATCTGAAGAGGCACACCAGGCAACCAGCAAGGGCGGAGGCAGCCCGGATGTCCTGGTCACCCCCCTCACACTGCCCCTCGGTCACTGAGCTTCGTGAGGTCCAGGAAAAGGGTCTGTGTCGAGGCCACCCGAGGCCGGTCACCTTGGTGGGTCCTCTATGTGGAGAGCTCTCTAAAGCCAGCCCCAGCCACCCAAGCCAGACTGAGGGCAGGAGCGGCTACGGCCCGGAGTCGGGGCACCNTTTAAATGACCCCCCTGTGACTCCCACAGGACTGGGGCTCACCAGTGCCCCGTGGACCCACACGTCCACGACACTGCCCCAGGCGCGTGGTGGGAAGTGCGTGAACACAAGTGCAGCCTGATGGTCTGCGGCTCAAGTCCACAAGTTCCTCAAAGGCAGGGATTCAGGTCACTCATCTCAGGATTCTTCAGAGATGCTGACACATACCGTAGGCGCTTCCTAGCCACTGACTGAATGGGACTGTGCCGGGAAGGGGGTGCCGGGGGATGGGGAGGAACCAGCAGGCAGAGTGTTCTGTGGTTACCAGAGGAGCCGTACATCTGAAGAGGTACACCGGGCAAGGATGACAGGCTCTGTCGCAACCAGCAAGGGCGGAGGCAGCCCGGATGTCCTGGTCACCCCCCTCACACTGCCCCTCGATCACTGAGCTTCGTGAGGTCCAGGAAAAGGGTCTGTGTCGAGGCCACCCGAGGCCGGTCACCTTGGTGGGTCCTCTATGCGGAGAGCTCTCTAAAGCCAGCCCCAGCCACCCAAGCCAGACTGAGGGCAGGAGCGGCTACGGCCCGGAGTCGGGGCACCCACCCAGACTCAGTGAATAGTCTGTGCACCCCTGCAAGAATGGGTCTCCCCAAGGGAGAGGGTCTCCCCAAGAAGGTCTCCCCAGGAAAGGGTTTCCCCAAAGCTGTCCGAAGCAGAGCACCGATCTCTCAGGCCAAGACTGTCCACCTGCTCGCCCCACAGGACAGCCAGGCTGGAGCTGACAAGGAGAGACTCCAGGAGGACTTCCCTGGCAGTCCAGGGGTTAAGGTGCCGTGCCTCCACTGTGGGCAGGTTCAATCCCTGGGCGAGAAACGAAGATCCCGCAGGCTGCGCAGCATGGCCAAACAAGCAGAAAGACAAACACGAAAATGAGACGTGGGGAATGGAAACTGCCAGGGACCACCGCCTACCCACTCCCTGGGGAGAGGACGGCCCTCCCTCCCATCATCCCAGTCAAGGACTCGTTCGAAAAGCTCTGATGAGCTTAGATGGGCTCCTGCTGGAGCAATTGCTGCTACGTCCGGGGTGAAGTAGAGGGGTTCTGCAGGCAGTGCACTCGCACCCCAAGAGTCGGTGAAACGCGCCCCAGCAAACGCCCCAGCTCCAGCCACATAACCTGACCCAAGAGGACATGGGCAGTTACGAAAGGCAGCTCAGCAAGGTGGAGGGAGGGGGCAAAACAAAGACATCAGCGGTGGCGAGTCTGCGAAGAACCTTAAAGACAGTGAAGGACCTGCCACCCCAGTCCTCAGGGGGATGCAGCCAGGAAGCGGCCAAAGAATTCCTTCCCAGACAGTGGTGAGAGCGGAGCCAAGATAACGGGGCCACACCATGACACGCACCCAGTGTTCCATGCTCAGGACCAAATTCAATCACCTTTGGTAAACAGATTTTGTCTCCCAAGCAAAAAAGCTTAAAAGATTTCACCCATCTTAACTGAGAGACACACTGCAAACTAGATCATAACATGGGCTTTCAACCCTTCTTCCCCCTAAATCACAAGACACCCACCACGGGAGACTGTGCATGGAGAAAGGCACTCTACCTGACCTGGCCTCACCTGGCCAGCCAGGGCCAGCTCCAAGGCAGTCCCCACCGCCCTGTCCCTCGTCCAGTCACCCACTGGCCATAGGGACAGTCACCCCAGTCCTTCCCCTCATCGGTCCCGCCAGGAGCACATGCCTGCCACGGGCTGCACCGCGACGTCCGCTGGGCTCTGAGTGCCCCCAACCGTGGTTTCCCGAGGTTTCCCCTCAACCCAGGGGCTGGGTGCCGCTGGCCTGGCCACACTCCAGACGAGGGAACCCAGGCAACAAAGGCAGTCCCGCCTAAGAGCGACCGGTAAGTAGAGGGCACACCTGGGATTCGAAGCCTGGGCACTGATGCCAGAGCTGAAAACCGCCCTTGGGTTTCCCTTCCTCCCTGCCCAAGTTCCTCTGTAGTTCTCTGGCTGGCAGAACTTCTGCCCTCCCAGTCCAGCTCACGTCCCACAGGCAGCACCACACCCTTCACTGGGGGGCTTCCTGGACAAGGGCCCACCCAACCCTGAAAGCACTAGGAGGCAGGGTGGGCGAGAGGAGAGACCGAGGCCACAGGGGTCACACAGCCAACCGGGTCCAGCAAGTGAGCGTCGCGGGCCCGCCACCCTCCCCTGGGGAATCCCATCGTCTGACTGCCCCTGGGCCTTCGGGGGGAGGACCCCCTGCATCCCACACCCTGCCTGGAGTCTCAGAACCACAGACCCCAGCCCCACCCCCGACCCCACATCCTGAGTGCAGAGGCAATTGGCCGTGGAGACCTGTGTCCTTCCACCTCCAAACCGGCAGAGAGGCAGCTTGCAGGCGGCACCCGGGACCTCCCTGCACTCACAGGCTCCAGGCCAATGTGAAGGCCAGAGCAAGGGGAATTCCAGACGCAGTGCAGGCCTCTCCCAACCAGGCCATGAGAGCACTTGAGCCAGAGGGCGGTGGGAAGGAGGGTGGCCTCTCAGGGCGAGCCACCGCCTCCCCCTGGGGGAACTGCTCCAACTGCAGGGACACAGCCCGGGATAGACCCTGCTCCCTGGGCCCCGCGGCAAGGCCTGGCACATGGCCACCTGGGCCCTCCTAGAGGTGGCAGCTCGATGCCCAATCTCTAATCACAAAGGGCCACCTCCCCAGACGATGCCCCCTGCTTATGGCAGGAAGTGCATCTCTGCTGCCCTGGGGGCAGCCACTGGGCCAAGAGGGAGCCTGGTGGCGCGGACAGGATGGGGGCCATCACAAAGAGCTGGGAGGTCACCGTCCCTCAAACCCAAGGCCAAGTCATTTCTCTAAGCAGCGGCATTTTCAGCAAGTGACGGAGCGAGTCCCCCAGCCCCAGGCTGTGCTGAGGACTCAGTGAACGAATGAAGAAAAGTGGCCAGCTCTGCGAGGGACGCCCGGCAGGTGTCCAATCAGTGTCTGCTAAATGAAGGCAGGAAGAAACCCCCACCATGCCCGACCACCTCATTAGGCCCGAACCCAACTCCTAGTGAAGGAGAAAGAGCTCTTATTTATGCGCCACCACCAGCGCCCAGAAGAGCAGATGGACAAACCTTTGCCAAAGCGACCAAAGGCCTTTTGATCAAGCCCGAGGTTTCAGCACTTCCCCTCGGGTCTCAGTTTTCCCGGTGGATAGTGGCGTACTTAGTAACCCTGCACTCAGTGACTGGAGGGAGGCCTGCTGCCCCCACATCGGGGAGGAAGTGAAATCTGGGACGGACGGTCCAAGCCGGCTGAGGGTGTCGGAGGGCACGTCTCACCAGGCTGAAGAACACTGGACGAGGACCACGCTGCCTGCGGGTCTGGACTGCACAGCACACCATCTCATGAGCAAGACGGCGTCCCAAAGTCTCACCGGAGAGGAGGCAGCACTGCAGTAGGGGACCGGGGGCGTGGGGAGGGTGGGGACGCAGGTTCTGGTCTCTCTGTGCACCGGCCCACGTGACCGGGTGAAAAGTCACCCCATCTCTGGCGGGGGGATTCGCCTTCTGTAAGATTCCACCAGCAGGCCACGGCAGCTCCTGCTCTGCCAGCCCCTGGTCACCCAACAAGAAACTCGATGAAAAGCGTGATCTCAAGTCTGTAGAAGGGCAGGCTCCCAGCAGTCAGGCGCCCTTAGGTGGCTGTAAGTATGACACTCACTGCAAGCCAAGGTGAAAAGGACCAGTGGCTCCTGAGAATCACTGATGGACACAACTGCTTCCTCCCGCCCGAGCCCCACACAGACACCATGTGCCCAGCCTCCAGAAGGAATGCGGGGCCTACGTGACAAGACTGAATAAAAGCTGCCCTCTTCACTCCAGAAAGGAGGGGGCTCAGAGGGACTGTACCAAATCCTGTGAGGGGCAGCGAACACCTGGCCAGGCCGAAACAGGAACTACCTGGATGATGCCTGCAGCAGGCACTGGGCCCAGGGGTGGGTACCTCTCAGATTCTCCTTTGCCGAGACATGGCGGCAGCAGTGGAAAATTCCAATAGGTTTATTCCACTCCTGAACAGGAAGGCCCCTAATCCCCTACGAAGGAGAGGGAGGTATACGCAGGGTCTATTCCAGTTCTCATGCCTCAGTCTTAGATGCACAACGGAATCAACTCAGAAGCTTTAAAAATACCAATGCTGAGTCCCACCCCTTCTCTCCAAGGTTCTGATGTAACTGGTCCGAGATGCTGTCTGGGCATCCAGACTTTTTTTTTTAAAAAACCTCCCCAAGTGATTCTAACATGCAGTCTAGGTTGAGGACCACCTCTGTGGACGCTAAACACTCAGTCAATGGAGGTCCCAGGCCTCTCCCACAAACCCCTGAGGAGCAGAAAGGCCAGAAGACCCAGCCAGGCAGCCCTTGCTAGAGATGGGTCTCACTCTGCCTCCCCCCCGCCCCCCACCTCCACCCCCATACACACACCAGGATCAACCTGCAAAGAGCCATCTGTCTGAGACAGAACACAGGGCCTCTGCCCAGCCCTGGCTGGGGCATACCAAGTGCCCACACACTGGAGGATGGACAATTGTGTTCAGTTATTTCATTACTTTGGGCATGTAAACAGAACGTGATGTGCAAACCTGGGGTGGCAAGTACCACAAAATGATTTACTCTGAAACATCTCACTCAGCTACCAAAAAAAAAAGGAGATAAATGCTGGAAATCCTTTTAACAATCTCTTTGAAGGGAAAATGGGATCTGTATACATGGTGATGCTTCTAATGAGCTGCCAGATTTATTTCCCATTTCCCCCAGAAGGTCACTAGGAATAATCATATTTTCCTGTGAATCTGTCTTTTGTAAAGACAAAGCGAAACATTTCAGTCTTCCCAACTGAGGCACTGCCTTTGGTCCTACGGCAGATACAGCAATAGAATTCAATCATTCCTTTAAAGGGAGAAGAAAAAAAAAGACTGCAGAAAACAGAGGGGCAATGGAAAGAGGCAGTTAAAATTTCTAAGTTTCCCTGTGGTGTTAACAAGACTAAACAAAATTTATGCTTTGAGATAAAACAGAACTCGGTGCCTCCGCATCTTATGAACACGGTGTATGGAGAGCGGGCAGGCTTGTGGAGCCAGAGAGAATGAAAGAGAGCCCCCAGACGCTCAGTCTTCCAGCTGCTGTGTCCTGGCGCCTCCCTCGGCCTCAGTTTCTGCTGCTGTGACCGCAGGACTGCTTTGAGAGTTGAGAGACGCTGGATGCAGAGCCCCTGGGCAAGGGTGAGCCTCCACAGCCAGTGGGCACTGCTATTATTTCTGAAATAGCCCACCCCCGTTTCAGCTGAATCCCGCTGCACCCAAGTTTTGTACAGGCCTGCATCTTGGGAACCCCATTATATCATCCCAGGAGGAAAATCTGTTTCTTTGTTTTGTGGGAGAGTCGGAACAGCCAGGAGTTGGCCTGCTCCTGCGTTCTGGGGTCAAACGGGCTTTTTACCAACATGATTTGCTTTCACCTCCTGAGCGGGGAGCTGGGTAGAAAAAGTCCCTCCAGGGACTACAGCTGCCTATGGGTGAGGGGGAGGCTGTGAGATATTCCTGCACAGTCTGGCCAGGCTGTCCCCCTCCCCCCTGCAAAAAGCAGCATCCCGAGCATCAACTCCCCCCTCACCCCGCAGCAGGAGAGGAGAACCATAAAGAAGCGGGGTGCCCGTCACACTTCTCCCTGACGTGATGTGAAATTCTACAAGGTAGACCCTTTGAAATGCAAAATCTTCCAGAGTCCTTCAAATGTGTTTTTATTTTCTTGGGTTCCTAAGGCTGCTTTCAGACCCACCCATCAGCATTTCCCCTCTCAATCAACCCACACTTAGCAAAAAAAAAAAGGAAGAAGAAGAAGATGAGGAAAAAGCAGCAGGAGGAGCGGGAGGCAGCTGCGGCGAAGACGTCTCTGTTTTGAAAACGCTCAGGCATCTTCAGTCTCTGCAAAGGGGAAAAGAGAAAGCAAAAGCCTGTCCTCCACTCCAGCCTCCTGTATCCCTCCTCCAGGACACCCCGAAGCCAAGTTTCCTCTGGAAGATTTCCTCCCCTCCCTGCTGATGCTCAGGTTCTCAGAGAACTTTCCCGAGACAAGAACCCGGGTGCCTCCCGACCAGAGTTCGGGAGGGTTAAGACCGGCACCACCAAAACCACAACCCGCAATTTTCGAAGCCCAAACCTTGATCCAAAACCGTGTGCACAGGAGGTTTGGATTAAACATCAAAGAAGAAGTTACCTTACAACAAAGTTGTTTGGCCAAGAAAATTACTTCGCCATAAGAAGAAGAACCCTCGGGAACGGTAAAATTGCTTTTGAATATAGACTTTTCAGTGGCTGGGGTCATTAATCAAGTTAATGTAAACTGAGCTAAAACAAAAATTTTCTGAGTGAGTCTCTGGGCACATCAGCGTATCTAAGCCTCTGGGTTTGTTTCCAAAGTTCATATCCCCGGCACGCAATGAAACTACTGTTAATGGGGTCAGCTATTACAGTGCAGTCCCCGACCTTGGGCCATAATAAAGGTGACTCAGTCGTGTAGAAAGAACCCTCATAAAGTTAGGCAGGAAACAAACACAGAAATTAATCAGAGAAGGAGAGTCAATGATTTTGGAAAGTTTGTTCGTTGGGCAAGTTTAAACAGCAACTCTCCCTGGATGATCAGACATTGCAGAAAAGAGCTGGGGGAAACCAGTCAGTATTCCTCACGGCACCCAAGTCCCCCAGCCCGGCTCTGCTGTGGAGGGCAGAGGGCAGGCCGGCAGCTGGACCAGGCGAGGAGGAGAGTGGAGCTCAGCAGAGTTAAGCCAAGCAGAGCCCTGCCAGACCCGGCCATGTGCTGCATGCTGGCAACAAACCGGTTCTTTCAAGAGAGGAAGAGTGTGACAAAAAGGACAGCTGCAGCAAGATGAGAAGCTGAGAGGCAAAAACCTCGAAAAAGTCCCGGGTTTGGGATTCTCCTCTCAAGTCTCCCCACACACACACACACAAAAATCACCTCTGGGGTTTTTGGCTAGTGAATCTATTAAAGTGTCCCCCTTGCTGGATCAACTAATGACAGCCCCTCCACATCTGGTTTCCATTGAAAACCGAAATTTGTATTATCAGCATATTACATAACAAATTATGCCCCCAGGTTTCTTTTATTACACATCAGAGAGGTGTGTGGAGTGGTGGTAATGATGGGAGTTGTGCTGATCTGAGTATTTGCTTATTTCAGTCTTTTTTTTTTTTTAAGGGCAAGAACAAAGTTTTCCACACACTTTATGCAATCCAAAAGAAAGTCACACTGCCTGGGTAAAACATCAACGCAACAATCCAACAGTGGGTCCGAGGCACAGTCTTGAGCGGCCACTGCATCCAGCGGTGGGTAAAGAAGGGTGTGCTTTCTCAAAGAGCAATGCAAAGGTACACCAAGTTGCTCCGGAGCGTCCTCTGCCGTCAGCTCCCAGAGTTTACGCAAGGCTCTTTTCCTCTCCAGCCTCCCGCAGAGGGAGGAAAGCTGGCTGGCCTTTCCAGAGCTTCCATCACGGGTCAGGCGCCTGCTCCCTGGACCCATTTAAAGGACACCCAGCCCACTAGGCTCCCAGAGAACGGGGGGGATGGAGGGGCTGGGCGAGAGTGAAGGAAGAAATCCACAGGGGAATAAAGGTGAAAAGGCATGGTGGGAAAGAGCCTAAGAGGTAACCACAGGGCTTTCTCCCATAAAACGCCAATTAAGTGCAGCAGCCATGATTACAATACAGTATCTGAAAGCCCTGTTTCCTCCAAGAATTTTACGAACTTCCAAAAACACTACTGCTACATGTGACTTACCCTGAACTGAAAACAGGAGGGAGAAACTGACTAAAAACATCATCATCAATCAAAACAGTGGAATGCTCTACTTGTCCCGCTAGCCTGGGGACATTCAAGCCCACTTCTGCAGCAGCTAGCTGCAAGCTTTTATTTAAAACTTGCTTTCTATGTTAAAATGATTGCATTGCAATAATCACTTCTCAGGGGAAAAGACGTCCTTGGGTAGAATTGTTGGAACAGGTCATCAAACCACCTTGTTCTCTGGAGGGGAGCATTTGGAGAAAGCAGCAGGCCTGCCCCATGCCTTTCTTTCATTTTCTAGGCTGCAGCAGCACCCCGTGAGCTAGCTCCTCGGTCTGGACCATGGCTGGCAGGATCCCGGCCCTTGCCAAGCACAGACACTGGGTCAAGGGTTACCAAGCCTGAACTTAAGACCCAAACCTTCTCCCATTAACATGGGCCTATCAACTGGGGCAAGAAGCTGTATTCAGTTTATCTAGCTGTCCCTAGCTGAGAAAATGGGAGGGGGGAAGGGAAAAAAAGAACTACAGATCAGCAATTCAGTATCAAAACTGTAACTGAGACAAGTTACTAAGTGAATAAATTAAAATGAAACCAAAACCTAGCCAACTGCAGAAACAGTGAAACAGTTTCACCCAGTCTACTAACTCCATTCCTTTCCAAGTCCTCAAACCTGGTAGCGACCTACTGTAATCACCCAGAGTCCAGGATTCTGGATCAAGGAAGGATCTCCCTCCAGCCGGTGGGAACTGCTGGGAACACATATGCTAGTATGTCATTTGGAAGTCTGCTAATATGTTGTAAGCTGCACAAGACGCTTGCCTGGCTTCCCAGGCCAATAAACAATGCCATTCCAACTCCTGCAGCAGTCAATAGAAAACAGCCCCTTGTCTCCACCATCCAACAATTCAACAAACATTTGTTCCTGTTGAACAACCGTCAGCCTGGCTCCATCTGCACCGGCTCCGGCAAGGCGAGCTGGCGGAGGCGACGGCACAAACGCCCGGCCCAGGTCTCCGAGCCCAGGGCGCAGCCCGGCGTGGGGGGCCACTCGCCCAACACCCCCCCGAGTCCGGAGGCTGTAACGTATGGAAGACTCGGAGTGTGGCCTATAGGAGGCAGAATCCCATTCATCAAATGCTGCAAAGAGCTGTTCTTTGTTCACCGTCGTACGAAGTACAGTACGTGTGAATGAAGCCCGGCGTTCGGATGCAGGGAGCCTGGCTTCAGGGAGCGTCCGGGAGCGAGGGACCTGGCTCTCGACACTCGCCAGGGCTCCGCCACCCGGTATCGAGCCATGAGTATTGTTCCTCAAGTCTGCGGGAGGGGATGGGGAGCTGGCGGGGGACGGCGGGGGCCAAGAAGGCACTTTGGGCAATGCAAACCCAGGGCCCTCCCCGGACTCTGGGAGCCCTCCCCTTCTTCGTGCCCACCCCACCAAGAGAAAGCCCGAGCGAGGAAGCCGACTCCCACGGGCTTGCAAATCAAGGACTGGCAAAGATGGGACTCGGCCAGGGTGCCCTGTGCCGGACGGCCCTTCTCGCCATGTGCAAAAGCCACGCCGGCACGGCCCTCCACCCCCACCCCATTCCGCAGGTCCCTGCGGCCGCGGCCTCCGAGGAGGCTTTTCCCCACCGCGGAAAGGGTACTCTCCCACCCCCAGCGTGACCTCTCCGGCCGGTCCCGCCGCCGCGGAGCCCGCCGCTGCGCGCCCGCATCCCGGGGGTGGCGGACGCAAACTTCCACGAACAAAAGAGTTGTCTGCAAAACGATGCGGGAACTTAGGGGTGCTCGGGGACGCCCGGGTCCCCGCCACCTTCGCCGNCGGCGGCGGCGGCGGCGGCGGCAGCAGCAGCAGCAGCAGCAGCAGCGGCGGGCGAGGGCGCAGTGCGCGCAGCCGCCGGTGGGCGGGGAGTGGGGCGGGGGGGTCGCGGCGCGCCGCCGGCGGGGCTAGAGGGCGTCCTGCGAGCCGAGCCGCGCGCCGCTCGCCGCGCTCGCGCCTGGGAGGCCCCGGAACGCGGGAAGTGGCCCCGGGCCCCGGCCGCGCTGCCACCGCCCGGGCCGCGAGCCAGAGACCCGGGGCCGGCCCCCGCTCGAGCGGGGACGAAAACCCCAGGCCGCGTGGACTTCAGACGTCCAGCTTCCGGGTTGTTGGGGTGTTTTGTTTTGTTGAGGTTTTAAAGAAACCATCGCTTCAGTGGCGTGCTGGGCGGCAGGGGACGGGGGGAGCCGTGTGAGTGTTGTCTGTCGCGCTTTTGGAAAATAAAGCGCTCCTTTCCTAACTCGGGGCGCTGACCGAAATAAAGGAATGTGTACTTCGGTAGCCACATCCAGAATATATGCAACTGGTGAAGGAAGGATTTGTGGTTGCTAAGCAGAAGCAGAGCATGTTTAGTTCTGTAACTTAGGATGTTGACTTAAGTTCAGGAATGTAACCCTGATAGAATAAGCAGAGTATTTTCATTGTGCCGCTCACCTGGGGGAGGGGGATTGTTTTCCTTGTGAAGTGAAGCCCTAGATTTCCCATTAGGCCTTCCTACTGGTGTATGTTATTTTATTGACCTTGTCCAAAAAGAGATGTTTTTAAAGAGAAGGTTTTTAAAAGAACTCCCTATGCCTGTTTTGTGTTCTCCTTTGCCAAAAAAACAAAACACCTCATTACTTTACATGGATTGTGTCTGCGCCATTTCAATGGTTCTATTCATAAATCAGGAAACTTTTTCTGTTGCTTCTAGGAACATTTAATTGGTTTTAATCCAATGTTTCAATCCCAGTATCAAACATAAATGAACAATTAACTTCTTGAGCTTGTGTGCACTTGGGAAACTATTATATTTCACAGCTATTGCTAACATATTTCAGTTTCCCATCACACTGGACCCATTCTTTTGCAGAAAACCACGAGTTAACATCTCCTTTCACACCAACTACGGTTCACGCCAGTGACTTCTGCTGCAAGACTGAGAGGCACAACCAGGAGAAGGATGTGAGTATTCATTCAAGTAGATGATGTGGGATACAATCAATCCATCCAATAAAGCCAGACCAAGCTAATATGTAGAATACTATGGTACCGATATCCTTGCCTATAAACTCTGCTTTAAGAAAAGTTATCAAGGGCCAATTGTGAAAGAAGCAAAAACCAAGTCTTCAACAAAGAAAGGTACAGGGATAATTTGAGAATGCTGCGACACTGCCCTCATGCCATCTTACGCATGCAGTGTCAAACACCTCAGCCTTTGAGAGCTTTACGGATATAGTTTAATTTACTTTTTATTAGGAGGCCTAGAGTGACTCCTGCTGGCAAACATTCAGTTTATTCCTGCAATTACTAGTTCATGGGGTCAACTTAAAAAACAAAATTCAGGGGTCCCAAGCCTGGAAACAATTACTGCAACCATTATTCTTGTTGCTTTCAGGATGATTTTAGCCTCACAAAACTCCAAGGATTGTGGTTATGGCAAGCTCCTTTGCCGTAACGCCTCCCTTCCAACCTAAAGCAGCCTGTTTTTCTGGTTTTTAGGTTTTCTTAAAAGTGTAGAGAACTAAAAACTATCTGCTTCAGGGGTTGTGCTACTAACCAATGAAGAGCTGTTTCTCATTTACTTAATTTGAATGTCTAAGGACTAAAAATACATACATTAAGGCCTGTGTCACTAGTCTTCCATGCTATGGGCCTTCCCACATCATGTAATAAAGTCCTATAAAATAGATATATGACGCCCCTCTTTTTAGGGCCATACTACACAGTCCTTTATTATAAAAAGTCCTACCCAAAAGTTTGTATATTAGAGTTGCTTCTCCACTCCAGTACTCTTGCCTGGAAAATCCCATGGACAGAGGAGCCTGGTAGGCTGCAGTCCATAGGGTCGCTCAGAGTCGGACACGACTGAGCGACTTCCCTTTCACTTTTCATTTTCATGCATTGGAGAAGGAAATGGCAACCCACTCCAGTATTCTTGGCCTGGAGAATCCTAGGGACAGGGAGCCTGATGGGCTGCTGTCTATGGGGTCGCACAGAGTCGGGCACGACTGAAGCGACTCAGCAGCAAACATAAACTCAGTCAAACTGGCTTTAGAACAATGTGAGCTGCAGTCAGGGGAAGGCGGGCAGGAGGCCTAAGCTGTCTACCTTTGTTCAGTCCTTAAAGGTCAAAACCAAATCAAAACCAGATTTAGAATACAACCAGAAACCTAAATGCAAATTCATGGGCCAATTTAGGAATAAATCCATAAAATAATCCAAAAATGGTCACTTGCAACTTTTCCATTATCACCAACCCTCACTCACCTGGTGAAGGCACAGAACACCCTGGGAAATATAAGCTGCAGGGATTGCATGCAGTCTTACTCCAAGACCAACATATGAAGCCCAGGGAAAAAGTACAGTCAATACTGGCTCTCCTGGCTCCCCNCCGAAATAAAGGAATGTGTACTTCGGTAGCCACATCCAGAATATATGCAACTGGTGAAGGAAGGATTTGTGGTTGCTAAGCAGAAGCAGAGCATGTTTAGTTCTGTAACTTAGGATGTTGACTTAAGTTCAGGAATGTAACCCTGATAGAATAAGCAGAGTATTTTCATTGTGCCGCTCACCTGGGGGAGGGGGATTGTTTTCCTTGTGAAGTGAAGCCCTAGATTTCCCATTAGGCCTTCCTACTGGTGTATGTTATTTTATTGACCTTGTCCAAAAAGAGATGTTTTTAAAGAGAAGGTTTTTAAAAGAACTCCCTATGCCTGTTTTGTGTTCTCCTTTGCCAAAAAAACAAAACACCTCATTACTTTACATGGATTGTGTCTGCGCCATTTCAATGGTTCTATTCATAAATCAGGAAACTTTTTCTGTTGCTTCTAGGAACATTTAATTGGTTTTAATCCAATGTTTCAATCCCAGTATCAAACATAAATGAACAATTAACTTCTTGAGCTTGTGTGCACTTGGGAAACTATTATATTTCACAGCTATTGCTAACATATTTCAGTTTCCCATCACACTGGACCCATTCTTTTGCAGAAAACCACGAGTTAACATCTCCTTTCACACCAACTACGGTTCACGCCAGTGACTTCTGCTGCAAGACTGAGAGGCACAACCAGGAGAAGGATGTGAGTATTCATTCAAGTAGATGATGTGGGATACAATCAATCCATCCAATAAAGCCAAACCAAGCTAATATGTAGAATACTATGGTACCGATATCCTTGCCTATAAACTCTGCTTTAAGAAAAGTTATCAAGGGCCAATTGTGAAAGAAGCAAAAACCAAGTCTTCAACAAAGAAAGGTACAGGGATAATTTGAGAATGCTGCGACACTGCCCTCATGCCATCTTACGCATGCAGTGTCAAACACCTCAGCCTTTGAGAGCTTTACGGATATAGTTTAATTTACTTTTTATTAGGAGGCCTAGAGTGACTCCTGCTGGCAAACATTCAGTTTATTCCTGCAATTACTAGTTCATGGGGTCAACTTAAAAAACAAAATTCAGGGGTCCCAAGCCTGGAAACAATTACTGCAACCATTATTCTTGTTGCTTTCAGGATGATTTTAGCCTCACAAAACTCCAAGGATTGTGGTTATGGCAAGCTCCTTTGCCGTAACGCCTCCCTTCCAACCTAAAGCAGCCTGTTTTTCTGGTTTTTAGGTTTTCTTAAAAGTGTAGAGAACTAAAAACTATCTGCTTCAGGGGTTGTGCTACTAACCAATGAAGAGCTGTTTCTCATTTACTTAATTTGAATGTCTAAGGACTAAAAATACATACATTAAGGCCTGTGTCACTAGTCTTCCATGCTATGGGCCTTCCCACATCATGTAATAAAGTCCTATAAAATAGATATATGACGCCCCTCTTTTTAGGGCCATACTACACAGTCCTTTATTATAAAAAGTCCTACCCAAAAGTTTGTATATTAGAGTTGCTTCTCCACTCCAGTACTCTTGCCTGGAAAATCCCATGGACAGAGGAGCCTGGTAGGCTGCAGTCCATAGGGTCGCTCAGAGTCGGACACGACTGAGCGACTTCCCTTTCACTTTTCATTTTCATGCATTGGAGAAGGAAATGGCAACCCACTCCAGTATTCTTGGCCTGGAGAATCCTAGGGACAGGGAGCCTGATGGGCTGCTGTCTATGGGGTCGCACAGAGTCGGGCACGACTGAAGCGACTCAGCAGCAAACATAAACTCAGTCAAACTGGCTTTAGAACAATGTGAGCTGCAGTCAGGGGAAGGCGGGCAGGAGGCCTAAGCTGTCTACCTTTGTTCAGTCCTTAAAGGTCAAAACCAAATCAAAACCAGATTTAGAATACAACCAGAAACCTAAATGCAAATTCATGGGCCAATTTAGGAATAAATCCATAAAATAATCCAAAAATGGTCACTTGCAACTTTTCCATTATCACCAACCCTCACTCACCTGGTGAAGGCACAGAACACCCTGGGAAATATAAGCTGTAGGGATTGCATGCAGTCTTACTCCAAGACCAACATATGAAGCCCAGGGAAAAAGTACAGTCAATACTGGCTCTCCTGGCTCCCCTCAAAGCAGAACTTGCAAATGAAGGAACGCCTGTGTGTGTGGTATGCATGACATGTCCACTCAGCACTGCTGGGGAGATGGAAACTGAGTGGCTTTCTATACTAGACGGTTCTCCCATTCCAACTTTAAAGCTCTTAAGCAACAAGAGACAATAAGGGTGTATTTTACTAAGAAAGGGTGTAACCAACTATAACTTGTATCAACAAGCTAATAAAAGTATTCACCTAAGCACATCTGTGCAGAGGAGGGTAAAGACTGGGTTCTGATTAAGTACTCAGAAATGTCTTTGATAGTTAGTGGGTGTTCTATGTTTGTGTCTTTAGAACCAGATAAATATGACGTTCAAACAACAGGGAGCTAAGCTTTTGACATTTCAGCAAGTAGCAGTCAATACTGTTTGGTTTTTCCCATTAAATTTATCTGTACCTATGATTGTAAAAAGAGTGGTGACCACTGAAAGATGGTAAACTGGTTTGTCTCTGAGAATAACATTCTTTTTAGACCAATAATGGAGGTGAAACAGACATCAGACATGTTATACGTTGGAACCAATGGCAGTATGCAGATGCCTGTGTATTAACCCCTTTATTCAGCTTCCCAAAGCCACAGCTTCTTTGTCACAAGTGCTGTTTAAAAGCCAGTCATTCACATTTCACACTGTCTTTTCTACACTTGAAAAGAACTTTATAAAAGCAGAACCTTTTAAAATCGCTTATAATAGATGATGGGAAGACAGACATCACCAAGTCCACCTGAAACATTTTCAGAGACTGGCTGCTGAAAGAAGTTATATACTGCTTTAAAAATGATGGGAAGTTTTTGGTTGTCAGTGGAAGCCAAAAATCTGAGCCTACTATGGGGACAATTTTCTTATTCAGAGCTCATTCAGAAAAATAAGTTCTATACATCGTCCCCATACCTATGATCCAGCTTCAACTAACAGCCCTACCTACATAAGCATGCTACAACACACTAATCTGTCTGTTCTTTCTATTCTTTTTACCTTTTGTTCTAAAACCTTTCCACTGATGAAAATGAGTTATAACCCTGGCTGGAATCTCATATAGTTACATAAATCTATCTCCCATATCTGTAGACATCCACCTTTTTTTAAGAGGAACTTTGGTTCTTGAAGACAGTCATTTTTTGATTCAGGAGCTAAATAAAATGAATTCATTTTCATTGAAAAATAAGCAGAGCAGTGAATTTAATGATACCAATCTAACTCTTTTGATACAAAATGAGAGTTGAAAGCAGCTTGAAGGAGACTGCCTATTGAAATCCGCGCATGTGAATCTGCGCAGCTTTGTAACTGAACGTCTAGCACCATTGAGGTATGAAGCATGCCAGCTGGGACGGCATTGTGCACCACAAAGTGTGGGTTGTAAGCCTAAGTCCTGAGCACAAACCCTGGTTTCCAAGTTGGCAGGTGCTGAAAACACAGCAAATGTCACGCTTGCAACTCACTGCATGGAAGGGCTCTGAGTAAAGGAAGCTAAAAAGAACAGAGCAACAGTTAAAACTTATTTCAATTTGATATTACTTTTTCCTTGCAAAATTAATAGTACCTGTAAGTATCATGTGCTAAAAGACAACTCAAGCATGAAAAAACAGACAGAAGTTCACGCATGGTAAGAAAGAAAGAATACGGCAAAGTCAATCTGCATCCAGAGTTGCTGACATATCTAAATCTTACCAGACCTACTTAGACTAGTTTAATACTAAGATTCAAAAGCACAATCAATTCCTGGCCTTTCCCTGATCTAGTGATGAAGTTAGCTGAAACAGACACTAACTAGTATCACTAAGTCACCTACAGCCTAGTCGACCTCAGTACACTCTACCAAAACCACAGCTAAAAACAAGTCATAGTATTTTCATATTGCTGCACATTGAACTTAATCTAGAAAACATTTCAACAGCACACTCAATGTTTATGTCCTCTTCGAATGAAAATCATTTCAATTTTTTGCTTCAAATACTCTGTAGTAGAATTCAGATTTAGTATGAGATATTCAGCCCAAAATTTAACTTAATTTTTCTATCAACTACCTGTCATATAAGTCACTGCCTCAAGAAAAATCTATTTTTAACTCATCCCTAGTGATATGCTCAAAGCTACCACTATCCTGCCTATTAGCCATGAAAATGAAATGAGTGAATTTCATTTTCATTAGGCATATAGGAAACTGAAAGATACAGCTTGTGATTTCATAGAGTTTAAATACCCAATCTTAAGACTGAATCCTTTGGATTTAAAATATCAAGAAAAAAAAATTTGATCTCTGGCTCCAATGGAAGAACATCTCTGGGAGCAGTATGAAAAGAACATTTAGCCCACGTATTCTACCAGCCTGTGAATTTCCTCACTCAGCTCTCTCCGGCTTCTCTATTAACCAAAAGCAGAGACGTTTTGTTTTACCCTATCCAGTACTGTTGTTAGAAGGCCAGCCAGCCTTGCCTATTTTGTCCTAGCATGCCCTGCAGCTGACCTGAAACAGAATTGATATGAATGAGAAGCTGGCTTGCAATTTTAAATACTACTTTACATCTCCTTTTAATTTTCACATAGAAACAAAACAAAAAACACCTTGATCAAACCAAGATATTCAACCACTATAATGTTTACCTAATTGAGAGTAGTGAAACTCTGATTATGTTCTATCCTGATAATATACATCATACTGTATTGACCTCATCTCTGTAGAGCTTCTTCTAAAATGGTTCAGACTTAAACTCTGGGAGGTTAGTTACCTAGAGAAAGTGACACTCCTCTGGCCAGCATTTCTATAGTAATATGAAGCACTCTAAGCATTAAGGTATTCATTTAACCACTAATAAAAAAGGTTAAGTAAGTAAACAAACCCGCAAACCAAGCATTTTCTACACTAGTGTAAACAACTGATTCACTGTACTTTACTAACTATACTGTCAGTTCTAATATAAACCGAGGTCAAATCATATAAACTGCTTAAAGTACTGCCCAACATCAAACTTTAAAATGCCATTGTGAATGTCTGCTAACTTACAGAAAAGAAGATAAACATGATTCACTGATCAAAGAAATCAAACCTAGATAATGGAAGGTGGAAATCGATAAAAATCTTAGTCCCGCTTTCCAGGTGGCCTAGTTGGGTTGGAAAGATCTCCTGCAGAGGCAAACAGCAACCCACTCCAGTATTCTCGCCTGGGAGAAGCTCCACGGACAGAGGAGCCTGGCGGGCTACAGTCCATGGGGTCACCACAAAGAATCAGACGCAACTGAGAGACTCACACGCGTGCACACACACACACAAGGTCACATGGGGGATCTTGGTCCTGTCCCGCGTTAGTGGTCACTGGAAACAAAGCCTTGGAGTTCAAACCTGAGGACAATGTACCATATCCGTGGCCATTTGTTTTCAATTCAGAAGCATCCACAGTAACCTTTTTCCCCACAACACCTACACTTATTACTACCTCCTGACCTCTGAAACAGATAATGATCAGAAACCTGAGGGGGATTCCTAGAATCTGCTGAAACACATTATAAAGGGCATTTCATGAAAATCCAGCGTTATGATATCCAGTCTCCATTTCTTACTAAATAAAAAGGTGCTTTTAGCACCAGCCCCATCTAGAGACTGAAGAAGGAGGAGCTATGCAGTATGATTTAAGATAATCTGGAGAGGCCCCCATCTATTCCAGCCTTTCCCTCTTACTTGTCTACCTCTCATCCTCCTCTCCTCACTCATCTCATCACTCCTGGAATACAAATGCCTTAGGGTGGATCCGAATACATTAACTCGGTAGCACTGAGGGTTAAAATCCTGAGCCATTCAATATATTAGCTCCAACGGGAAGAAGGTTTCTTTGGAGAAAAGAATATTTGGCCTTGGTGTGTGCTAGGAATCATGCTAAGATGATTTACATTTTTCTCACTTAATATTCACTATCCTATTGTGTACAGTCTACACAACTGCTTCTCTCTCCACTATATCAAACTGCTTCAAAGAGATGTACTGAAGGGTAACCAACTTGAAATAAGTATCTACTATATACTAGGCACTTTGCCAATACCTTTAAAATAGTTCAATTTCACTTAGGGGGATAAGCAGTTATAGAACAGACTGACTACCTCAAAGAGGTACAAGTCACAGAAGGGCAGACCCACACACTACACTCTGTATAGCATGGGAATGTAGAAACCTCACAATCCCAGGGCTTTCAAGTGGCAAATAAAGTCATCTCTGAGTGTGCAGTGTGTGTGTTTGAAATAGGGAAGAATCAAATTAGGGAGATTCTTCAGGTTATCATAATTTTATCAAATTATTTATCACCTTATCACAATTAAGGTGGGGAAATTCCCTGGTAGTCCAGTTGTTAGGAGTCTGCCTGCCAATGCAGGGGTTGACTCCTTGGTCTGGGCAACGAAGCCCTCATACCACAACTATTAAATACTGAGCCTTCAAGCTCTAGGGGCTTCCCTGGTGGCTCAGAAGGTAAAGAATCTGCCTGCAAAGTGGGAGACCCAGGCTCGATCCCTGGGTTAGAAAGACCCCCTGGAGGAGGGCGTGGCCACCCACTCCAGTATTCTGGCCTGGAGAATCCAGGAGGAGCCTGGTGAGCTACAGTCCATGGGGTCGCAGACAGTCTGACACGACTGAGTGACTAAGCACACCACAGCGAGCTCTAGAACCTGAGGGCTGCAACCACTGAGCCCAGGAGCCACGACTACCGAAGCCCTTCCGGGCGAGAGGCCGCGCTCAGCAACAAAAGAAACCATCTGCGACGAGAAGCCCTTTCACCACGGCTAACGAGAGCCCACCTGAAGCAACAAAGACCCAGCACAGCCTAAAACTTTTAAAAAATAATAAAATTAAGGTAGGAGTAAAAGATTAGATGTAAGTTTCTGAGTTTCTCATATAAAACATCTGTGTCAAATGATTACAAACTGAATTATCAAGTATATATATCAGAGGCAATCAATACTCAAATCTAAAGTTTACCAATGAATGTATAAAGGCATTTTTAGACTGAAAAACAACCATGTGATGGCTTCAACTGTTTTATTATATGTCCATGTATTTTTTCAGATACATGAATAACTATTTTGATTTAAAAGAATCATAAAGTGACCTAAAAACTGACATTTAGCTAATGGAGTATTTAATCTCCATACAGAGTGGAAATCTATTTTGTTTTCTCTAAACCTCAGATCAATTTCAAAAGTTATTATGGACTGAATGTTTGTGTCCCCCAGAAATTTATGCTGAAGCTCTAACACCCAAAGAAACAGTATGTGGAGGCGGGGCCTTTGGGAAGTAATTACGGCTAAATGAAGTTATGAGGGTGGGGCTCTCACCTTGGGACCAGTGCACTTACAAGAAGAAACACTGAAGAGCTTCATCAGAACCACCAGGGCGTTTGCACAGTGCACACACTCTCTCCCCACAAGCACGCATAAAGAGAACACGTGAACGTAATAGGGAGACGGCAGCTGCACACAAGCCAAGAGAAGAGACCTCAGAATGAAACCTACCTTGTCGGCACCTTGATGTTGGAATTTCCAGTCTTCAGACTATGAAAAATAGGTTTCTGTTGTTTGAGCCACCCAGTCCATGGCAATCCCAGCTATTACAGAGGTAGAGAGGAACTTTAAGTTTCACGTACTGAACACCCCTCTTTCACAAAAAGAAAAACTGAAGCTCAGCAAAGGAAAGTAAGTTGCCTAGGTTCCAGTCATTTTCCTCCCCCAAATTTAGTATTTTAAAAATATCATTTCTGATATTTATTCTACTAGTTAATAGATTTTAAAGACAAATTATATGCTATCGTAAAATGAAAACAAAAACAAATTCCAAGTTCAAAAATCAATGTGATTACTGCATTTTTTGCAAATTAAGTCATTAATCAAACGGACTTAACAAAATGATCTCTCAATTCTGGCTNTAAATACTGAGCCTTCAAGCTCTAGGGGCTTCCCTGGTGGCTCAGAAGGTAAAGAATCTGCCTGCAATGTGGGAGACCCAGGCTCGATCCCTGGGTTAGAAAGACCCCCTGGAGGAGGGCGTGGCCACCCACTCCAGTATTCTGGCCTGGAGAATCCAGGAGGAGCCTGGTGAGCTACAGTCCATGGGGTCGCAGACAGTCTGACACGACTGAGTGACTAAGCACACCACAGCGAGCTCTAGAACCTGAGGGCTGCAACCACTGAGCCCAGGAGCCACGACTACCGAAGCCCTTCCGGGCGAGAGGCCGCGCTCAGCAACAAAAGAAACCATCTGCGACGAGAAGCCCTTTCACCACGGCTAACGAGAGCCCACCTGAAGCAACAAAGACCCAGCACAGCCTAAAACTTTTAAAAAATAATAAAATTAAGGTAGGAGTAAAAGATTAGATGTAAGTTTCTGAGTTTCTCATATAAAACATCTGTGTCAAATGATTACAAACTGAATTATCAAGTATATATATCAGAGGCAATCAATACTCAAATCTAAAGTTTACCAATGAATGTATAAAGGCATTTTTAGACTGAAAAACAACCATGTGATGGCTTCAACTGTTTTATTATATGTCCATGTATTTTTTCAGATACATGAATAACTATTTTGATTTAAAAGAATCATAAAGTGACCTAAAAACTGACATTTAGCTAATGGAGTATTTAATCTCCATACAGAGTGGAAATCTATTTTGTTTTCTCTAAACCTCAGATCAATTTCAAAAGTTATTATGGACTGAATGTTTGTGTCCCCCAGAAATTTATGCTGAAGCTCTAACACCCAAAGAAACAGTATGTGGAGGCGGGGCCTTTGGGAAGTAATTACGGCTAAATGAAGTTATGAGGGTGGGGCTCTCACCTTGGGACCAGTGCACTTACAAGAAGAAACACTGAAGAGCTTCATCAGAACCACCAGGGCGTTTGCACAGTGCACACACTCTCTCCCCACAAGCACGCATAAAGAGAACACGTGAACGTAATAGGGAGACGGCAGCTGCGTACAAGCCAAGAGAAGAGACCTCAGAATGAAACCTACCTTGTCGGCACCTTGATGTTGGAATTTCCAGTCTTCAGACTATGAAAAATAGGTTTCTGTTGTTTGAGCCACCCAGTCCATGGCAATCCCAGCTATTACAGAGGTAGAGAGGAACTTTAAGTTTCACGTACTGAACACCCCTCTTTCACAAAAAGAAAAACTGAAGCTCAGCAAAGGAAAGTAAGTTGCCTAGGTTCCAGTCATTTTCCTCCCCCAAATTTAGTATTTTAAAAATATCATTTCTGATATTTATTCTACTAGTTAATAGATTTTAAAGACAAATTATATGCTATCGTAAAATGAAAACAAAAACAAATTCCAAGTTCAAAAATCAATGTGATTACTGCATTTTTTGCAAATTAAGTCATTAATCAAACGGACTTAACAAAATGATCTCTCAATTCTGGCTATGTAGTGTCCTTACCATACAAAGATTTCACGAGGAAACCTTAGCTCACTAAATGAGCAAACTTTTGGAAAGGTCAGGCTTATTCTAATGTGAGTTTCAATATATGAAATCTACCATGGAGTATAATCCAGAGAGGATAAATAACTCTAACTTGCTTATGACTGATTCTCAAAAATCAACAATTATTATTCTCATTCAAAAAACAGCATACAAGCAGTTTCACTGACTCACGAAGGCTCTATTTATAAATCACACAACATGTAGTTTTCACTCACAATTTCAGGCCTGTCTTCCAAAATTTGCAAACAGCTCTTTAATTCAACCCAGTATGTTTTATTAAATGCCATATTAAGATTTTCCCCATTCAGATTCCAATGAGACTTCTTGTTGAGGACATGGAAGGAAAACCTAATTAGTGCTGCTCCAGTGCATGTAAATTTATTTCACCACCAGAATCCACAGAGTAGGGGCAAGATGCTGTCACAGAACGGCAGACGGATATGGAATGTAAACGGCTCTTTCCTCCACTCTGCCCCTCTCCCACCCCGCCCCTCCAAGTTCCATGGTTGGAAATCATCCTAACAATTTTTTTTTAGCCAGGATGTACTAAAATTAGATGGGAACAAAGGACTGACATTTTCATATTAGAGGAGGGGCTGGGAGAAAAATGTGAACTTGCAGCACCCACTCTCTTTTACATTCAGCCTCTTCGTCCTGACTATCCCCTCAACTCTGAAGCAGCAAGAAACGCAAGAGCAGGGGAGCCGCCAGCCACCCCAACAGCGCTTCCATCCGCTACAATCACATCATGACACCCTGCTCCACCTCTGTTAATGGCGAGTGATAAAGACATTTCCTGGTCCCCTTACTCAACCAGAGCATTTCATATTTCTAAGCTCTTCAGATAATATCCAGAGTATGCTAATTGCTGGCTCATGTGAAAATTTGGGAAAACAAATATATTGTCAGATTCACTTTTCTTGAAAAGCTTCTGGATAGCATGCACAATGAAGCTCACTCGCTAACATACTTACCATTTCCTGATGCAGTAATAAAAATACATATTTATAAATATAAGAATTTATGACTTCTTTGGGAAGGATCACTTAAAAATGAAAAAAAGTGAACTAAAAAATGAAATAAGTAGGTTCGTTTTTTTATATCTTCCTCCAATAAACTAGGCAAGTAACTGGGAAATACTTGAAGGCACAATTGATCTCTTGGTCGAAAGTCTTTCTTAACAATGGTATCAGCATGACAAAAGTACATTCTGCCCGCCTCTACGCCCCAGTTTTTGAAGTTCTACTCCATAAAAGCAGGACAGTGATACACTCAAGTCTTGAAAATTATTCCTATCTTTTTAATTTGGTTTCCCTGGGCCTAAACCACAGGTCCATACAGTGACAGCTTAAAATCCAGTTGGAGAAGTCCCTTTAATGATTAGTCTAATGCACTGTGTTGTAAAGATTTTTAAAACTCAGTAAGTACCGACTCAAACTCTTTTTTTTTTTTTTCTGGTTACTGGAGCCCATCTTGACATCTAAGCTGGAAATGAATGATCTTTCAACAACACTCCAGGGATTTTGCTAAGGTCATATTCAATCATTCATTAGGCTTCTTACCCCTCGCTTTCAGAGTTCCATTGTAGAGCTGGTTTTATTCAGCATTTATGTAGCCTGTGGGCTTGGGTATTTGTCTGCTTAATGTTGAGTTTCATTTCTATGCCCCTAACATAGGAATCCATCAACTGACCCAAGAATTTCAAACTATTCTTTTACTTTTCTAACAAATTGCATGGTATGTATGAAGAATAAATTAGCATTAATTTTCCTCTATTAGCTGTTAGTGAAACATGCTCATGTGTTCCCCCCTTCTTTAAGGACATCTCTGTTTTCTGCCTAGCCAAGAGAAATGACAGGGCTTCCTAATTTTTTCCCCCACGATGCAACTGTCCTTCAACCTACCACACTCCTCACCTCCCACAATCAAGACTCCAGGTCACAGGCAGCCTCCTTCCTGTGAAGTGCACTAGACACCCCTCGGCACCCCTCCTCCTCCACACAACAACAATTAGCTACAGAGCTTACTACAGTGGAACCTAAAACGCTTGGTCTCTTGCTCCAGAGCAGAAGGCTGTCTCTGGAGCACATGCCTTCTATCCCGCTCACAGTGCTAGCAACAGGGACTCAAACCCAAGTGTCCCACAGGGGCAGAATGCTGATCTAGAGAGTAACTCATTGTTCACACTCATATACCTTTTCATTGTAGGCCTCCAGACACACACACACACACACACACACACACACATACAAATAAATAAAATTATTTAAGAGAACATAAATCAAAGTCTATTCACATTGGCAGGGACACTCTATTTCTTTGCATATCAGTTTAAGAAAAATTATCTCAAAGCCACATAAAACCTAATTACTCATCTGGATTCTTTAAAATTAAGGTTTCTATTATACTCTGGATGAATGTGAATGGAAGTCAACATATAGGTAATGTGTTACAGTATCAAGAAAATTTAAAAATAAATGAATTGAAACACTCATATAAAGACTGAAAATCTTTCATGTATGTTTACCTCCCTCCTTCCCCCCAAATAAACAGAAAATTACACACATATCACAGATGAAGAAAAGGCAAACTCATTGCCACTATAAAGGGAAAAAAATCATTCAAGGACAGTTTGTACTTATTTTAAAATGGCTTTAGTCTAGCTGCCAAGAGTAGTGTCAGGTTTGATTCTCAGATACATAAACACTAGGCCCAAAAAGCAACTCTAACTTGTGCACCTGGCTTAAAACAAAATTTTCTGAAAACTTTCCCTTTGTTAATTGGTGTAACTCACCCACTGAGGCCTCCAGTCCCTTTGGACTTGCACACACACTTCCTACACACAGAAGTGGACTGTTATGCGGCAATAACATCATCATGAAAAGCAACAATTCTGAGCAGGCTCCAGAGAGAAATCTCGTTTGCATTTCAAACAAGTTTTCTCAAAATAAGCGTGTCTTTTGATGAAATAAAATTACAATTCCAACTTCTTGTCCAGATAAAACAGCATTCACTACATAACCTACTGCTCCCTTTTAGAACGGCATGATTTCCTTCGCAGTTACCCACAAATCCACATGAGGTATCAAAACTAAGTTTGCTAATAATGTGCTTATGACTTGTTTCAATAACTTGGGGACATTTACTGGCCTGGTTTTGAAAGTGTGGTATTATTTGAAAATATTAATAATTTATTGTTAGCATCTTTGGATCTTCCATTTGTCCTGATTTCAATCTCCGAGAGGCTGGCTTCCAGCAGGATTAAACTGCTAAGAAGAGACAACAACTCCCCTTTCCTAACCTTATCAACAGTCCCATGATTCTCCTGCCAAAAGTCCTACATCTCTGCAAACGGAACACACATACCCCCACAAGAGTGACTCTAGGAGCTTTTCAACAAAGGCGCTCTCCACTATCAGTGAGTCAAACTCAATGTCTTCAGTCGGGTTTTCACAGAAAGCCTGTTTTGCTCCACTGATGGTTCACAATAGCATAAAATTAACAATTCAGAATTCTAAAAGAGTACCTACACACTAATATGGTATTTAAAATCAAGAAATATTAACCTGGAAAACAACAAAGACAAGATCACCTCAATAAATATTAACACTGTTTCTATGGTTTAAGATCCTGAGTCTAGTTTATAACATCAACACAATTCATTTTATATGTTTAAATCACATATCTCTTAATTTTTCTAATTAAATTTTTTTAATTTTAATTTTCGCATATATTTTAAAAATTAAAATTTAATTTTTAATAACAAAATTTTATTTCTCACTTTTTTTAATATATTCTTCCTTTTAATACTTTATTCTATTTTACAGTACTGTATTGGTTTTGCCATACATTGACATGAATCATCCACAGGTGGTGTACATGATATATTTTAAAAATTAAAATTTAATTTTTAATAACAAAATTTTATTTCTCACTTTTTCATGTTAAAAATTAAAGCTTTTCCAAAAGTATTATTTGTGTTGAAAGTTTATGGAAATGTCTTCAGTTATCCGGTGCAAGGCAGATAGTTATCTTAATGATTGATTAATGTTGATCTAAATCAAACTACTCTTCTCCTCCTGTCTCCCTCCAGACAAAAATGAAAAGAAAAAGAGGGTAATGCTAGACTTGTTCAGTACTGGAAAAGCATTTGCTAAACAAACAAATATTCTGTTTGTTTTATAACCCAACAGGACCCAAAAGCTGCAAATCATAAAAACTATTATCATTTTTTAAAAACCATGTATTATGACTCCAACATTAAAACATCAGCCCACAGACAAAATGGCAGTAAGGATTAATAAAACTTATTGTTTTAAAAATGATCATAAATAAACTGTTTCTCTTGCTGATCAGTGCCTAACTGGAACATCTTGTCCCTAGAGCCCTGAGGATGTATATATATAAAACTTACACCACCTTTGACAGAAGAATGACATAATTCAGTTCTTGATTAGCAAGTCTTGTAAGACAAGTAGGGAGACAGTGAAAATTAATGATGGATGACTCACTATTCTCACAGTCCACCAACCCACAGTCACTAACAAGGAGCTGCAGAGCCACTAAAAATAACTGCCCAACTTCTCGGACAGACTTTTCGGTGAACCAGTCCTAGTTCCCCTAATGAACCGTAAATGCCGTAACGGCAGAGACTTAGACCTGGGAACCAAACCACTAGAGACAGGTGTTAGAGGCAGACCCAGAGAGGAGCCCTGGCTCCATCCTGTACTAGCTGTCTGATGTGCAGAAATAGGAATAAGAAATACGTGCCTGCAGAAAATACTGAGGGAATTCAATGACTCAGTAAGATAATGCAGCCAAACACAGTGCCAGCAGCTAACCGTGTCTCTCAGTTGTCTTTCCTCCGACTGTTTGTCCATCACAGTGTACAGAAAACCATCAGCCAAAAAAAAAAGTTCAGTAAATATTTCTTGGTCAACTGATATATTTATCTGATTTTAATTACACACATAAGGGCTGAGACATTTTCTCAGATATTAAAAGCATTAAAAAAAAAACCATTCAACCCAAAATATCACACTTATTATGTTTTATAATAGTCCAATAAAAAAGTAAGAAAGTCATCTGGCTTATTATTCTGACCCTGGAATAGCTTGATCAAATCTCCATAAATAACTATATTCAATTCGCCTTTACCGAGGTGCAGAAATCAAGATGCAAGCTTTCTGTGAATTCATTTACTGCTTTAAAGTTTTAGCTGTTCAGCAATTACAGGAATTATTTTTTTAATCTGAAAGAGAAATATTTACATCTCAAATACAAAAGAAAATTTTTATGTTAGTCTTGGTTGATCTCTAAAACCCAACCACTTACATGCTCATGATTTTTTTTTTAACCAACCCATTATTTCTCCTTAAAATGTGCATCCTGTGTACTTACTAAACATTTACTTGCACTTGCAATTCCTGTGTCAGGTTTACTTTGATGCAGAGCTTCTTAAAAAGACACTAACTGAGTCTGTCCAGTGAAAAGCCTCATGCTTTTTGGAAAACCAGCGCTGCTACACTGCTTCCAGATCGGCCTCCAAAGCTGAACTTGGGTGTGGGCAGCTCTTCCAAAAGGCCAAATCCTGCCAAAGTGAAAACACTTTCATTAGGGACTGACTCCCGCAGTGAAGGGATGTTTGTATTAACAAAGTACCTTCGAACCTTTCATAGAACTACATGATTCCAAACTGAACTGTGAGTGAACCTCACTTTATGATTTTCAACTCTACTCTACGTGTATATGTATGCACACTCCAGAACACTGAAATCAATAAGCAACAGACAAAATTAAACTGGAGAAAAGCAGCTTTCCATCCATCCCTCATTTCCTCCACTTCCTTTTCATCATCCCTTCATGCACAGCGCCTTCCTCAATGGCTCAGCAGGTAAAGAATCTGCTTGCAACGCAGGAGATACAGGAGACGCAGGTTCAATCCCTGGATTGGGAAGGTCCCCTGAAGGAGGCAATGNAGGGAAGAATCAAATTAGGGAGATTCTTCAGGTTATCATAATTTTATCAAATTATTTATCACCTTATCACAATTAAGGTGGGGAAATTCCCTGGTAGTCCAGTTGTTAGGAGTCTGCCTGCCAATGCAGGGGTTGACTCCTTGGTCTGGGCAACGAAGCCCTCATACCACAACTATTAAAATACTGAGCCTTCAAGCTCTAGGGGCTTCCCTGGTGGCTCAGAAGGTAAAGAATCTGCCTGCAATGTGGGAGACCCAGGCTCGATCCCTGGGTTAGAAAGACCCCCTGGAGGAGGGCGTGGCCACCCACTCCAGTATTCTGGCCTGGAGAATCCAGGAGGAGCCTGGTGAGCTACAGTCCATGGGGTCGCAGACAGTCTGACACGACTGAGTGACTAAGCACACCACAGCGAGCTCTAGAACCTGAGGGCTGCAACCACTGAGCCCAGGAGCCACGACTACCGAAGCCCTTCCGGGCGAGAGGCCGCGCTCAGCAACAAAAGAAACCATCTGCGACGAGAAGCCCTTTCACCACGGCTAACGAGAGCCCACCTGAAGCAACAAAGACCCAGCACAGCCTAAAACTTTTAAAAAATAATAAAATTAAGGTAGGAGTAAAAGATTAGATGTAAGTTTCTGAGTTTCTCATATAAAACATCTGTGTCAAATGATTACAAACTGAATTATCAAGTATATATATCAGAGGCAATCAATACTCAAATCTAAAGTTTACCAATGAATGTATAAAGGCATTTTTAGACTGAAAAACAACCATGTGATGGCTTCAACTGTTTTATTATATGTCCATGTATTTTTTCAGATACATGAATAACTATTTTGATTTAAAAGAATCATAAAGTGACCTAAAAACTGACATTTAGCTAATGGAGTATTTAATCTCCATACAGAGTGGAAATCTATTTTGCTTTCTCTAAACCTCAGATCAATTTCAAAAGTTATTATGGACTGAATGTTTGTGTCCCCCAGAAATTTATGCTGAAGCTCTAACACCCAAAGAAACAGTATGTGGAGGCGGGGCCTTTGGGAAGTAATTACGGCTAAATGAAGTTATGAGGGTGGGGCTCTCACCTTGGGACCAGTGCACTTACAAGAAGAAACACTGAAGAGCTTCATCAGAACCACCAGGGCGTTTGCACAGTGCACACACTCTCTCCCCACAAGCACGCATAAAGAGAACACGTGAACGTAATAGGGAGACGGCAGCTGCGTACAAGCCAAGAGAAGAGACCTCAGAATGAAACCTACCTTGTCGGCACCTTGATGTTGGAATTTCCAGTCTTCAGACTATGAAAAATAGGTTTCTGTTGTTTGAGCCACCCAGTCCATGGCAATCCCAGCTATTACAGAGGTAGAGAGGAACTCTAAGTTTCACGTACTGAACACCCCTCTTTCACAAAAAGAAAAACTGAAGCTCAGCAAAGGAAAGTGAGTTGCCTAGGTTCCAGTCATTTTCCTCCCCCAAATTTAGTATTTTAAAAATATCATTTCTGATATTTATTCTACTAGTTAATAGATTTTAAAGACAAATTATATGCTATCGTAAAATGAAAACAAAAACAAATTCCAAGTTCAAAAATCAATGTGATTACTGCATTTTTTGCAAATTAAGTCATTAATCAAACGGACTTAACAAAATGATCTCTCAATTCTGGCTATGTAGTGTCCTTACCATACAAAGATTTCACGAGGAAACCTTAGCTCACTAAATGAGCAAACTTTTGGAAAGGTCAGGCTTATTCTAATGTGAGTTTCAATATATGAAATCTACCATGGAGTATAATCCAGAGAGGATAAATAACTCTAACTTGCTTATGACTGATTCTCAAAAATCAACAATTATTATTCTCATTCAAAAAACAGCATACAAGCAGTTTCACTGACTCACGAAGGCTCTATTTATAAATCACACAACATGTAGTTTTCACTCACAATTTCAGGCCTGTCTTCCAAAATTTGCAAACAGCTCTTTAATTCAACCCAGTATGTTTTATTAAATGCCATATTAAGATTTTCCCCATTCAGATTCCAATGAGACTTCTTGTTGAGGACATGGAAGGAAAACCTAATTAGTGCTGCTCCAGTGCATGTAAATTTATTTCATCACCAGAATCCACAGAGTAGGGGCAAGATGCTGTCACAGAACGGCAGACGGATATGGAATGTAAACGGCTCTTTCCTCCACTCTGCCCCTCTCCCACCCCGCCCCTCCAAGTTCCATGGTTGGAAATCATCCTAACAATTTTTTTTTAGCCAGGATGTACTAAAATTAGATGGGAACAAAGGACTGACATTTTCATATTAGAGGAGGGGCTGGGAGAAAAATGTGAACTTGCAGCACCCACTCTCTTTTACATTCAGCCTCTTCGTCCTGACTATCCCCTCAACTCTGAAGCAGCAAGAAACGCAAGAGCAGGGGAGCCGCCAGCCACCCCAACAGCGCTTCCATCCGCTACAATCACATCATGACACCCTGCTCCACCTCTGTTAATGGCGAGTGATAAAGACATTTCCTGGTCCCCTTACTCAACCAGAGCATTTCATATTTCTAAGCTCTCCAGATAATATCCAGAGTATGCTAATTGCTGGCTCATGTGAAAATTTGGGAAAACAAATATATTGTCAGATTCACTTTTCTTGAAAAGCTTCTGGATAGCATGCACAATGAAGCTCACTCGCTAACATACTTACCATTTCCTGATGCAGTAATAAAAATACATATTTATAAATATAAGAATTTATGACTTCTTTGGGAAGGATCACTTAAAAATGAAAAAAAGTGAACTAAAAAATGAAATAAGTAGGTTCGTTTTTTTATATCTTCCTCCAATAAACTAGGCAAGTAACTGGGAAATACTTGAAGGCACAATTGATCTCTTGGTCGAAAGTCTTTCTTAACAATGGTATCAGCATGACAAAAGTACATTCTGCCCGCCTCTACGCCCCAGTTTTTGAAGTTCTACTCCATAAAAGCAGGACAGTGATACACTCAAGTCTTGAAAATTATTCCTATCTTTTTAATTTGGTTTCCCTGGGCCTAAACCACAGGTCCATACAGTGACAGCTTAAAATCCAGTTGGAGAAGTCCCTTTAATGATTAGTCTAATGCACTGTGTTGTAAAGATTTTTAAAACTCAGTAAGTACCGACTCAAACTCTTTTTTTTTTTTTTCTGGTTACTGGAGCCCATCTTGACATCTAAGCTGGAAATGAATGATCTTTCAACAACACTCCAGGGATTTTGCTAAGGTCATATTCAATCATTCATTAGGCTTCTTACCCCTCGCTTTCAGAGTTCCATTGTAGAGCTGGTTTTATTCAGCATTTATGTAGCCTGTGGGCTTGGGTATTTGTCTGCTTAATGTTGAGTTTCATTTCTATGCCCCTAACATAGGAATCCATCAACTGACCCAAGAATTTCAAACTATTCTTTTACTTTTCTAACAAATTGCATGGTATGTATGAAGAATAAATTAGCATTAATTTTCCTCTATTAGCTGTTAGTGAAACATGCTCATGTGTTCCCCCCTTCTTTAAGGACATCTCTGTTTTCTGCCTAGCCAAGAGAAATGACAGGGCTTCCTAATTTTTTCCCCCACGATGCAACTGTCCTTCAACCTACCACACTCCTCACCTCCCACAATCAAGACTCCAGGTCACAGGCAGCCTCCTTCCTGTGAAGTGCACTAGACACCCCTCGGCACCCCTCCTCCTCCACACAACAACAATTAGCTACAGAGCTTACTACAGTGGAACCTAAAACGCTTGGTCTCTTGCTCCAGAGCAGAAGGCTGTCTCTGGAGCACATGCCTTCTATCCCGCTCACAGTGCTAGCAACAGGGACTCAAACCCAAGTGTCCCACAGGGGCAGAATGCTGATCTAGAGAGTAACTCATTGTTCACACTCATATACCTTTTCATTGTAGGCCTCCAGACACACACACACACACACACACACACACACATACAAATAAATAAAATTATTTAAGAGAACATAAATCAAAGTCTATTCACATTGGCAGGGACACTCTATTTCTTTGCATATCAGTTTAAGAAAAATTATCTCAAAGCCACATAAAACCTAATTACTCATCTGGATTCTTTAAAATTAAGGTTTCTATTATACTCTGGATGAATGTGAATGGAAGTCAACATATAGGTAATGTGTTACAGTATCAAGAAAATTTAAAAATAAATGAATTGAAACACTCATATAAAGACTGAAAATCTTTCATGTATGTTTACCTCCCTCCTTCCCCCCAAATAAACAGAAAATTACACACATATCACAGATGAAGAAAAGGCAAACTCATTGCCACTATAAAGGGAAAAAAATCATTCAAGGACAGTTTGTACTTATTTTAAAATGGCTTTAGTCTAGCTGCCAAGAGTAGTGTCAGGTTTGATTCTCAGATACATAAACACTAGGCCCAAAAAGCAACTCTAACTTGTGCACCTGGCTTAAAACAAAATTTTCTGAAAACTTTCCCTTTGTTAATTGGTGTAACTCACCCACTGAGGCCTCCAGTCCCTTTGGACTTGCACACACACTTCCTACACACAGAAGTGGACTGTTATGCGGCAATAACATCATCATGAAAAGCAACAATTCTGAGCAGGCTCCAGAGAGAAATCTCGTTTGCATTTCAAACAAGTTTTCTCAAAATAAGCGTGTCTTTTGATGAAATAAAATTACAATTCCAACTTCTTGTCCAGATAAAACAGCATTCACTACATAACCTACTGCTCCCTTTTAGAACGGCATGATTTCCTTCGCAGTTACCCACAAATCCACATGAGGTATCAAAACTAAGTTTGCTAATAATGTGCTTATGACTTGTTTCAATAACTTGGGGACATTTACTGGCCTGGTTTTGAAAGTGTGGTATTATTTGAAAATATTAATAATTTATTGTTAGCATCTTTGGATCTTCCATTTGTCCTGATTTCAATCTCCGAGAGGCTGGCTTCCAGCAGGATTAAACTGCTAAGAAGAGACAACAACTCCCCTTTCCTAACCTTATCAACAGTCCCATGATTCTCCTGCCAAAAGTCCTACATCTCTGCAAACGGAACACACATACCCCCACAAGAGTGACTCTAGGAGCTTTTCAACAAAGGCGCTCTCCACTATCAGTGAGTCAAACTCAATGTCTTCAGTCGGGTTTTCACAGAAAGCCTGTTTTGCTCCACTAATGGTTCACAATAGCATAAAATTAACAATTCAGAATTCTAAAAGAGTACCTACACACTAATATGGTATTTAAAATCAAGAAATATTAACCTGGAAAACAACAAAGACAAGATCACCTCAATAAATATTAACACTGTTTCTATGGTTTAAGATCCTGAGTCTAGTTTATAACATCAACACAATTCATTTTATATGTTTAAATCACATATCTCTTAATTTTTCTAATTAAATTTTTTTAATTTTAATTTTCGCATATATTTTAAAAATTAAAATTTAATTTTTAATAACAAAATTTTATTTCTCACTTTTTTTAATATATTCTTCCTTTTAATACTTTATTCTATTTTACAGTACTGTATTGGTTTTGCCATACACTGACATGAATCATCCACAGGTGGTGTACATGATATATTTTAAAAATTAAAATTTAATTTTTAATAACAAAATTTTATTTCTCACTTTTTCATGTTAAAAATTAAAGCTTTTCCAAAAGTATTATTTGTGTTGAAAGTTTATGGAAATGTCTTCAGTTATCCGGTGCAAGGCAGATAGTTATCTTAATGATTGATTAATGTTGATCTAAATCAAACTACTCTTCTCCTCCTGTCTCCCTCCAGACAAAAATGAAAAGAAAAAGAGGGTAATGCTAGACTTGTTCAGTACTGGAAAAGCATTTGCTAAACAAACAAATATTCTGTTTGTTTTATAACCCAACAGGACCCAAAAGCTGCAAATCATAAAAACTATTATCATTTTTTAAAAACCATGTATTATGACTCCAACATTAAAACATCAGCCCACAGACAAAATGGCAGTAAGGATTAATAAAACTTATTGTTTTAAAAATGATCATAAATAAACTGTTTCTCTTGCTGATCAGTGCCTAACTGGAACATCTTGTCTCTAGAGCCCTGAGGATGTATATATATAAAACTTACACCACCTTTGACAGAAGAATGACATAATTCAGTTCTTGATTAGCAAGTCTTGTAAGACAAGTAGGGAGACAGTGAAAATTAATGATGGATGACTCACTATTCTCACAGTCCACCAACCCACAGTCACTAACAAGGAGCTGCAGAGCCACTAAAAATAACTGCCCAACTTCTCGGACAGACTTTTCGGTGAACCAGTCCTAGTTCCCCTAATGAACCGTAAATGCCATTAACGGCAGAGACTTAGACCTGGGAACCAAACCACTAGAGACAGGTGTTAGAGGCAGACCCAGAGAGGAGCCCTGGCTCCATCCTGTACTAGCTGTCTGATGTGCAGAAATAGGAATAAGAAATACGTGCCTGCAGAAAATACTGAGGGAATTCAATGACTCAGTAAGATAATGCAGCCAAACACAGTGCCAGCAGCTAACCGTGTCTCTCAGTTGTCTTTCCTCCGACTGTTTGTCCATCACAGTGTACAGAAAACCATCAGCCAAAAAAAAAAGTTCAGTAAATATTTCTTGGTCAACTGATATATTTATCTGATTTTAATTACACACATAAGGGCTGAGACATTTTCTCAGATATTAAAAGCATTAAAAAAAAAACCATTCAACCCAAAATATCACACTTATTATGTTTTATAATAGTCCAATAAAAAAGTAAGAAAGTCATCTGGCTTATTATTCTGACCCTGGAATAGCTTGATCAAATCTCCATAAATAACTATATTCAATTCGCCTTTACCGAGGTGCAGAAATCAAGATGCAAGCTTTCTGTGAATTCATTTACTGCTTTAAAGTTTTAGCTGTTCAGCAATTACAGGAATTATTTTTTTAATCTGAAAGAGAAATATTTACATCTCAAATACAAAAGAAAATTTTTATGTTAGTCTTGGTTGATCTCTAAAACCCAACCACTTACATGCTCATGATTTTTTTTTTAACCAACCCATTATTTCTCCTTAAAATGTGCATCCTGTGTACTTACTAAACATTTACTTGCACTTGCAATTCCTGTGTCAGGTTTACTTTGATGCAGAGCTTCTTAAAAAGACACTAACTGAGTCTGTCCAGTGAAAAGCCTCATGCTTTTTGGAAAACCAGCGCTGCTACACTGCTTCCAGATCGGCCTCCAAAGCTGAACTTGGGTGTGGGCAGCTCTTCCAAAAGGCCAAATCCTGCCAAAGTGAAAACACTTTCATTAGGGACTGACTCCCGCAGTGAAGGGATGTTTGTATTAACAAAGTACCTTCGAACCTTTCATAGAACTACATGATTCCAAACTGAACTGTGAGTGAACCTCACTTTATGATTTTCAACTCTACTCTACGTGTATATGTATGCACACTCCAGAACACTGAAATCAATAAGCAACAGACAAAATTAAACTGGAGAAAAGCAGCTTTCCATCCATCCCTCATTTCCTCCACTTCCTTTTCATCATCCCTTCATGCACAGCGCCTTCCTCAATGGCTCAGCAGGTAAAGAATCTGCTTGCAACGCAGGAGATACAGGAGACGCAGGTTCAATCCCTGGATTGGGAAGGTCCCCTGAAGGAGGCAATGACAACTCGCTCTAATATTCTTGGCTGGGAAATCCCACACACAGAGAAGCCTGGTGGGTACAGTCCATGGGGTCACAAAGATTTTAACACGACCGAGTGGCTAAGCACACATGCGCCGTTATCATGAAGCACGCAAACCCTGCAGCTCCATCAGCCTCCTTCACCATCCAGCTGTAGGCAGCTTATCACGTGTTGAGGTCTTACCACGCATCAAGTACTGTTTTTGAGTGCATTCTACATATAATTCAATTAATCCATATCAGATGTATAAAAGCACTTTAACACAGAAAAGCTACATAATGAGGAAATAAAAATGACAAAGTTCTGGAGAGGGATGGGGGTGAGGGAGTGATGCCTACACAACAGTGAGCATGCACTTAGGGCCACAGAGCTGAAAGCTGAAAAAGGCTGAGTGGCAAACTCGATGTCAGATATAGTATACGACAGTAAAAAAACGGTTCGGAACCCAAGATCCAGACCCAAAGTGAACCCAACTTGGGAAGACAAGGACGTAGTAACTGCCAAAGCAGTGCAGGGTGACTCTTTTTTTTTTCCCACTTAACGTGGATTCAAACATTCTGGTTCAAGTCCCACCTCCACCACTTACCAGACGGCAGGCTGTTAGGTTAAGGTCAATCTACCTCACCCAGAATCCTCAATTTCTACGCAAGGAGGTTACAGGTATCACTGCCCTACCTAACTCTCAGTGATTTTTGTGACGATCAAAATAAGACAATGTGGTGTTCTCCTAAACTATAAAACAAAATGGAAATTTAATGTTATTATTCTTTTTTTAAAAAATAAGACAAATAAGGGTGGGTGGCAGTTTACCATGGTTTTCTCTCATGATGGGACTAGCAGTTTAGGAGAACCTTTTTTTTCTTTTGGGGAAGGAGATGCCTATATTTTCTAAGTTTCCATTCCATGCCTGAGCTAAGGCTCAAATAACTCTTGTAAACAGAAAAAAATGCTTAAAAGGATATACACTGTTGTATTAATTGGTTTTTTATACTTTTCTTCATAGTTCATATTCTTAACCAAAGTTCACCAAATCTTAATAAATAACTAGATATTAAAATGCTAATTAATAACTGTAAAAAANATAACTCTTGTAAACAGAAAAAAATGCTTAAAAGGATATACACTGTTGTATTAATTGGTTTTTTATACTTTTCTTCATAGTTCATATTCTTAACCAAAGTTCACCAAATCTTAATAAATAACTAGATATTAAAATGCTAATTAATAACTGTAAAAAAAAAAATAACTAACCGTAAGAAAACTTTCCCAAAGAAGGTCAGGCCTTTTAAATAATATGTTTTAATGCTAAAGAATGGAGCCACTGTGGTGGATACAGGTGGACATGCCCCTATCTGTTTTCTGAAATTCTGTGTTTCAAATACTCTATAACAAAAATTTTCAAAAGAAAATGGAGCTGTCTGTGTAAATTTTCTAGAACTAATCTTTTAACTTTCTGGACTAACACTATAGAATTTAACTTGTTATATTTCAGTAGATAATACATCAAAGTGTTAAAAGTGGTTGTGCACCAGAGATCATGAATTTTAATTGTTTTAATTATATACCTATGTGTTGGGGTTACTGATATTTTCAAATGTTTTTCATAATGAATCTGGGTTACTTTTGTTGTAAGACAGGTTTCCGAGTTTTTTTTAATTCCCTACTTGTAAGAAAGTCAAGTTCCTTGGACATCAAATTAGAATATCCTAGTGTCTGGCAAATGATTAAGCATTCTAACCAAAACAAATACTACCACCAAATATTTATATAATAGGGCTATAAAGGAAAAATTCATTTCAACAGATTTACGAACATTTACATTTCAAATTAGGAAAGAAGCATAGAACCTGAAAAAATTAGCGAAGCAAGCTTTATTCTCTGCAAAAGGGGCCACAGAAGCCAATCTTAAACCCCAGTGAGAAGCCCCTCGGCAGCGACGCGTGGCAGTGTCCTGTGTCTAACTCCAAAACCCATTTTCTAAGAGAAGAAAAATGTTTTCAGTGTATATAATTATTTCTTTAACATCTCCTGTGGCAACATTTCGCTTATTTAAATTCTGCATTAAGTTCTGAAACTGAACATAAGCTAAAGAATTTATTTAGTAGTTCTCAAAGACAGATTTTTAAGCACTCTTTACCAGGCTAAAGTCTGTTCCTCATTATCAAAGACAGACAAATATGTTTTTGTCTGGTGGTTTCAAGGGTAAAAGAGAACACCTGTATTTAAAAACCAGGAAAGGAACTTGCCCTACACAGTGTAACACTGAGCATTTATTAAAACTGTCAAGCTTCAGGAAAAAAGACTATTGGTACAGGGCCTCAACAGTTCTAAAGGAAACAAATCTAACATAGAAGATAATAAAATTAATGACATGAAATAAAAGACAATAAATCACATCATTCTTGTTTTCCAGAGGCAGCAGTAATGAAGCCTCAAGCTCACATTTCAAGCCTCAAACACTTCAAGTTTTACATTATATAAACTGCCAAAGCCATTGAGTGCACACAGAAGGACATGTGTTCAGTGTTCTCCCTCCTCCTGCCTATTCCCTCACCACCAAACAGAAAACAAGCTCTGAGATGAAGCACATGCAACATAGTTATGAATCCATTTCCGGTTAGCTTGTGACAGCTGAAGTTCAAAATTTAACCACAAATTCAGTACCATGTCACTTATTAATACTCCATCCTGAAAATTCTTCCCATTCCTTAAAAAAAACCCTTAATACTAACCTGAAATGGAGTGTAAGGAAAAACCAAGCAAACATCTAGCTATAGAGTCTCAAGGTACTTTCCAGAAAGGCCTGTGTACTGCCTGAGTAAGTGACAGGTGAAATAATCCTCAGCCATGCAAGGAACAGTCCACCAAAGCTCAAAGTATGTGCGTACGGATTAAAGATTCTCACAAGATTCCCATTCAGTAGACACAGTACTAATTATACTTTGCTAATCGGGGGGAAAAAAAAAGTTCCTGTCTTGGCACCAAAATCTTGCAAAAAAGGTAGAGATTTCCTCAAGAATTAATATGCAGTAATTCTTCTAAATTTCTATGTTTTGCTTCTACGCAAAGTCAAAAAAAAAAGAATATACACTGAAACAAGAAGATAAATCTTAAGCACCTAAATGAGCACCGGTATCCACAGAATTAAAACTCTCACCACATAAGACTTTAAAAACACTAATACCACCCACATTATTACTATTATTACTAATTACTGGCCTATCAGTGCACTGAATTCAGAAGCACAATATATGTGTTTTTGTTTTGATTCTCTAAATAAGAGATTATACAGCTTAAATAAAGAACTTAATTTTTACAGGCTCATAAATTTTAGTACTTAACTGCCAGAATTTCTTGGAAAATTTTACAAAGGACTCTGGATCTCAACCAATATTACTTCTTTGTCCTTTGAATAAACAGGTAGAAGCACTGCCATGGTTGCTAACAAAGAAGAAAAGCAGGCAACTCCCACAGGCAGAAAAGTGCAGCACCGTCAACACCAAGAAAAGCCCTGTTCGAGCGCAGTCGACACGAGGCAAGGACAGGCAGACAGCACACAGCCATGTACCTTCACTGAATTCATCCAGCAACTCCTCCTTGGTCCAATTACATGAGGTTATCAGGAAAAAGCCTTTCTCTTTCAACACTCTGGAGAGAGATTCCACATACTGTTTCCGCTTCTCAATTGCATTGTCAGGATTAAGGCTTATGGCATCAAAAGTCCCTTTGTCAATACAAATATGAAATCCAGACAACTTTGTGGAAGGGTTCAAAAAGTCTTCTACCTATATTAAAAATCAACATCTATGTGAAACAATCCACACATAATCTTTACTGAATTTAAGTAACAATCTATAAAAAGTGATAGATAATAGGAGCAATTAATTACAATGGCATTTTACATATGATAAACATATTTTCAACTTTACAGCTAACTTTTATGTGCTTCATTCCAAGATCATTAAAGCTAAGATCAGTAAGCAAGACTGACAGTGTTTCCTGGACATTCCAAATCTCTACAAATTTGGAAACAAATCAAAGCCAGGTGTACTGCCTAATAATACCAGCACACAATGGAGCTCACAAGACCAGTTTATGAAGAAGTTATTTCTGTTGAAAAGCAGAATATTTGACATATTTTTTTAAATGACAAAAAAAATCTAGGACTCAATAGGTCACTGGAAATGTGATGATTTTTAGCTGATATTACTAGTTGTCTGACCTGAAGTAAACATGGTAAATCAAAAGTTGTATTGCCTTGACTCAGCAGCTTACAAAGCAACTACAACAAATAGTGTAAAGCTTAAGAAATTAAAGGACTGTTTAAACTGCAATTACCTAACTTTTCAAATACCATGCATTTCAGATTTTGAAAGTCATGTATCATTCATCTCATTCATTTTCAATAACTTACTGATACTTCAGAAGCATCTAGAATAGTGATCTGCCTCAATTTCATAAAATATTCAAAATAATTTGCCAACAAAATTAATTCTGAAAAGCTACTTTGAAAAAATAAGCAGTTTGTGATTATTCATATAAACAAAATAATTATAAATGGTATATTATCTAAAACTTCGTTATTGTTTGATCTTAAAATGTGTATTGTATGTTTTCATACACTCAAACATAGGTTTCCCACTCCCATCCCACATCATTACAGCTGAGGCAAAATAATGACTACCACTCATAAGAGTCAAGTCTGGAGAAGTTTCTATCCTAAATGCCTGTATAAATGTACACAACAGATAGTTCATAGACACCTATGACATGTAGGAACATTTCAGGCCCTGGGACTATAACTGCAAACAAAAGATCTCTGTATGAGAATATATCTCATATTCTCTAAAAGGAGAGGCAAACAATAAATAACCAAATTATTTCAGATAAAAGTGCTATGAAGAGAAAAATAAAGACAGTGAGTGATTAGGAAATGTTTTGGAAAAGCAGTCAGGCAAGACCTCTTTAAGAAGGTGATATTTGAGAAGAGATCAGAATGATGAGAATGAGCCAAACAAACTAAGATCTGGGGCAAGAACATTCTAGGCAGAGAGCAGCAGGAATGAAGATTGGAGAAAAACAAGGCTGAAGCATATCAGGAGCAGAAAGAAAGTCAGAATGACTAGAGTATTGGTGATAAAGAAGGAAAGGGGTAAAAACCAGGGGGCTCTGTAAGGCTGGGTAGAGGTTCAGATTCCATTCTAAATGCAGCGGGCAAGTGCTTGGAGGTTGATTTACATTTAAAAAACATAACTCAGAACTGGGGCTCTGTAACAACCTAGAGTGGTGGGATGGGGAGGGAGGTGGGAGGGAGGGTCAAGAGGCGAGGAACATATGTACACCCGGGGCTGATTCATGCTCATGTCTGGCTGAAGCCAACACAATATTGTAAAGCAATTAGCCTTCAATTAAAAATAAATTTAATTATATATAAAATAACTCCGGCTGCCCTGTGGTAATGGACAGCAGAGTGGCAAGAGTGGAAATGGGAAGGCTAAGTAAGAGGCCACTGGATCTAGGAGGCAACAGTGGAAATATCAAGGAATGACACATTTTCTCAAATATTCCAAAGATAAAACCAACAAAACTGTTTCTAGGATTATTTTTCAGCAGCAGCTCGCAGCTTTTGAGATCTTAGTTTCCCAATTGGCGCCTGAGCCACTGGACCTCCAGGGAGTTCCTGGCTACTGGGTAAGAAGGAAAGAGTGGGATGGGGATGGGAGTGAGTGGGAAGGCCAAGGGAGAAACCAAGGGTTTCACTTTGGACTAATCAATAGGCTGTTAGCTATCTAAGTGGAGCTACAGAATATGCAGCATTTCTATAATTCTCGAGTTCAGAGGAGAAGCCTGGATAAAAGTGTAAATTCAAGTGTCGTCATCTCCTCACAGATCAGAGGGCAAAATAAGTAATCTTTGGGGCGTTACACCACTTTATGCATTTACAAATCTGGTTAATCCAAAGTTAGCTATTATTCATGTGTACTTGCAAAAAAAGAGAGACAGAAAGGCAAAATAAACATACTTGAACACAACAGGAAGAGGAGAAAATAACTTCCCCAGACTGACTAGACTGAAAATTTGAATACTATTACTTTAAAAAGTTATCATTTTGGATTATTTATGATTTATCCTTAATTTATGAGTTTAAGGATGTCAGCAAATTAATACACATCAGAAACATTTAAACTTCATAACTTATTATAAATAACAATGACAGCAATATAAATAATAGTTACCTTCAACTTAATGTTAGATAAACCTTCTTTTTCTATAATACTTCGAGAAAGCTGTATTGCAGACGGAGAATAATCAATTCCAGTAACATCAGAGAAACCAAATTTTGCCTGGAGACAGATAATTTTATACTTTAGTTTTCTAAAATTTTAAATATTGTTTTACCTATGAGTTATAATATTGTTAGGACCCAGACTGTTTTATTAATATATCAAATGACATATACCCTCTAATAGTATAACATGTTTAAATTTTATTATAGAATCTAAATAGAAAGTAAAAGTTTAAATTCATAAAATATAACAATTTGCTTTTATAATATTTGATTTCTTTTTCATAAGAAATTCATCTTCTCAAAGACAATGAGAATATACGTGTATTCTCCAATGCATGAAAGTGAAAAGTGAAAGTAAAGTTTCTCAGTGTCCGACTTTTAGCAACCCCATGGACCACAGCCTACCAGGCTCCTCCGTCCATGGGATTCTCCAGGCAAGAGTACTGGAGTGGGGTGCCATTGCCTTCTCCAAAGACAGAAAAAGGTAGTATTAATTTCCAATGCTGATATGCTCCAATTCACACATAAATCTGTCATAAATTTTTCTTAGCACAATTAAGTTACATGAATATATTAAATGCATATGTAATAAGTCCTTGCTTTTAAAATTTTTCCTTGAGTGCAATTATAAATCACGTTAATTCTCCACCAACCATGTGATTTTTAACCACCTTCCATTTGTACAGTATTTTTCATTTTTAAAATAGTTCACACATTCCAAGAGACCTTTACAAAAAACCTGTGGTATACTGGGCAGGTATTAATACCCCCCAAAGAGTTAAAGAAAGCTCAGTGAATTAAAGAGTTTTGAAACTAAACCTGCGATCCACATTAACCCATGTAAGGGTGCGAGTGTGAGAAGCCTAAGACCAGAAGCATGAAGGCCTCTGGCCTTCAGCCCTAACTATGCTGAACGTTGTCAGACAATTCAGGCTAAAGGCAACTTCAAAGGAAATCTGAAGAAGAAAAGAAGTTGCAAAGTAAAGTGTAGCCTGAAATTCTCTTCCTGCTCTTTACCAGTCATTTAAGACTTACCTAGACTTTTCAACCCTAAGTGACTAGTCTAAACTCAACCCAACAATTATTTTCCACAGAGCACTTTTTTTCTCTTTGATCACTTTTATTTTCAGTCTTAAGATCTAATATATAAAAACAAAATAATCTAATATCCCTTCTTTGATGCCAACCTCGTATTCTTTTAGTGATCTCAATCCACATTGTTTAACAGCTTCGTTTTCTCCCCATTTCCCTCATTTCCTTCTCTATCAGACCGAGAATGCAGGCTGATTCTGTCAATTGACTCTAACTAGTTCCTGCTTCTCCACACCTGTTTACTCTTCCCTTAGACGGTACAAGAAGCATACATAGACACTTTAAGTTCCTAGAACATTCATTCTTAAACTATTGCCAATATTTTTCACATTCAGTTCCTGGCACTCTGAGAAATAAGCAGACATTCAAGGAAATAATAAATGATCAAAAACTAAGAGGGAAAAACTTATATTAGGAAAAGGCCCAAAGGAGAGTCAAATAAAAGAATGATCAGAAACAGAGACTTGCTGCAACTTGCCTATCAGCACAGTGGTTAAGGCTCTGCACATCCACTGCAGGGGGAGCCCTGGGAGGGGAACAAGACCCCGCATGCCACAGTCCAAAGCAGAGAACAAAGAAGAATCAAACAAATCCTTCAAGCACTGAAATAAATGACAATCCGGGGAACTGTAACAGAACTGAAACCTATAACAAAGAACCAATACAAATAAGAAAATTTTTAAATGAAATAATTAAATTAAGAAATTCAAGGGTGGGCTTGATGGCACACTGGACACAAACCCAAAAAATACTGACGGGGAAGAAAGGTCAGAAGAAAATACCACTTTAAGCACAGAATGACAGAAGGATCGAAAATTAACAATAGGAAAGAACATAAAAGATACGATATGGCACAGAGTATTAAGATCTAAATATATATAATAGTCTTAGAAAAGGAGGAAATGAAAATAGGGCAGAAGAGAAAATGACGTATGACTGAGAATTTCCTAATTCTGACAAAGTATCTGAAGCCACAGATTCAAGAAGCACTATAAACTCAAGGCATGATAAAAACAAAGAAAATACAGTACAATATATATCGGACACGATATATAATTTACATTATATACAAATAGTATAATATATCTGATGAAAACTAAAAACAGAAAAATCTCAAAATCATGCAGGGATTGGGGTGGGGGATTCAGTATGACAGACTGATTACCTTCTAAAGACTAACAGTAAGACTGATAGTTGACAAAAGCCAAAGAAGGAAAGCCAGGAAACAGTGAAAGGAAATGCCAATCCGAAATAACACACCCAGCAAAAAAACCACATGTGTGTGTACACACACAGGTATATATCTCCATCAGAAAGGTAGGCGATCACTGGAAAGAGCACCAAATGTGAGCAATGATTGTTAACGTCACAAAAATTCAGGAAACCAAAACATTACGTAACCATCTATTAAATGTACTTGTTTAAAAACTGAATTTGATAAAAATCTGTGGATCAGGGGTAAACAAACCTTTTCTTTAAGGGAACAAAGCATAAATATTTGAGGCTTGGCCACTCACACAGTCCCTGTCACACCTGCTCAACTCTACTACTGTAGCACATAAACAACTACAGATAATATGTAAATAAATGAATATAGCTGTATTCCAAGAAATCTTTATAAAAAAACAGAGAACCCTAGATTTGACTCATAAACTATATAGTTTGCTGACCCTTATTCTGGATCTAATTCCCAACCTACAGAAAACACAGGGGACAGAAAATACGTTTAAATGGTACTTTAAAGATGCAATCAGAAAGTCCACACCATGGAAAATCATTGGGATTAATAAACTACCTTCTACAATAAATAACTCACCAAGTTAAATAAACAAACAATATACAGAGAATTTAAAAGAGCCTTAAAGACTATCAACCAACTGCAAAATGTGGACTCAACAGCAGAATGGAAATAACAGAAGAAAAGTCAATGAACTTGAAGACACATCAATGCTAGTTATCAAATCTGATCCACAGACAGAAAATTAATTGGAAAAAAATGAACAGTGCTTCAGGGACCTATGGGACAATAAATACAAAGAGGCCTAACTGATATTTAGACTCTCAAAAGGAAAGAATGTTGTTGAGGGGAAAAAAATTTTGAACACATAGAGCCTGAAAACATCCCAAATCTGACAAAAGACATAAGTTCTTAGATTCAAAAAGCTCAGTGAACTCCAAATAGGATGAGCAGAAAGAAATCTAAGCCATGGTACATCATAATTAAACTGCTAAAAATTATAAGAGAATGGAAAAAATCTTGAAAGCATTCAGAAAAATGATTGCATTGCTTACAACAAACAACACAACAATTCAGACAACTGCAGATTCTTCATAAAAAACCATGGAGGTTCGGGGACCTCCCTGCTAGTCCAGTGGCTAACACTACACGCTCCCAATGCAGGAGGCCTGGGTTCCATCTCCCTGGTCGGGAAACTAGAAGCCCCACGCGGCGACTAAAGATCTTGCACGCCACAAGGAAGATCAAAGATCCTGTGGGCCACAACGAAGACCCAGTACAGCCAAATAAATTTAATAACAGTTTAAAAAAAAAAACAAGTTATGGAGGTCAGAAAGAAGTGACACAACATTTTTAAAGTGCTGAAAGAACAATTAATTCAAAATTCTATGTTAAGCAAAAACATCCCTCAGGAATAAAGGTGAAATGAAGACATTCTCAGATGAAGGAAGACTAAGAAAATTTCTAGCCAGCAAAGCTATTCTAAAAATCATCCCTGAAGGAAGTTCTTTAGACAGAAAGTAAACAATATTAATTCCAGAACAAATATGCACACTCAGAAGATCAGGAATGAAGAAAAAACTGCAAAAGTATCTTTACTTACTTAACAACTACTATTAACTATTATTCTCCTTTGAAAGGAGAATACAAAGGATAATTACAAGATTATCCAACAGGATTTTCAACATATATAAGGATAATATTTAAGAAAACCACAACATAAAGGAAGGAAGATTAAAAAACTCAAATGTTGTAAGGTTTTCTACATTCCACTTGAAATGGTAAAGCATTAATTCTAAGAAGACTGTGTAAATAATGTATATTATAAGCTGTATTTAAAAAGCTCCAAACACATTAAATATTGTTTAGTCACTAAGTCGTGTCTGACTCTTTTGCAATCCCATGGACTGTAGCCTGCCAGGCTTCTCTGTCCATGGGATTTCCCAGGCAAGAATACTGGCATGGGTTGCCATTTCTTTCCCCAAGGGATCTTCCCAACCCACAGCAACCACTAAAAAAGCCAGAGATATAGTCAAATCCTTAGAGCAACCACTAAAGAAACTACACAAAGACATTTATATAGATATATCTAATTAAAATGGAATACTAACAAATGGTCAAACTAACCAAAATAAGCAGGAAAGCAGAAAGGAAGAATGAAAAACAGAGGTAACAAAGAAAAAATATAAAAATGGCAGACCTAAATCTAAATGTAAATGTTCCAAATACACCAGTTGAAGGATAGAAATTCAGAAAAGATTTTTTAAAAAATGACCCAACTATATGCTGGCTACAAGAAACTCACTTCAAATATAATGACATAGGCTGGTTAAATGAAAGACTAGGAAAAGATATATCACGCAAAAACTAACATAAAAAATGTTGAACTTCACACCCACAAGCATGGCTATAATCAAAAGGACACATACTAAAGAGTTCTGATGAGAATATGGAAAAAATAGAACTCACATACAGTGCTCACGGAAATGTATAAGGATATAGCCACTGTGGAAACAGTCAAGCAATTTCTCAAAAGGTTAAATATAGAGTAACCATATGGACCTGGTTATATACCCAAGAGAAATAAAAACATATGTCCACACAAAAACATAAACAAATTTTCACAGCAGCATTTTTCATAATAGCCAGAAAAACAGAAGCAACTTAAATGTCCATGAATTGGCAAGTAGATAAATAAAATGTGGTAAATTCATACAACAAAATATTAACTGGGCAAGAAGAGGAACATAGTATTGATACATGCTACCATATGGATGAGCTTTGAGAATAGTATGTTAAATGAAAGAAGCCAGACACAAAAGACCACAGATTGATGGTTCCATTTACATGAAATGTCCAGAATAGACAAATCCACAGGGACAAAATGTACATCAGTGGTTGCCAAGGACTGAAGGGAGTGGGCAATAAGGAGTGAATGATAATGAATACAGGGCTTCTCCTTGGGGTGATGAAAATCTTCAGGAATTAAAACAGTGGTGATGGTTGCAAAAATTTGTGAATATACTGAAAACCACTTTAAAGAGGTAGATTTTATGGTATGCAGATTATATCTCAATTTTTTTAAGCTGAAAAAAAGCTTTATTATTAGCATTAAAAGTAAAATTCAAAGTAAAAACTATCAATGTTCAAGAGGAACATTATACAGTAATAAACAGGTCAATTAATCAAAACACACATACAATCCTAAGTGTGTATGCTCTGAACAGAGTTTGAAAACACATGTAGCAAAAAATGACAGAAATAAAAATTAACACAGACAAATTTACCAGTTGGTCAGATAGACACTTCAACATTACTATATCCATAATTAATAGAACTAATAGAAAATCAGTAAAGGTATAGAATTGAATACCACCACCATCAAACACCATAAATCTAGTCAATACACTCTATCAGGTAACAGCACAACACACATTTTTTTTTTCAAGTGCATGTGAAACATACACCAATATGGATTATATCCTGGATAATAAACACATTTAAAAGAACTTAAATCACACAAAGTATGTTTACTGACATAATCTAATAAATAGGAAAAGGAGTACATCAAGGCNGGGAGGGAGGCGGGAGGGGGGTTCAGGATGGGGAACACGTACGCCTGTGGCGGATTCATGTTGATGTGTGGCAAAACCAATACAATATTGTAAACTAATTAGCCTCCAATTAAAATAACTTAAAAAAAGAAAAAAAGAGTTTAATACAAGGGCCTTACAAGCTTTGGGCAAATCTTCTAACTACAGTGGTTTACATTTTCTTTCAGGCCTGTGTAGCATGAAATATTTAACAGTAGCTTAAATTTTTATAGTACTTACTATCTCTTGACTGGATTTCACATGAATTAATTTTAAAAGGGCAGTCTTTGAAAAAGGTGTCGAATGATTTATTCAAATGTTCTTTCCATATATCCTGTAGTGCCTTAGATTTACACAAGTTTCAAGTATAGGAAAAGCAGATATAAAATTTGACAGATAAAACACCAAAATAACATTTTATCATGACACAAATTCCTGGCTGATTCCTAGCAAATTCTGATAATGGATCACAGAGCTAACCCTAAGAATTGGAAAAGGGTGGATTCTAGCCACTCAAGTGTGGGCTGGACCTAGTGACTCACTTGTAATGACCAGAATACAGCAGATGTGAAGAGCTCTCGCTTCTGAGGTTGGATTACAGGAGACTGAATCTGTCTTGCGCATTCACTCGATGAAGCCGTGTTGTGAAAGGTGCCTTGGAGAGGCCCCACACGGCAAGCAGCCCAGGGAGGAAACCAGCCGTCAAGTTCCCGAAGCCCCCAGTGCAGCTGCTCCTGGGGAGACACCCACAACCACCAGCCTGAGCCCAGGAGCGTGTCCTTTCCAGTCAAGGTTTGAAATGAGGTCAGACTTGAGGTGTCCCTGACCTGGAAGGCTCTGCTAAGGCACACCTAGGTTCTCTATCCACAGAAATGATGAAGTAATAAATGTGTGTGATTATGGCTACATAATTCATTACTGGGCCAATGTGTTACACAGCAACAGCTAGCTAATACAGAATGAAAAGGACCCACGCAGTGACTGCCTCTGGTCCCGCCCATCCTGGGCCCACCTCGGACCTGATCTGCAGCTGCGGGAACAGAACCACAGGAGCTCAGGCTACCCCCTAGTGACAGAATCCCATCTGGAGAATGCTCAGCATTCCTTCCTCCTGCCCCAAAGTCCGCTTCAATGCCACAGGGGTCCTTGGCAGGAAGAGCAGGGATTTAACGGCCATGAAGTCACCCACACAGGAAAGAACCCAAGCAGGCAGGTAATTGCCCAAACTCCCACACTGCAGGGGGCGGTTCCAGCAGGATCCCTGCACCCTTCTCAGAGGCTGCTGACGGCCAGCAGAACCGATTGCTGTTGCCCAGAGCAATACCCTTGCCAAAAAGTGCTCACGTGGCCCATTTCCTTCTGTGGCTCGCTTCCCACACTCTCTATGTGCTTCCCATGATCACCTCTCAAATAAACCACTACCTTCAAAGTCTCGTCTTAGGCTCTATTTGGGAGAAACCCACACCAAGACCATGCTGACTGAACTGTCCATTGTGACAGCTTTTCAGGAGGCAGGGGGCGTGGGGGAAAGGAAACACGGGTCATGTGTGGGTTTCGTTTCGTGTATGTGTGCTGTCGTATCCGACTCTTTGCGACCCATGGACTGTAGCCCGTCAGGTTCTTCTGTCCATGGGATTTTTTCCAGGCAAGATTACTTGAGTGGTTTGCTGTTTCCTCCTCCGGGGGACCTTCCCAACCCAGGGAGAGAGCCTGCATCTCCTCTGTCTCCTGCACTGCAGGCGGCTTCTTCACCACGGAGCCATAAGGGAAACCACGGGTCATGTTGAGGGGAAGGCAAAGCATTTGGTTTGCTTAGAACAGTTTCCAAACTTGTCTGAAAGTTAGTTGTTACAATGTAGATTCAAGTCCCTTTCCCTAGAGAATCTGATTCCTAGAAAGAAGCCTAGGAATCTGAATTCTTGACTCACACATGTCCCAATGGATTTTTTTTTTTAGCAGTCAAATTTGGGGAATAGTGAGCTAGTGAACAATGGGCTTGGTAGCAAGGGAAGGAGGAAAAGAGCAAATTTGGCCAAAACCATGCTTGTGAAGAACCTCAGAATCTTCCTTTAAAGACTGTTACTCAGCCATAAAAAGGAGTGCGTTTGAGTCAGTTGTAGTGAGGTGGATGTACCTGGAGCCTCTTACACAGAGTGAAGTAAGTTAGAAAGAGAAAAACAAATGTCATATATTAACACATGTATATGGAACCTAGAAAAATGGTATTGATGAACCTAGCAGAGAATGGACTTGTAAACATAGTGGAAAAAGGTGAGAGTGGGGCAGGTTGAGAAATCAGCCCTGATGTATACATACTCTCATGTCTGAGACAGAGAGTGGGGGGCACTAAATCCCACAGAGGGCCCAGCCTGGTGCTCTGTGATACCCTGGCCTGGAGGGACAGGGCGGAGGGAGGCTCAGGACTGAAGAGACATATATATATATGTGTGTGTGGGTGTGGGTGTATATGTGTGTGGGTGTGTGTGTATATGTGTGGGGGTGGTGTGTGTATATGTGGGGGTGGTGTGTGTATATGNAAGAGGGATATGTTCTACTGGAAGTGCAAAAAATCATCTTCCTTTTATATTGCAATACATACAGATTTCCAGAGTTTTGAGCTAGAAGAAACCCATAGAGATCACCTAGGTAAAATCTTTAAGAAAGAACTAAAGCTGAGAAAAGAAAAAAGAGCTTGTTCAAGGTCAAGACCATAGCAAGAAGGAGCAAGACTAGAACTCAGATCCCCCGTTTTTCTCATTTAGTGCTTTCTCACAACCCATACAGTCTCCCTTCATGCTATGTCACTCTCAGACTAAGTGGCATGACAGCTTTACTACTTTAGACTGCTGGATTAGACTGTTAGATTAGAGCATCTCTAATTGCAAGGTATTTTTTTTCCTAATTTCATTTTTAAATTTGGCTCTAACACATGAATATTAATAGTACCAACAAGTTCAACCAGGAAAACACCATTTCCAGTTCCAATATCAAGCACTGAAGCATCCAATGGAATCTTGTGTTTCTGCATCCACCTTATTAGTCGAGTCATACTCTCTTCTCCAAACCTATTAGAAACAGAGAATCAGTCAGTCAAACTACCAAGGGCTAGAGAACAAAGTTTACAGCTATACCCCACCTACACAGCTTACTCAGTATGCTCAATTAGAATTTTTTTTTTGAAAGAAAGAAATACTATCTGTAAACTTAATCTTCATCTCTAGTATTAAGGAGGAAACACCCCCAAGAATAGAACAGAATGGATAAGGTTGATATGTTACTAATCAACATTTCTCTACATCAGCATTAACATTTGTACATGTTGTTGGCTCAAAACTGCATTGCTTATTGAAAACGGACAATTACAGAATCAGGGTTGTTTCCTAAGACTGTCATCAAATTTATACCTAGGCCATTAAAAAAGAAAAGAGAGTGATTTTTTAAATCTACCCATTTAAGCCAGACTCAGTCCAAGGTTCCCAAGATTTTTACTTTCTCTGGGATAAGCACTTGAAAGATACACACACACCCCTACATAACCTTGTGGATCATAATCCCACTGTTTTCTCTAACTCACCAGATTTCTCCTGTATCTCCGTATTCTTGGAAAGTCTGCAGTTCTCTCTTATAGACAGCATCCCAACTATATAAATAATCAAATGCAAACCAAATTATTGAATAAACTGTATTATGAATTCAATGTATATTTCTCATACATTACCAGGAGTGTTATGACAGAAATTTAAAACATTATTAGTGTTGATAGGTACACATAGCTCAATCTCTTAACATCCTCGTGTTAAAAGAATGAGAGTAAATGTATACATGTAAAGCACTCACAACAATGCCTAACAATAAAAACGGTGTATGTTTTAGCTTAAAAAATACAAAGGAGTATCCGTCCAAGGATCCCTAAGTCCCAAACACAAGTTCAAAACTGTACAGGCAGTGTCATTACAATACATTTCAGTCTCAAACGTAGAGATAGGAGAATTTTCTACCAGTGAAGTGATTACTCACAATGGAATTCATTAAAGATAAGCTCCGCTTAAAAGTTAGCTTTAAGTTTAAAACTTACTGTTACTCCTTTTAAGGACTCCTCCCCCATCAATGGCCCCCTCTTCCTACTTCCTGTCTCTAGAATCCCTGGTCTCCCTCCCAGTTACCTCTCATCCTCACCTTTCCCCACGGTCACTCATTCATCCATCTACTAACCCACTAAATGGTTACTGAGCGTCTGCTTAGGTCAGATCGCTTTTTCCTACCCCAAGAAGCCCACTGTCTCCTCGCTCCCTCCTTAGACCATCCCCGACTCCCACCCCTCCTAGCTTCCATGTCCCTGCCCTCGTACACTGAACCTTCTCAAGTCCCTAAGCCGGGCAATTGTCGCCTGGCCTCTTACCTTGCCCACCAGCCCTACTTGTTAGACCCAGGCTCTTTCCCTTTTCTCAGTTCAGTTCAGTCGCTCAGTCGTGTCCGACTCTTTGCAACCCCATGAACGTCAGCACGCCAGGCCTCCCTGTCCATCACCAATTCCCGGAGGTTGCTCAAACTCATGTCCATCGAGTCAGTGATGCCATCCAACCATCTCATCCTCTGTCGTCCCCTTCTCCTCCTGCCTTCAATCTTTCCCAGCATCAGGGTCTTTTCCAGTGAGTCACATATTCTCATCAGGTGGCCAAAGTAATGGAGTTTCAGCTTCAGCATCAGCCCTTCCAGTGAACACCCAGGACTGATCTCCTTTAGGATGGACTGGTTGGATCTCCTTGCGGTTCAATGGGCTCTCAAGAGTCTTCTCCAACACCACCCTTTCCTCAAGCCTACCCCCAAAAGCTTGCTGCTGCTGCTAAGTCGCGTTAGCCGCGTCCGACTCTGTGCGACCCCACAGACAGAAGCCCAACAGGCTCCTCAGTCCCTGGGATTCTCCAGGCAAGAACACTGGAGTGGCTTGCCATTTCCTTCTCCAATGCATGACAGTGAAAAGTGAAAGTGAAGTCTC
>SJYW01034087.1:252178-283017 GCA_006410735.1 Raphicerus campestris | reverse complement strand
TACAGTGGAAGTGACAAATAAATTCAAGGGATTAGATCTGACAGAGTGCCTGAAGAACTATGGACAGAGGTTTGTGACATTGTACAGGAGGCAGAGATCAAGACCATCCCCAATAAAAAGAAATGCAAAAAGGCAAAATGGTTGTCTGAGAAGGTCTTACAAATAGCTGAGAAAAGAAGGGAAGGTAAAGGAGAAAAGAAAAGATACACCCATTTGAGTGCAGAGTTCGAAAGAATAGCAAGGAGAAATAAGAAAGCCTTCCAAAGAGATAGAGGAAAACAACAGAATGGGAAAGACTAGAGATCTCTTCAAGAAAATTAGAAATACCAAGGGAACAATTCATGCAAAGATGGGCTCGATAAAGGACAGAAACAGTATGGACCTAACAGAAGCAGAAGATATTCAAGTAGCAAGAATACACAGAAGTATACAAAGAGAGATCTTCATGACCCAGATAACCACAGTGGTGTGATCACTCACCTAGACGAGACATCCTGGAGTCCGAAGTCAATTGGACCTTAGGAAGCATCACTACAAACAAAGCTAGTGGAGGTGACAGAATTCCACTTGAGCTATTTCAAATCCTAAAGGATGATGCTGTGAAAGTGCTGCACTCAGTATGCCAGCAAATATGGAAAACTCAGCAGTGGCCACAGGACTGGAAAAGTTTAGTTTTCATTCCAGTCCTAAAGAAAGACAATGCCAAAGAATGTTCAAACCACCGCACAATTGCCCTCATCTCACATGCTAGCAAAGTAATACTCAAGATTCTCCAAGCGAGGCTTCAACAATATGTAAGCCAAGAACTTCCAGATGATCAAGCTGGATTTAGAAAAGGCAGAGGAATGAGAGATCAAATTGCCAACATCCTTTGGATCATCAAAAAAGCAAGAGAGTTCCAGAAAAACATCTACTTCCCCTTTATTGACTACACCAAAGCCTTTGACTGTGTGGATCACAACAAACTATAGAAAATTCTCCAAGATGGGAAAAACAGAGCACCTTACTTGGTTCCTGAGAAATCTGTATGAAGATCAAGAAGCAACAGTTAGAACTTGAACATTGGAACTTGAACTTTGGAACAACAGACTGGTTCCAAATTGGGAAAGGAGTATGTCAAGGCTGCATATTGTCACCTTGCTTATTTAACTTATATGCAGAGTACGTCATGCGAAATGCTGGCCTGGATGAAGCACAAGCTGGAATCAAGACTGCCGGGAGAAATCTCAATAACCTCACATATGCAGATGACACCACCCTTATGGCAGAAAGTGAAGAAGAACTAAAAAGCCTCTTGATGAAAGTGAAAGTATAGTAAAAAAGCTTGCCTAAAACTTAACATTCAAAAAACTAAGATCATGGCATCTGGTCCTATCCCTTTATGGCAAATAGATGGGTAAACAGTGACAGACTATATTTTCTTGAGCTCCAAAATCACTGCAGATGGTGACTGCAGCCATGAAATTAAAAGATGATTGATTCTTGGAAGAAAAGCTATGACCAACCTTGACAGCATATTAAAAGCAGAGACATCACTTTGGCAACAAAGGTTTGTCTAGTCAAAGCTGTGCTTATTCCTCTAGTCATATATGGATGACTGGACCATGAAGCTGGACCATAAAGCAAGCTGAGCACTAAAGAATTGGTACTTTTGAACTCTGGTGTTCGAGAAGACTCTTGAGAATCCCCTGGACTGCAGNGATGATTGATTCTTGGAAGAAAAGCTATGACCAACCTTGACAGCATATTAAAAGCAGAGACATCACTTTGGCAACAAAGGTCTGTCTAGTCAAAGCTGTGCTTATTCCCCTAGTCATATATGGATGACTCATGAAGCTGGACCATAAAGCAAGCTGAGCGCTAAAGAATTGGTACTTTTGAACTCTGGTGTTCGAGAAGACTCTTGAGAATCCCCTGGACTGCAAGGAGATCAAACCAGTCAATCCTAAAGGAAATCAGTCCTGAATATTCTTTGGAAGGACTGATGCTGAAGCTAAATAAAGCTCCAGTGCTTTGGCCACCTGATGTGAAAAACTCACTTATTGGAAAAGACCCTAATGCTAGGAAAGATTGAAGACAGGACAAGGGGACAACAGAAGAGGTGATGTTTTTATAGCATCACCAACTCAGTGGGCATAAGTTTAAGCCCGCTCTAGGAGTTGGTGACAGACAGGGAAGCCTGGCGTGCTGCAGTCCATGGGGTTGCAAAGAGTTGGACATGACTGAGCGCCTGAACTGAACTCAGAGTTCCCTGGTGGTCCAGTGGTTGGGACTCTGTGCTCTCACTGCCAAGGGCCCTGAGGGCTGCCGGAGTTCAGTGCCTGGTGCGGGAACTCAACTCGCAGAAGTGGAGCAGGGGAGCTCCCCGACTGAAAAAAAGAAAGAAAAACCCTACAAAGCCAAGTTCAGTGATTTGAACTCATAAATAAGTGTGTAGCAATTTTTAAAGTTTCTTGAGTCCTAAACTAATCCGTTAGAATGCACAACCTAATAAAGATCTTTGTCACGATGCCGATTAATGCATAGAAAAATGTTCACTAAAAACATGTGGCTCTCAAATATAGGAGCTCCACAGCATTGCTAAAAAAAAAAAAACGTTGGATTTAAGGTAGAGGCCAGTGTTTTTCCGTATGAGAAATTCCCCTGTAGGTGCAACCTGGTTGCCTGCTCAGTTACTGCCCTGGCAGAAGCCATATTATGTTTACAAAGTTTTGACCACCCTCAGGTTTTGGGCTCCGGCCAAAAAAAGCAAGTGAGAAGAGAATTTCTGCCTTCTGAAAGCATCTGCTCTCAAACAAATAATGATAAACATAACTGCCATCTTAATATTATCATAAGGCCAAAAAGAATACAAGTTAAAGATGACAAATGTGCTCAGTATTGGGGATAATTGCTTTGGCTCCAGAAAATGTAAGTGAATGTCTAGCACGGAGAGTAGAGAGGAGAGTCTTTGTGAAATATTGTCTGAAGCTTCAGCAGAGATAAGGTTTTAGGGAAAGACATTCATAGTTTTTCATCATGGCCCAAAAATAGCTATCAAAAATGTGCTCTTCCGCATCAATAACCTCGGTTCTCGATAGCCTTGCAACCAGCTTATTTGCTCTAAAAGGTACAATTGTACCTGTCACCAGTGTGAATTATTTTGGCATCTATCTTATCTCTCATTGATCAGAATGAAGAGTTATCTTTTTAGCAAATATCAAATGGATAAATTGATATCCACAATAAATTTACAAGGCTTCCTGCTTCTCAGAAAGTACAAATGGAATCAAACAAGTCGAGTCAGTGTAAATGAAAAGTGTTAGTGTCCATCCAGTCGCTCCTTGCTTGGCTCTTTAATCAGCAAGTATTTCATGAGAGCGGCCGTGTGCTGGCCGCTGCTCGGGCCTCTGCAGGAATGCAGAGGGGGTGAGATGCCACCCAGTCCTGCAGAGGAGCTAATCCCAAGTTAAATTCAAAGTGCCGAGACTCAGAGTGAAATATGCCATGTTCTTTGATACTAGTAGCTCTAGCCAGTTGATAATTTTTCTTTTTGTTTTTTTTTTTTTAAAGGAAAACTACTTTTCACTCTAAGATTTATACTGACAGAAGTGTTTGAGTTTTCTTTAAAGTATACCAGAATTAATTGCTTCAGTGTAATTAGAATTATGCTTTATTTTCAGTAGTACTTCTTAAGAGCAGGCAGTGTGACTTTGTTCCCTGTAGTTCCTTGCATGTGATATGAACTCTGTGCAGAAAACATTACTCACCTCTCAGGGTTGTTGTGATAATTAGTGAAAATAATTGTAACAGTAAAGGTTGATTGACTTCCTTCCTTTGTGAAAGTTTCCAAAACATAATCTAAATTTACCGTTAATTTTAATATGACACTAACAACTTTAAATTACATTCATTTCTTAAAACAGGATTTTCACTCAAAGAGTTTGTTTTAAAGAAAGAAGCTATGAAAGATTGTTCTTCCTATAAAAAATTAAAGTGCCTCCACAACAGAGGTTTCAAACTTCAGTTATACATAAGAAAAAACTTAAGAATTTATCTTAAATTCAGATTTCTGACTGTACCCTTAGAAGCTCCAATTCTGCAGGTTTGGATTGGGCCCAGCAAGCTCCCAGGTGTCTCTTAGGCCTTCCATCTTCCATGCATCCAACAGATCACATTGTGAAAATGTTCTTCCAAAGAGCCTGTCAGTATAAATCACATACCAATTTAAGTTCTGGTATAGTCAGCACTGACAAAGCTAACCTTTTAAAACTGTTGTATTAAAGTATAATTAACGTGTAGTAAATTTGGTTATTTAGACCAAATAACTGCGTGTATTTAAAGCATATACTTTGATAAGTTTTGATATGTGTATACATGCATGAAACCACCATCAGAATAAGATACTGAACATATCTGTCCGTGCCAAAGTCTCCTCATGCTCTTTTCTGATCCCTCCCTCTCACCTCTGCCCCAGTCAGCCGCTGATCTGCTTTATGTCACTTTCATTTCCTAAAATTTTACATTCCATCGAATCGTAGATTGAGAATTCCCTGGCAGTCCAGTGATTAGGACTTGGCGCTTTTACCGCGGTGGCCCAGGTTCGGTCCTGGTTGGGGGACTAAGATCCTACAAGCCATGCGGTGTGCCCCCCACCCCCCAAAAAAAAGAACCCTGTAGCCTCTGCTGTTAGGATGATGATGATTTTTGTGGTTACTGTTCTGGCTCCTCTCACTCCGCGAGTTATTTGGGCTTCGTGTGTGTTGCGTGTGTTGGTGTTTCTTCCTTGGTGTCACTGAGTAGAAGTCCAGTGTGTGCATACACCACGTTTTTGTTCATCCATTCGCCTGTTGGTGGGACCGTTGCGTGGCTTTCGGTTTCGCACTATTGCACGTAAATTTGGTATGAGTGTTTGTGTGGATGCATTCAGAATGAAATTTGTGGGATTTCATGCAGCTTTTAACACTTCTTTCTTCTGTGTCTGTTGCAGAAAGTGATTGGGTGGTACCGATTCCGGCGAAACACGCAGCAGCAGATGTCGTACAGAGAGCAGGTGATTCACAAGCAGCTCACCCGCATCCTCGGGGTGCCCGACCTCGTCTTCCTGCTCTTCAGCTTCATCTCCACCGCCAACAATTCCACTCATGCTTTAGAATATGTTCTCTTTAGACCAAATCGAAGGTAAAGAAAGCATCCCCACCAGCCACACATAAATAGGAAAGATGTTGATACACGTACTTGAGATTTGTGGCTTTGAAAATATGCATTTTATAGCATCTTTAAAGAAGAAGAGTGTTTATAACTGTCCTGTAGCTGGTTTTCTTTGTGATAGAGAAGGTATTTTCCTGTCAGTTAATTATATAAATTAAAATAGTTTTTGAGTCAAGAAGCATTAGCAAGACATTCATTATGCATCAGTTCTTACAAGAATAAACAGCTAGAAGTCATCATTTGCTTCTGCGTAATCCATTATATACAAATACAGTTCTGTTGTGCTGTAAGTCTGATTATAATTTTGAAACATATATTTCAAGGACAAAATTGTAAAATTGATCCACCTACTGGCTAATGCGGGTTTTGCATTAGGAACTTGTTAAAGCAAAAAGAAAGCTCATATGATCATGGTATGTCGATAAACAACAGAAAGGGTTCATACAGAAGTTCATTTATAGTAGAACAAATTAAATCAGCATCAGTGAAAAATAATTATTAGTTGTTAAATAGCCACTCCTAAGATTTCATCAATTAATCAGTAGGCTTTTGAGCACCTAAAACCACCTCAGCACTCTTGTCAGTTGCTGTGGAAATGCAGAAGACCTACCCTCTGCCTTTAGGAGTTTACAATTGAATTCTACTTTAAGGAAAGTGAAAATTTTTTTGATTAACATAACCCTGGGTTGTCTGTGGAAACGGGTTCTCTGTGAGACCTCCTATTAGTTCCCAATGCAGAGACTCAAGCTCCTGTTGGCAAGACTCGTTCTTTAAGTAGAGGAGTGCTTTCAACATGATCTCTCTCTCTCTCAATCCCCCACAGGTATAATCAAAGGATATCCCTTGCTATTCCCAATCTAGGCAATACTAGCCAGCAAGAGTATAAAGTGTCTTCAGTGCCAAATACTTCTCAGAGTTATGCCAAAGTCATTAAAGAACACGGGTAAGTTGGAAGGTAAAATGAATGTTTTTCCTTTCTTTTGCTCCCTGTGCTTCTGGAGAAATGTGACGTCATTTGATATGATTAACACAGAAAAATCCAATAAGGCAATTCTCTTTCTTTAGACTACCACTACTGTATATCAAAATCAGAACGCTTATTGAAAAGAAAATTTACTTTTATCAATATTTATTTTTTTAATGACTTGCCACAATTTTTTTTTCTTTTTTTGCAACTGATGCAAAAATGTGAGTAGATTATGTGTATATCTGAGGTTCTGAAAGCTAACTGTGATCTCTGAAAAATGTATAGGGTGAGGGAAAAAATAACTACTGTTTTTCAGTGGTCTTGGCAACAGGGGTTCTCTCTCCTTTCTCTTCTGTAACCCTAGGGACATGGGCATTGTTGCTGAAAAATTGTTACCCTGGGGTTGCAGCATTTAAGTAATTAATAGATTAAGGTAGAAATGACAGGAAAGTGCCTTCCAGTTCACTATAGTTCTAATCACTTTGTGAATCTTGTTTCTGTCTGTCTTCTAGTACTGACTTTTTTGACAAGGACGGAGTAATGAAAGACATCAGGGCGATTTATCAGGTTTATAATGCGCTTCAGGAAAAAGTGCAGGTAACTGATTCACTTATAAGTTTTCAGTATTTATATTGCCCAAATGCTTTTTAAATTCTACTTTAATTTTTAATAATCTCCCAACCGACGAATGAATTGTGGCCCAAAAATCAGTCCCCAAACAATATCAGGTGTGTGGAGTAGTTACTCAAGCCAGTCTACGAAAGCCTGCCTCACTCACTGTGTGCCTGCCATGGAGACTCTGAAGTACAGTTTTAATATCACTCTTTTAAATACTTGTGACCTTCTTAATGACAGCGTTTTCCCTAGAGAAATATATTCCCAGTTTAAGGAAGGATCGCTAAGAACACAGCTGTCACATCACTTGGCCTCTAAGTAGAGACCGCACCCAGAGGCACCTGTGGTAACTCAGGACAGCTCGGCCTCCTGATTCAAGTTCACTCCTCTGCCCACAGCCGCCTCCACTGAGTGGGAGGGTGCAGTGGGGCCTGTTCATTCCTAGGCATTCATGCAACAAATAGCTATGGAAACATCTCTTGCAAGCCAGATCCTGAGCTAGGTGCTAGCAGTACTTTCCCACGTTCTTGTCATCAGCCCCCGAGTGTTCTTAGAGTTCATTCGCTCTGAAACCCTAAGAACAAAAGCGCCTTGGAGGACAGGAAGAAGAGGGGTCGGGCGGAAGAGGCTGTCCCAGGCCTGGAGTAAGGGCCCAGGGAACGGAAGAGCACAGGCAGCTACTGAGAAAGAGGAGAGCAGTCTGCGTTCCGCCTGGGGCAAAGGGAAAGGCAGGCAGTGGGCAGATCCCAGTGTGAGGCTCCAAATCAGGGTCACGGTCCCCATAGCAGCACAGGGAACTTAATCCAGCCTCACTCACTGGTGACTGGCCCACTTTCCAGCGATTTCTGGTATTTCTGCTATGGAAGGAACGTGCAGTGAAAAGCAACTCTTTGTCCTGAATTCATGACCATGCTTTTTGCAGACTGTCGGTGCTGTCTCACAGACTTCAAAGTGGCATGTATTAGACACTTCATTGCCTATTGATGAAGGCCCGCCCTGCAAACACCGAATCACATCCATGCCCTGATGTGAATGGTTAAAGTACACTGACTAGGGAAAGTTGAAAAAATAAGTTTCCAAGTCATTTTTCAACTTTTCCTAGTTGTGGTTTTTATTAAATCTGTGTGTGATCTGAGGCTTAATTGTTGATTATAAATATAAGTTGAAAGCATCTCATTCCTTTCTTTTGTTCATCCTCCTATGCTAGACTGTGCTGTGCTAAGTCACTTCAGTCGTATCCAACTCTCTGTAACCCTGTGGACTATAGCCCACCAGGCTCCTCTGTCCATAGGATTCTCCAGGCAGGAATACTGCAGTGGGTTGCCATGCCCTCCTCCAGGGGATCTTTTCAACCAGAGATTGAACCCGAGTCTCTTAGGTCTCCTGCATTGGCAGACAGGTCCTTTACCAGTAACACCACCTGGGAAACCCTATGCTAGACTGATACCAAAAATTCCCTTTTCATATAAATAAAGATGAGTAAGCAAGGGAAAGATTCATATTCAAGAATGTATAAGCTAAGTAGCATTATCATCTTAACATAACTAAGAAAGCAGTTCAGTGAATAACAGCTGTACTGGTCTCTTGGGCCTTCATGATTTTGTTCTATACCGCAGGGAAATGTCTGCTTTTTAACGTAATAAAGTATACAGATTTTTCCTAGGGTCATAATCGATGCTGTCTTTATGAAATGCCTCATGCTTGGATTTGAAACTAATTGTTCTTGTTGTCATTTTTCCCTCAGGCAGTGTGTGCAGATGTGGAAAAGAGTGAGCGAGTTGTTGAATCTTGTCAGGCAGAAGTGAACAAATTAAGAAGACAGATCACTCAGAGGAAGAATGAAAAGGAACAAGAAAGACGTGAGCTTCCTATTCATTTTACCGCTGAGTATCAGGGAAATGTCTGGTTTTAAACTTCACATTATATGATAAATTACATCCATTCTTCTACACTCATCAGGCCCCAAGTTAGGCTACTTGGGACAGGGCATTCCCTTGTCTTTAGGCTTTTCCAGGAGCGCAGTACTGTTTTTCGTGGTGTCTTTCTCAAGTCTCTGATACTGGAAGAAAAAAGACCAGAGGTAGAAAGAAGCAAGTTAGAGTAATTCCCAGGAAGTGATATGATCTATGTACAGTTGAAGTGATGTTTCTTACCAAGTTAACCCTGGCATGCCTAGGACATAGGAGCCGTGTCCTGTGTTCACTGGAGCCTAACAAAAGAGCTCCCTAAAATTCTGTTAACATTATATTCGATGCACAGGGCAGGGTCTCGGCAAAGACTTTAAATGTCTAGTTTTTGTTAGCAGTGGGTGGCCAGATACCATTACGCTAAGGAACCAGCTGGTTAAATGAGAATTAGGCCCAAGAATCTATTAACTCCAACATGGTAACAGACGTATGTGCTATAGTACCACCAGATTTTTAAAAATATTATTTTTATTGAAATACAGTTGATTTACAATGTTGTGTTAGTTTCAGTACAGCATGGTAATTCAGATATGTGTGTGTATATATATTATTTTTCAGATTCTTTTCCATTATAGGTTATTACAAGATGTTGAATATAGCTCACTGTACTATCCAGTAGGACTTGTGGTTCATTGGTCTTACTTACGTACAGTAGTATGTAGCTATTAATCTCAGACTCCTGATTTATCCTCCCTACCAACCCTTTGGTAACCGTATTTGTTTTCTATGACTGTGAGACTATTTCTGTTTTGTAAGTAAGGTCTTTTGTACCGTGTTTTTTGTTTTATTCCATGTGTAAGTAATATCCGTGGTATTTATCTCTGTCTGACTTCACTTGGTATGATAATCTGTAGATCCATCCATGTTGCTGGAAATGGCATTATTTCATTCTTTTTTATGAAACGCACTAGATATAACTAGTGGTTAAGACTTTGGCTCTTCCCCTTGCAGGGGCACAGATTCCATCCCTGGTTGGGGAACTAAGGGCCTGCCTGCTGCACAGTGTAGCAAATAAATAAGATAAAATACATGGACACACAAAGACACACACAAAGCTGAATGATAGAGCTGGAATTTGGAGGAGTGGGGGTGCCTGACACCTAAGGTGTGTGTCTTTTAACCCAAATCTTATACTCTTTTCATCACAATTTTAACAGTTTTATCTGAGTGATAGAATTGTGGGTGATTTTCATTTATTTTTCTTTTCTAAACTTTGTACAAATCATTTTTATAATATTTTTAAATGTCCTTGAAAACATTTTAAAGGCCGTAGACTCATAGATGTGTGGCTGTTTCAGTTTTACCACCGTAAAAATGCAATAAAGTTCTGGCCTAGTACCTGGCACAGGACTTTGAAGTCCCTATTTTTTTAATTTAGTTACAAAAATATTTTTACAATGTTGATTGTTTTCTGAACTTTTTTTTCCTTCGTATTTGTTTATTTGGTTGGGCCGTGTCTTTGGGGTGGCATGCAGGAGCTGCAGTCTTCAGTGTGACGTGCAAACTCTTCGTTGCAGCATGTGGGATCTAGTTCCCAGACCAGGGATTGGACTCTGGCCCCCAGCATTGGGAGTGCAGCATCTTGGCCACTAGACCACCAGGGAAGTCCCAGGGCTTTGAACTTTTAAGGAGAAAGAGATGTTTGAGAATATTGTGACAAGTGGTTGTCGAGAAGTTGTTTGTTGGTTGGTTGGTTTGGTTTGGTTTTTTGATGTGAGGTCTATTAAGGAAAAACTCAAATTCAGATGACCGCCAAGGGTGGGGACAACTATCACTTTTATCCTCTGTCCCCATGGTCTCCGAGCACAGTGAGCAGCAGGTAAGGGTCGTGGCACTGGATCCAGAGTGGAGGGACCTGTGTTTGGGTATCAGAGCCCCCACTTCTTGCTGTCCTCTAGGTGAATTCACCTGATCTTTCTGACCTCTGGTCCTTTGCCTGCATAACAGACGGTAACATTAATGATGACGGTAGTACTTGAGAGAGCTGTTCTGAGGCTTTTGAAAATTATGAGATACTGTGCAAATGTATAGTAATTCACACTAATAATAAATTGCACTGCTTTGCTGCCGTTTTCAGAACAATCAGGTCGACCGTTGAATCTGTTGACATGCAGAGCTGTGATAGTACGGGCGTCTCACGGTTTCCTTCCTCTCTCCACCCAGGATTGCAGCAGGCAATGGTCAGCCGGCAGATGCCACCTGAGAGCGTGGACGCCCCCTTCAGCCCTCGGCTGCCCTATCCAGGGTTCACAGTGGAAGGTCGAAGTACTCTTGGAGACACAGAGGCCTCGGACCCACCTCCGCCTTATTCTGATCTTCACCCAAATAATCAAGAAAGTACTCTGAGCCATTCTCGCATGGAAAGCAGCGTCTTTATGCCTCGACCTCAAGCTGTGGGCTCCTCCAGTTATGCCTCCACCAGTGCTGGACTGAAATATCCTGGAAGTGGAGCAGACGCCCCTCCTTCCCACAGAGCAGCTGGAGACAGTGCTGAGGAATCAGACGACAGTGATTATGAAAATTTGATTGACCCTACAGAGCCCCCTAATAGCGAATATTCACGTTCAAAGGATTCTCGACCCATGACACACCCTGATGGGGGCTCCAGGAACACTCAGACCTCTCAGATTTAACTGAACGCAAGAAACTCTCCAGTTAGCACTGTTTTTCTTAATCGCTCATTGAGAGAGTTTTTGAGGACTTCCTCTGGCAGGGAGAACTGTTTTCTCAGGCCCCTGGACTCCCCAAGACAAGAGTTTTTGGGCCCAGACCTTGAAGGAGCCTCGCATGCGGGGGGTCCTCACCTGCGGACGCAGTGTGCAGGGCTCACAACAGAGTCATTAAGATAATCAAATTGTCCGAATTCTGGTGCGATTCATGGATGTACTGGTAAATTTAGGCAAAGATAAACTTATCAACATAGTTTCTGTTCTTTAAAATAATTTGGAAATTAGAGACTAAGCACAATTAGTCTATAAATGTTCTATAAATCAAAATCTTACCTCTTGCACTATCATGCCTTGAAATTTACTTTTTCAAAGGGAAACTAGTTTAGTAGCAGCCTTCAAAGAACCTTCTTTCTATGATGAGCCAAATTCATCTTTGCCAGAAAAGAAATTTTGATAATTTCCAAGATTGGAACAAATCAGTTGTACCTTCTTTTGTCTGCATGACTTTGTGAGATCAAAAGAGAGGGCTTTGTTTCCACTTTTTTCTACTAGCCTGATATGTATTGTCACTTAAAATGGTTGCCTTTAAAAAAAAATGTAGAAATACTAATTACCAGTAAGTAATCATCCAAATAAGTATGTCATAAAATAAATTACTTATTTTTCTTTCGGGGAATTCCAGTGACTGCTATGTTGCACTAGCCACATTTATGGTCTCTGTTCTGGAGTCTTAAATGAAGGACACACAGCAGTATAACAGAAAGGAGTTATGTTCCAGACCTGAGTTTTGTGAGGAACAGACTCCAGACACAGCGGATTTAGCCAAGTTCGTACGTAAGGGAGATAATTTGTGTAGATCTTCTGACAAATCCTAGTGTTAGTTTTATTGTGGAAGAAAGACATTTAATAAACTGTTTGGGAAGCTTGGTTATTGAATAGAGATTCATTTCCAATCAAAATAACCATACTTTTTTTTAAGTTACCATTCAGCATATAGCTGTGGAATGTGTAGAGACTTTCCCTGGGGATGCACTTAACATTTTTATTTAATTACTGCTTGTTTTCTAGTTTTGCCCAGAATGTGTGAAACCACTACAGATGTTCATGAGCATGACAGGCTCCTGGTTTGGAAATGACAAGACCCGACGACCCCCCCCCGCCGCCCACCCCCAACCATTTACGGCAGGGTCAGCCCACGAAGCTAATGCCATGGATTATAACTGCCTTTCTCTGGACTCGTTACTACCTGTGAGAATAAGGAAGTTGCTAAGGAAGCTTAAAATCCAGGTTCTGAAAAAGCAGTTTCATTTTGTAGGAAAGAAGTTTAGTCTGAATGGAAATTGACTGTTCAAACTGCCATCCTTCAGATAGCTACTCAGTGGGGTCTGTATCTTCCTGCTGTCCAGTTTTGTTGGCCTTATCCCGCTGCTGTTTGATTTGAAATGTTGCAGACCGCTTTATCTGCAAATGTGTTCCAGTGTTTATCAGCTATCTTCTAGCAGCTTCAGCACCAGTGTGAATTTTTTTTTTAAGTGCCATCACCATCTCTGTTCAGATTTTGACATTCAGGAAAATATTTTTATTTTTTATGCCATACTGAAACCTACAATGTATATCTGACAAAGCAGTTAAATGTGACAATAAAAACTTATTTAATCATGGTACACCATTGTTTTAATGTTTGTCTCAACACCCGGCAAGGTCTTGCCTCAGTTTACTCATTCTGGCCGTTCTTAGTTGACTTCATATGGTTTTTTTCAAAGGCATGAAAACTCACCTCCATACTTTTGGTGTTTGGTTTTGTGTTTTTTTTTTTTTGATCAGGCTGGTTTCAGGGGAAATCCAAAAATACAATTTACTAAAAGGTTTCTGTTGATTTCAAGAATGGGTTGAATATCAAGTTATTAAGAGAACTGAGTATCAGTTGAGTAGAAAATTGAACCTTAGTTCCCAAAAGACATCTTTCACACGGTTGATCTTGTTTGACGAGGCACCTCAGCCAAGTCACCTGACGATTGAGATGCTGTAGGATTTAGGGCTCCTAGAGCGTCATTGGAATTACAGAATCACCTAGAATGAACGTCTGCTGGCTAACAAGTGTGTTCTGGATTCTGTGGGGGCCATTCCAGTTTAGTGCTACTATCTATTCAGCATCCAAGGCGACAGTCTGTTTTCAGTAGGATTTTAGAATGTGGCTTGTAACCTTTTAGTCTCCTCCAACTAATTTAGAGAAAAGACTGGATTCTTTTAACTTGCTTGGAAGTCTGGACATGCTTAATAACATGCTGTAATTGGCTTTTGTGGAGAAAGATCAAAACGTAAAAACAGAAATCTCATCTCCAAACATTCAGACCCTAAGGATATATATTTTAAAATTCTAGACACAGTGGGGCAGTAACTATAACTGCTTTAATAAAAACATTTAAATGGACCCTCTTGTGAATCTGTATTTTAAGGAAGTTAAAGGAGTTGGGGAATATAAAATTAAGACACGGTAGAAAGAAGTGATGGTTATTAGCTGTGTTCTGGGTCTGATTTGCCCTGACTGTAGGTTTCCCTTCGGTCGCTGAAAGATCTTCACTCTGTTAACAAGGTTCTGCTTCATCGTTTCCCACGGCAAACCTTAGTTCCACTAGACATGGAGCCCGAGGCGACTGCCTCTGCAAGTGTGCTCGTAAATAATGGAAGATGTTTACTTTTCAACTCGATGACAAACAGACTTGGGACAAGTCCTGGTATTTAGCTCAGCTGCCTTCTTTTTTTTTACAGTGATTTTTGTGACGTCCTAAGTTGGGGAGAAGAGTCAGGCCATAGAGTCCATCCACTGGGTTATTCTGGGCTTGCTCTGACCCCTGGAGGTTGGGGGAGGGGCCCTCTAGCCTTGGTACATCAAGGGGGAGCTGGGCCTTGGGTGCCATATGCTATACATGGTCCAGAATGCAGCGCTTGCAAGTAGCCTTCTGTTCATGCAGATTTAGCAAAAGGTAGTTCATGGCAGCATTTTCAATAGCAAAAAAAATGGAAATGAATGCTAATGATAGTGGAACGGTGTACCCACAGAAGAAATAGTCCACCGCTGCTAGAAGTAGAAATCAAAATGATTTCTTAGAGAAATGTTTCTAGATAAATGCAGAAAGTCAGGTTTCCAAATAGTACGGAAGGTATGATCTGGTTTTTGTGGGGGAAAAGTTTTTATGCAATACTCCTATTGATAGAAAATAATCTAGAAGGATAGTCCAAAGTAATACAAGTGTTGACCATAGATCGTGGCAGGCCTTCCATCCTTCACCTACTGCATTTTCTAATATTTCTGCATTAAGGATTTAATAAAAGACTTCAGAAATGTGGGGTCATTGGCTAGATGAATTATATCATGCACACCACCCAAGAGGTGATTCTGGAGACATTCTTGACTCTCTTCACCACCACACTTCTTTTTTTTTAGATTTGTGGCCAATGTAAGGTCAACCTTCTTGATGCTGGCAACTTCCCTGCATTCAACTTTTTATTTCCAGATGAAATCCTGTATTTATGATTTGTTTTGCATTGACAGTAATTTTTTCCCCCTAATAAATCCAGAGCCGATTCCACTTGTCTTAGCTCAGAACCCATTTCCCAAATACCTGAGAAGCATTTAAGAAATGCTTTCTGAGGTTGAAACAGACTCAAAACTAGAGCACTTACTAATAACATTCGTCTAAGGCTTAAGTGCTCACTACAGAGGGGATTTTTGGAGTCTTCGTATATAAGAATGATTTCCTTGATCTTGCAGGTGACTCTGCAGGCTTCGTGGGTCCTGCTTGTGGTTATTCTTTAGTATGGTACACTACCTGCGCTGGGAGCCTTAGATTTTGTTAGCTGTGAGGTATAGATGCTTGATAGTCAATTCACATACAGACAAGACTGAGAGGTGTTTGATTCCAAAGCAAACATGTGCTTGCTTGGGACATTAGCTGTGGCTGACCAGCTGTGGGCACTGCTTTATAGAGCTCAGGGGCATTAGTCATTTTTCTTGACTGATTACAAACAGATGTGGTTTGTTTGTACTAAGATGTGAATCATCCACAGTACCTTTCAGACAGTTTCAGAGGGAATGTTGGAGAAATTTGGGGACAAGAAGTAACCAGTCTCTAGAAGTACTGTCAGCCCTCCATATCTATGGGTTTTGCATCTCTGGATTCAACCAAACTCAGATTGAAAATCATCAGAGGAACAATTTTTAGAAAGTTCTAGGAGACCACACTTGAATTTGCCATGCACTGGCAGCTATTCACATCATCTTTACGTTGCGTTAGGTATCGTGAGTAGACCCTGGTGTTGCTCAGTCACTGAGTTGTGTNTTGAATTTGCCATGCACTGGCAGCTATTCACATCATCTTTACGTTGCGTTAGGTATCGTGAGTAGACCCTGGTGTTGCTCAGTCACTGAGTTGTGTCCCGCTCTTTACATCTTCAAGGACTGTAGCACACAAGGCCCCTCTGTCCTTCACTGTCTCCTGGAGTTTGCTCAAACTCATGACCATTGAGGTGGTGATGCTCTCTAACCATCTCATCCTCTGCCACCCCTTTCTTCTATTGCCTTCAGTCTTTCACAGCATCAAGGTTTTTTCCAATGAATTGGCTCTTTGCGTCAGGTGGCCAAAGTATTGGAACTTCAGCAACAGTCCTTCCAATGAATTTTCAGGATTGACTTCCTTTAGGATTGACTGGTTTGATCTCCTTGCTGTTAAAGGGACTCTCAAGAGTCTTCTCCAGCACCACAATTTGAAAGCACCAGTTCTTTAGCACTCAGCCTTCTTTATGATCCAACTCTCACATGCGCCCATGACTACTGGATAAACTTACAGGCCTTTGTCGGCAAAGTGATGTTTCTGCTTTTTAATATGCTATCTACGTTTGTCGTAACTTTTTTCGTCTGTCACCATCCACAATGATTTTGGAGCCTGAGAAAATGAAATGTGTCACCGCTCCCACTTTTTCCCTTCTATATGCCTTGAAGGGATGGCACTAAATGCCACGATCTTGGTTTTTGAGTGTTGAATTTCACGTCAGCTTCTCACTCTGCCATTAAGAGACTCTTTCATTCCTCTTCACTTTCAGCCATTAGAGTGGTATCATTGTGTATCTAAGGTTGCTGATATTTCTCTCGGCAATCTTGAGTCCAGCTTGTGATTCATCCAGCCTGGCATTTCACATGACATACTCTACATGTAAGTTAAATAAACAGGATGACAATATACAGCCTTGTTGTACTCCTTCCACAATTTTGAACCAGTCCATTGTTCATGTCCAGTTCTAACTGTTGCTTCTTGACCTGCATACAGATTTCTCAGGAGGCAAGTCCCATTTCTTGAAGAATTTTCCACAGTTTTTTGCGATCCACGCAGTCAAAGGCTTTGGCATAGTCAATGAAGCAGAAGTAGGTGTTTTTCTGGAATCTGCTTGTTTTCTCCATGATCCAGTGAATATTGGCAATTTGACCTCTAGTTCCTCTGCCTCTTCAAAACCCAGCTTGTACATCTGGAATTTCTCAGTTCACATACTAATGAAGCCTAGCTTGAAGGATTTTGAGCATTACCTCCTAGCATGTGAAATGAGTGCAACTGTAGTTTGAGCATTCTTTGGCATTACCCTTCTTTGGGACTGGAATGAAAACTGACTTGTTCCAGTCCAGTGGCCACTGCTGAGTTTTCCAAATTTGCTAACATATTGAGTGAAGCACTTTAATTGCATTATCTTTTAGGATTTTAAATGGCTCAACTGGAATTCTGTCACGATTTGAAGTACAAGAGAAGGTGTGTATAGGTTATGTACAAATACCTACCTCCTCCATTTTATATAAGAGACTTGAGCATCCTCAGGTGTAGGTGTGTATGGGGGGGTGGGGTGGTGGGAGACACCAAGACATCCCTTGCAGGTACTGAGGGATGACTAGTGAATCCAAGGATCATCCCTGGCTCATGTGAGATGGAAAGTGGAGACCAACTTTGTGCAACGTGAATCCTTAAAAAATTCTGCGTCTTCTCAGTCTATCAAAATCCTACTCACTGCTTAAGGCCCAGCTCAAATGTTACCACCTTTAGGAAACCTTTCGGACTTATCCTGGGAGGATTGTGCAACCTGAGTACTTTGTTCACACCTCTGTCCGCTGCCTTGCACATGTTTGGGGATAGCACTCAGCACATTGTATGGTGTTATAAGTCGTGTGTCTGACTCTCCAGTAGGATGTGAGGCCCTGAGAGGCAGGAAAAGGACTGAGGCACCTTGGAATTCCTGGGACCAGCAGAGCTTGGCAAAGAGTTGTTGTTCCGTCACTAAACTGTGCGATTTAGTGTCCTTCTCTGTCCTTCACTGTCTTCTGGAGTTTGCTCACACTTATGTCCATTGAGTCGATGATGCCAAAGAGCGGGGGTCAATAACTATTTGTCGCTGGAATGTTGAATGAAAAGAGAGGGACCCAAATAAAACTGCCCATAGATATACCAGAATTAGACAGGAAGACAGAGATTATTCTCTGGAGAGGTTACTAGCAAAACTCCCAGCTGCTATTGTTATGAAGAATTTACTGATGGACAGTTTCCTAACACAACATTGTAAATCAACTATACTCCAATATAAAATAAAAAATTAAAAAACTATGCATTAGGAGAAATTTAAATAGGGACTAAGTTAGATGCTATTACAAAATTATTGTGGGTTTTCTTAGGCACATTAATAATATCTCAGTCATGTAAGAGAATCTCCTGGGTTTTAGGACATTCAATCGGTGTGTTTACAGGTGAAAAATCATGATGTCTGCAGCTCACAAGCAAATGTCTCAAGTGAAAGTGTTAGCTGCTCAGTTGTGTCTGACTCTTTGACCCCATGGATTGTAACCCGCCAGGCTCCTCTGTCCATGGAATTCTCCAGGCAAGAGCACTGGACGGAGTTGCCTTTCCCTTCCTCAGGGGGTCTTCCTGACCAATGGACTGCACCTGGGTCTCCTGGACTGCAGGTGGATTCTTTACCTTCTGAGCCGCTGCTGCTGCTAAGTCACTTCAGTCGTGTCTGACTCTGTGCCACCCTGTAGACGGCAGCCTACCAGGCTCCCCCGTCTCAGGGATTCTCCAGGCAAGAACACTGGAATGGGTTGCCATCTCCGTCTCCAATGCATGAAAGTGAAAAGTGAAAGTGAAGTTGCTCAGTCGTGTCCGACTCTTCGTGACCCTGTGGACTGCAGCCCACCAGGCTCCTCCATCCATGGGATTTCCCAGGCAAGAGTCCTGGAGTGGGGTGCCATTTCCTTCTCCATCTGAGCCACTAGGGAGCCCCAGATGAGCTCAAAACCCACATACACAGAGAAAGACAATATGGCAAAGGGTAACAATTGCTGAATCTAGGGGATGGGTGTATGAGTGTTCCTTGTACTATTGTTTCTACGCTTCTGTGTGTCTGAAAGTTCACATGATATAAAAGCTGGGAGGAAATAAAAATAAAACAGGGCTGATGATAACTCCTACTTCACTCTTTCACAGGATAGTAAAAATATTCAGTGGCTGATATGGAAAAAAATGAACATAAAAATAAATTACTGCATTTTCCTTTATTCTTGAAAAAAACCTAAAATATACAAAGCTATTTCATATATATAAAATGGGAGGGTATGTATTGCCCTTTATATAATTCACCCCTTTATTCTAATAATTTCCAAATTATTTTGTGATCTTTAGAAAGTTTCAGTGTGATCTTTTGTTGAGCACAGGCCATCATTAGCTAAACGGCGCCCCTGTCTGGACCACAGTCTGACTTAGAAATTACATCAAATTTCTTTTCCAATGGGTTTCTCATAAAATCAGTAGTGTTGAGTGATACACGGCCTGGATAGAGAATCACTTCTATCATCAACAACTCACTCTGCACACTGGAATCTCTCTCAGCTAAACGCAAAGTATCTACATTTGGAATTTTTCTAGCTTTTGTGGTAGGAACGTTTTTAGATAGCCAGTTTCTCTATTATCAACTGTCTTGAAAATTTTTTGTTAGAGTGTGATATAAGGTGGCTGAATTTTATTATTGTTTATTTAAAATCCACAGAGCTTAAAAAAAAGCAAACAAACAAGAATCCACAGAGCTTTGCAAATGTCAGTTGGCCCAATTTCAGGATCAATTAAAAGACATCGAAGTCCATTCTGTTTGTTTACCTTTATCATAGAACAGCAAATGCGTTCTCATATAATTCATTAGATAATAGGTTTTTCTAGGAATTGCCACTTTGTTGTTTCATAAGATATTTTGTATTTCTTTGTTTTTCTGATACGTTCTGCTGCTTTTCATGGTTTCCATTATCAGTTTTATATGTTCAAATACTTAATCAGCTTCAAGAACCAAAATATGTCTTTCTTGCAGAACCAGAGTATTCACACCTCTGTTAAAGTATCATCTGCTGAAATCCCTTTAAGTATTTTCAGTTTCCAGATGTTAACTGCTACTATTTTATAATTTCTAATAAAGAGAATATTGACGGCTCAATTCAATTTCCAGACTACTTTTGTCGCTCCAGCACCTCACTGAGATCCAAACAGTCTTCTGATTTTCAATTTTTATGTTCTCAGCTCCTAAGATATATTATTTCATTTTCTGGTATATATTTGATGTGGTAGTAAATAGGATGCTTTTTAAAGAAGAGATTTAAAGTTTACTTGATTCACTTCTTTTATTGCATAATTCACAGGATAACTGAATATATCCTCTAAGTATCAAATTAAGCCATCCAGAAAATCTTCTAATCTTTGGCCAGAATTTTAGATCTTCTTAACTAGCATTATATGGACACCATCCACACAAAATCAATCATGTCTACTTGTAAAGTCTTCTAAGCAGAATAATTTTTCTTGAGCACAAAAACTAAAGCTCAGTCTGATACTTCAAATATTGTTCCAGGAAGCAAGGAAAGCCATTAAATTATCACTGAAATCTTAGATTTCACTTTGAGGGAAACTATCAAGATATTTCTATATATAAGATATGGAAGGTCATCAATAATGATTACAATGTTACTGCCTTCATTTGTAAATTTTCCGAAACGACACTTTTGTATTTTGGTAGATTTAAGTTTTTTGTTTATTCTTTTTTAAATATTTATTTGTGTGGCTGCGCCAGGTCTTAGTTGCAGCATGCAGGATCTAGTTCCCTAGTTTCTAAACTGAACTCGAGGATCCAAATGACATTTTAAGGATTTTGTAGGATCACCAAGCCTTACAAATCCCTAGTGATTTTCCCCATCGACTTTAACAGTGTGATCCTGCTGGGGGGGAAATTGGCAAAGCCTGTTTGCATTCTGGGCTTGTAAAAACTCTGCGTTGAATCTATTCACGTGTAGGCTGTATAGATGAGAAGAAACGAGCATGTCTGGATGAAGAGTGACCTCAGGCTAAAGAAAAACCAAAGGTGAGACAGGCACTGGGGGTGGGTGGGAGAAAGGTGAACAGACCAGGCCTGGCCTCCGTGGGCTGCCTCACACCCATGGGGTCCTCCAGGCAACCAGGACCTCCTCGCCTGCCAAGGGGTGCTCTTCCAGCGTGGCCCCTACCTTCCCTTCCCTTTCAGAGCAGAGACTCTATCTCTGCACTGCACCCTGTGCTCCCCGCTTCCCCACCACCTGTCCAGGCCATCAGTGCTGGTCCAGCTGGAAGGACTCCCCGTCCATTCAGTCCTGGCTTTTCTCCTGAGCCCCCTCCCTCAGCACACCAGCTGTCCCAAGGAAGCACTGAGGCTTTCGGCACAGACCCGCTCCCAGCCCGGTGGTGATGAAGGGGCCCCCAATCCCCCATGGAGGGACCTCCACTGCCACCCCCATCCCACCTCCCCACCCACTGCCATGGAGGAGTGAACTCAGGGGCTTTCTGCCCACTTCTCCAAGGCCTGGAAGGCAGCTGAAAACAGCGCTATGAGGTGGTCTTTGGAATCGGAATCACCTGGCATTTGAATTCCTTAAGCATGTGTTCTAGGGCGAGTTACTCCACCTCTCTGAGCCTCACTGTGGAAGGAGATGAATGGTAATATCTTTTCATAACGTTTTGGGGAAGATAGGTAGAATATACGACGCGAAGAAAACAAAGCCTGGGAAGCAGCAAATACTGATAACTTTGTGGCAACTCCTATCTCAAACTACAGCTTCATCCCAGACATGCAGTTACTTATTTATTTTTTTAGCTTTTTAGTTTGTATTGGGATATAGCCAATTAACAAGGCTTCCCTGGTGGCTCAGTGGTAAAGAAACCGCCTGCTAGTACAAGAGATTCAGGTTGGATCCCTGGGTCGGGAAGGTCCCCTGGAGAAGGAAAGGGCAACCCACTCCAGTATTCTTGTCTGGGAAATCCCATGGACAGAGGAGCCTGGCGGGCTGTATGTAGTCCATGGGCTCACCAAGGGTCCGTCATGACTTAGCAACTGGTCAAAAATGGTTAACAATTAACAGCTGGTTAACAATGTTGTGATAGCTTCAGGTGAACAAGGGAGGGACTCCATCATACATATATCTGTACCCATTCTCCCCCAAACTCCCCTCCCAACCAGCCTGCCACATAACGTTAGGCTGAGTTCCCTGTGTTATACAGTAGGACCTTGTTGGTGATCCACTTAAAATATAGCAGTACGTGACACACAGGTTACAGACCCTGGTGCTGGGAGCTTTTGCACAGACGGGCCCCATGGAAGAGCCTGGGAACCACTGTGGGATATGAAGAACCTCGAGAGCCTCTGATTTCGTCTTCCTCAGTTGATCAGTTGGTGGCTCAGTTGGTAAAGAATCTGCCTGCAATGTGGAGACATGGGTTCGATCCCTGGGTTAGGAAGATCCTGTGGGTGGGAGAAAGGAAAGGCTACCCACTCCAGTATTCTGGCCTGGAGAATTCCACAGAGAAGTCTACAGGGTCACAGAGTTGGACACGATTGAGCAACTTTTACTTTCAGAGTGATCTTTGGGTCATAAAAAAGTCGTGAAGCCACACTTTGGCCCCACCCACGCATGCTCAGTCACTTCAGCCGGTCCAGCTCTTTGTGAGCCTGTGGACTGTAGCCCGCCAGGCTCCTCTGTCCATGGGGATTCTCCAGGCAAGAATTCTGGAGTGGGTTGCCATGTCCTCCTCCAGGGGATCTTCCCAACTTGGGGATCAAATCTGAGTCTCCTGCATTGCAGGCAGGTTCTTTGATCTCACCCAACCCTGTCCAATAGAGCTTTCTGTGACGATGAAAATGCTCCACACCCCCACTGTTTGATAAAGCAGCCACTCGCCACATTGTGGGCTGGCACAATAAAAGGACTGAGTGTTAAAGCTTATTCAAGTTTAACTAATATAAGCCTAGATTTAAACAGCCACACGCTGCGTGATCAGCAGCTACCATACTGGGCAGCACTGGATGCTCAGCCCTTATGGAGAGGGAACCGAGGCAAGGGCGTCCTGTGACCTGCCCCCAGCCACAAAGCCCCTGAAAGAACCAGAGCCCAGGACTCCTGCCGCCTCCTTCAGCCGCGTCTGCCCCAGACCTTCACGGACTCAGAATGTCAGCCAGAAGAGATGATCTCGGGCAAGGTTTGTCCCAGATTGAAGGAAGCAAAGAACAGACGAGCATTCACTCTGGAGCCCCTGTGGGGCTTGGCACCCAGCTCAGGAAGCTTGGCTGTCCTCAGCCCAGCCTGCAGTGCTCTTTGTGGTGTCCCGATCAAAGCCGGGCAGGGGTCCGGGGACATCCCCCGGGCAGCTGCCATCCCAGCAGCCCTTTCCTGATCCTCACGCTCCCCTCCCCTGCCCCAGCTCAGACTGAAAGGTTGGATCAAGGTGTGGAGGTCAGCCAGCCACATCTCTGGAGCTTACGCACACACCCCGTTTGCCAGTACCCTAGGCCTGCCGACTCAGAGGTGCCCAGGTGGAGGATCAAATTAATCTCTGTTCTTTATCCGGTGTTTGGCACTCAACTCTCCACCCACCCAGGGAGAGTGGGCACAGAGTGAAAAGTGAGGCTGAGTGACATCCAAGCCCCCAGGAGAAGGGGGATGGTGCAAGATCGCTGGCACATTTCTTGCACCATCTGTTCCCCACCAGATCCAGCCTGAGTGTGCTTTGCCACAACCAATGCTGGGAAATTGTGCTCTAGGCTCCTGGAGACCTGGTGGGACCAATTGTCAGCCCCATCTCCTTGGGGGAGGGCTGTGGCCTCTTCTCTCCTCCCTCTGTCTCTTGTTCTCTGTTCTCCACCCCCTTCCCTCTTTCCCCTTCCCTTCCCTATTGTTTGACTACATTTTTAACCAAAGGGGACAACAGAGGACAAGATGGTTGGATGGTATCACACACTCAATCGACATGAGTTTAAGCAAGCTCCAGGAGATGGTGAAGGACAGGGAAGCCTGGCATGCTGCAGTTTATGGAGTCTCATAGAGTCAGACACGAGTAAGCAACTGAACAGCTGCATATACACAGAAAACGACACAATTATAAATGTGTGGTTGTTGAATTATCACAAAGCAAACGTACCGTGAAACCAACACAAAGGTCAAGAAATACTCATATTGGGGTGATCATTTCCCAGGATGTATATATAGTGAATCATGATGGTGAACAGTTGAAACTCATATAGTGTGATAGATCAATTACACCTCGATTTAAAAAACATGCCTTAGAACGCCCTTCAAGTCCCCCGTCTGTGTCACTCTCACAGCCCTGACTTACTGTTATGGACTGGATGTTTGCGTCCTCTCAGAATTCATATGTTGAAACTCTTACCCACAGTGGGATGGTATTTAGAGGTGGAGCCTTTAAGAAGTGATCAGGGTTAGATTAGGTCATGAGGGTGGATTCTTCATGATGGAATTAGGGTCCTTCGAGAAAAGGAGACACAAGAGATTGCAAATCAGGAAGAGAATCTGAGACATTAGCCTCCAGAACTATGACGAATATATTTCTGTTGTTTATAAACCATGCAGCCTATGGTGTTCTGTATAGCAGCTCAAGCTAAGACACACACCATAAATTAATCTTTTCTGTTTATAAATGAGTCTGCTTTTTTCACTCAGCATTGTTTGTGAGTCATCTATGTTGCTGAGGGCAGCAAAAATGACTGTCTGACTGTGGATAAGTGTTTGCAGCCTTTCTGGGGGTGAGGCAGCAAACAACGCAGCTTGGCATATTCTCCTCTTGTGCTTCCATGAACCTATGTCCATATTTCTTTCGGGTACGTGTCTGAGTGAGTTGCTGGCCGTAGGGTGTGTGATTGTTCAGCTCTGGTAGATAGAGCCAACACTTTCCCCGCATTGTCACCTCAGTCCATACTCCCAACAGCCAGGTATGAGAATTCAGGGGCTTCATCCTCACCCACCTCCTGCCACTGGCCTCTGACCGCAACAGGCACCTGGGCCGGAACGGTCAGTTTAAAATGTCTTAGCCATTGTGGTTAGTGTGAGTGGCGATGACAGTGGTTCAAAGTCCCTAAGCTTTGCACAGTGGCAGTGTCATAGTCTGGAGAAGGCGATGGCACCCCACTCCAGTACTCTTGCCTGGAAAATCCCATGGACGGAGGAGACTGGTGTGCTGTAGCCCACGGGGTCGTGAAGAGTCGGTCACAACTGAGCAACTTCACTTTCACTTTTCACTTTCATGCATTGGAGGAGGAAATGGCAACCCACTGCAGTGTACTTGCCTGGAGAATCTCAGAGACGGCAGAGCTCGGTGGGCTGCTGTCTATGGGGTCGCGCAGAGTCGGACATGACTGAAGCGATTTAACAGCAGTGGTGTCATAGTCAATGAGGTTTATCCAAGGCGAGAATTCTAACTGAAGTCTCACTTGCCTGCAAATTAGTGATGCTGAGCACCTTTCTTTGTTTTGTGGCCGTTGGAATAATTCCTTTTGTGAAGCTCTTGTTTGAGCCCATTTTTCTGTTACGTTGTCTGCCTTTTCTCTTTGATTTGTCTAAGGGTTCATATGTGCTCCACACAGTGGCGGTTTAGTCGCTCAGTCGTGTCCAAGTCTTCGTGACCCCGTGAACTGTAGCCTGCGAGGCTCCTCTGTCTATGGGATTTTCCAGACAAGACTACTGGAGTGAATTACCATTTTTTCTCCAGGGATTCCACATAGTACTGAAATATATGTGTGTGTGTGTGTGTGTGTGTACATACACATGTATGTATGTTGCATGGATGCTGTGTGTTGGTGTTTAGTCGCTAAGTTGTATCCGACTCTTTGTGAGCCCATGACTGTAGCCTGCCAGTTTCCTGTGTCCATGGGATTTCCCAGGCAGGAATTCTGGAGTGGGTTGCCATTTCCTTCTCCAGATCTTCCCCACCCAGAGACTGAATCTGTGTCTCCTGCTTGACAGGCAGATTCTTCACCTCTGAGCCACCTGGGAGGCCAGTATTATATGCGTGCACACACATATATGTGTAACCAACAGATATTCTTTTCCCAGCTCAAAGGCTTATCTTTTTATTCTCTTAAAGGTGTTTTTTTGCTGAATAGAAATTTAAAATTTTAATCTAACTTACTAATTGTTTTCCTTTATGGTTCTTGCATTTGGTTTAAGAAATCTTTTTTTTTTTCTTTTTTGGTCACACCATTTGGCTTATGGAATCTTAGTTCTGAAACCAGGGATTAAACCCAAGCCCTTGGCAATTAAAGCATGGAGTCCTAACCACTGGGATGCCAGGGAAGCCCCAAGAAGTCTTTCCCTATTACAATGTCATGAAAAGTTTCTGCTGAGTTTTTCTCTAGAAGATTTATCATTTTACACTTCATATTTTTATTTTTGCATATGGTATAAACTGTCAAAATTTTTGTATGTTCTCTGACCTAAGGATCAAAATTTGTCTTTTTTCTATGAATATCGTTGACTCAGCACCAGTTATTAAAGATAATCCTTTTCCCCATAGCATCCCATTGTCACATCTGTCATAAACGGAACCCAAGTCTGTTTCTGAATTCTCTTTTGCTCGTGGATGATCTTTTGTGACAGAGGTTTGCTATAACTACTGATATCTGGCAGCGTAACTCCTTGGGTTTTGCAAGTGGCCATTCTTGGTTCTGTGCATTTCCATACAGACTTTAGAATCAGATTGTCAGTTCCACATTCTCCAAATAGTTTTCCTGAGATTTTGATTGCGTTGCACCCATAGATCAATTGGGAAGAACTGACATCTTAACAATATTGAGTCTTCTAATCCATAAGCCAGTTATGGCTGTCTATTTATTTAAGGCTTAATTTATTTCCTTCAAAACTTCGTGTTCTGTGTAGAGATCTCTCATATCTTTCACTTAGTTTTATTCCAAGGTGTTTAATGCGTATTGTGTGTACATGCAGAGAGGTGTGTGCAAGAGCACATGTAATATTTACAAATTTCCTTTTTACTGGTTTGTCATTAGTGTATTAAAATCCAGTGTTTGTTGATACAGACCTTGTACCCGGCAATCTGCCTTAATCACTTATTCATTCTAAGAGTTTATCTATACATTACTTTGACTTTCCATGAATACAATCATGTTTTCTGTAAATAATGACAGTCTTATTTCCTCCTTTCCATTCTTCACACCAGTTACTCCTCTTTTGACATTTTGCTCTTGCCGGTACCTCAGTAAATGATATAATGTTAAATACAAGCAGTGATAGCGTACATCCTGTCTTATTCCTGATCTCAAGGAGAAGGCTTTCAATATTTCACATTTAGGGAGAGGTTCTTTTGCAGATATTCTATCAGATTGAGGAAGTTTTCTTACCTTTCTATAACCTTCTTTCCTAGTCTTCCGAGAGTTTATTATTACTATGAATGACTATTGGATATTATCAAAAGTAAATGATTTTACCCCTTGCTTAGTTGAATGTAGTAAAATATCTTGATTTTTTTTTTGAATATTAAAACAATCATTTATAGAGCAAACATTCTTTTCAGGTCTTATCCTTTTCATATATAAGTGGATTTAGTGTGCTAAGGGATTTTTGCATCAGCATTCATGAAAGAGACTCTCTGGTAATTTTCCCATCTTGTCATGTCCTCATCCGGTTTTGAAATCAAGGTCGTGTTGGCTCTGCAAATGAGTCGGGCAGTGTTCCACTTACTTCTATTCTCTGAAAGAGGGCTGTGTTTTGTTTTTTGTAAGACTGGAGTTACTTTTTCCCAAATTGTTTGAGATAATTCTCTGGTGAAGAATATGTACCTGGAGAGAGAGAAGGGAGGAGGGAGGGAGAGAGAAAGAGATTTACCCAGGTTTTCTAGTTCTTTTCAGTGGAGAAAACGCTCCTGCCTTGTGGCTGGAAGCAGAATTCTCTGTCAGTCTCTCACACTGAGCATTGCTCAAGTGACTGAACGAATGAACTGTGAAGAGCCTGAACCCCAGCCTCATGCGTCCTGCCAAGACGCAAGTCTGGGCAGTGGGCTCGTCTGCCTGGAAGTCTCAGCTCCCCCTGGGGAGCAGAGGGCAGGGGGTTGGCAGAAGGATTGAGGGCAATTGGGCACATCAGACTAGGGTGTGAATTCTATCTCAGCAAGCTTACTCTTGGTTAGACCTCGAGCTAGTTACCAAGTTTATTTCTCTATCTATGAAATAGGGATGGGCTTCCCTGGTGGCTCAGTGGTAAAGAATCTGCCTGTAATGCAGAAGACGAGGGTTCGATCTCTGGGTTGGGAATATCCCCTGGAGGAGGGCATGGCGACCAACTCCAGTATTCTTGCCTGGAGAATCCCACGGACAGAGGAGCCTGGCGGGCTACAGTCCACGGGGTTGCAAAGAGGTGGACGTGACTGAAGAACTGAGCATGCGCAATGCGTGTGAAGTGGGTAGGATGAGCCAGACCCCGAGGCAGCCCCCAGGAAACAGATGGTAATGAAGTTGCTATTGTTATTACTCAAATGACCAACCTCGGTCCCTAGCATTTCACAGACCGCCAAGGACCCAGAAGGGGTGAGGCTGCTGCCTGGCTGGTCTCCTGCTGCCAGAAAGAGGCTGGTCCCATCCCCCAGTGGGATGCCCTTTCCGGGCCATGGGTGGGTGTGCTGTTGGACCGGGATCCTTTCAGAGGCAGTCTGTGGGCCTGTGCCAGGATCACACCAGGATCACAGCCCAGGCTACGTATGACCTCTGACCCCAACAGGCACCTGGGCCAGTGTCCCACCTCATCCACTCCAGGTAGCGGTGGCGCCGCTGTCTGGGCTTTGAAGTCCCACCTTCGTGTAACAGCCAGTAATGTGGCCCTGTGGCAGCAACGGGGCTAGCTGGCACAGCTCTGCTGAATTCACACCTAAACTCCATTGGCCTTGAACTTGTGAGTCCAGACTATCAACTTTTTTTTTAATTGAAAGATAATAGTTTTACAATATTGTGTTGATTTCTGCCGAACATCTACATGAATCATCCATAGATATATGTATGTCCCCTCCCTCTTGAACCTCCCTCTCACCTCCACCCCATCCTCTAGGTGGTCACAGAACCCCAGTTTGAGCTCCCTGAGTCATACAGCAAATTCCCACTGGCTATCTCTTTTACATATTTGTTGTTCAGTTACTCAGTCATGTCCGACTCCTTGCAGACCTTTGTCAGCAAAGTGATGTTTCTGCCTTTTAAAACACTGTCTAGGTTTGTCATAGCTTTTCTTCCAAGGAGCAAGTGTCTTTTAATTTCATGGCTGCAGTCTGCAGTCACTATCCCCAGTGATTCTGGAGCCCAAGGAAATAAAATCTGTCCTGTTTCCATTTTTTCCCCATCTATTTGCCATCAAGTGATGGGACCTGATGCCATGATCTTAGCGTATGTTTCCACATCAACTGTATCAGCGCTTCTCCATCCTGGTGGCACTGTATAATCTCCTGGGGGGTATCAGTAAAACCCAGGCCCCACCGCTGGGGCTCTCATCCAACAGGTCCAGAGTGGGGCTGGGACCACTGGCAGAGTTAAAGAGCAGACAGACCTGGTGATCGTAGCAAGCAGCCCATGTGTTCAGCCCACTGAGGCCGCAGGGGCCCAGGGCACCTTAGTCCAGGCTGGGAGGAGGGGACTCCTGGGTGGGTAATGACGGGGTGGTAGATGGGGCGCCCTGGCCACTCTGCGGTGTGGCCGGACCCTGCATTCCCTCTGCAGAGCACAGCGTGGCAGTGAGCCAGCATCTCTACCCAAACCAGGTCAGGACGGTGGGTGGAGTCCGGGCTGGGTGCCCACAGCCACCGTCACCCATGGCATGCTCAGTGTCTGCCAGGGTCTGGGCACTTTACCCATGTCTCACCAGTGGCATCATCTACACTCCACGGTGATGACAGTGAGGCCCACGTGGCTGAGCTGAAGCTCCAGTACTTTGGCCGCCTGATGCCAAGAGCTGACTCGTCGGAAATGACCCTGATGCTGGGGAAGATTGAGGGCAGGAGAAGAAGGGGACGACAGAGGATGAGATGGTTGGATGACATCATCGACTCAATGGACATGAATTTAAGCAAACTCCAGGAGCTAGTAGTGATGGGCAGGGAAGCCTGACGTGCTGCTGTCCACGGGGTCGCAAAGAGTCAGACACAACTTAGTGACTTACCAACAACATGGGTGAGGATCATCCCCACACTAAGGCCTGCGTGAGTCTCCCTGAGCCCTCCTCCTGGGGAGGCCTGCGAGCACAGAAGTCAGATGAGGCCCCTCCCCTGGGCCGCCCTTGGAGGGTGAGGAGAGGGGAGTGAAGCCTGCCCCTCTGACCCTCAGTCTCTGGAAGCCCAAATGCCATCTGGTCCTCCTGCAAAAACTATTTCTGCAAAATCCTGCCCAGTGAGAGTGGAGCTTTCCAGCCTCACCTCTGGACGTTTACATATTCATGAACACATGTCTGCCATTAAAAGAAAATGGTGGTCATTTGACGCCCATATGTTCCCTTTCAAAATGACAGACTGATATTTATCCTCTGAAAAGAGTGAATTCTTAAACAGACGGCTGAACACACATCCTCCTGATTAGCAGAGAAAGGGTCCTCTAAATTAAACAGTTCTCTATGCAGCCCACTGACCAGTGGGTCCTCACTCCCTGAGTCAGGTGAAGACTCCCACTCAGATTCAGGCACGCTGAACATCGTGAAGTTTGCTTTCTTTTCATCTTTTATTTGGAGGCACCATATGGCATGCAGGACCTGCCCAACCAGGGATTGAACCCATGCCTCCCGCAGTGGAAGCATGGAGTCTTAACTGCTGGACTGCCAGGGAAATCCTTGCTTTCAATACACTGTGTTTAAATATATTGACAGGAAATGCACTAGTCTACCTTCTGGGCTTAAAAAACAGGCTTCAAAGACATGAGGGAGTCTCTGTTGGTTTTCCCACGTGGCCTCGTGGCTGCTGGGAGCCCTCATGAGAAAGGAGAGACCTGGGGACTCTGAGGACAAGATCGCAGCCCCAGCCTGGCCACTGGCCGGCCACTGCCCTGCCCTGCCCCATTGGTCCCCCGGCT
>SJYW01034087.1:204903-223792 GCA_006410735.1 Raphicerus campestris | reverse complement strand
AATTTTTTATTTTTATTTGGAGGATAATTGCTTTATGATGCTGTGTTGGTTTCTGTTATACATGAACAGGAATCAACCACAGGTATGCGTACGTCCCCGCCTTGGGAATCTCCCCCCGCCCCCACCCCACTCCTTTCTGTTGCCACAGAGCACAGAGCGGAAAAGACCCTGATGCTGGGAGGGGTTGGGGGCAGGAGGAGAAGGGGACGACAGAGGATGAGATGGCTGGATGGCATCACGGACTTGATGGACATGAGTCTGAGTGATCTCTGGGATTTGGTGATGGACAGGGAGGCCTGGTGTGCTGCAATTCATGGGGTCGAAAAGAGTTGGACACAACTGAGCAACTGAACTGAACTGAACCGAAAAGCTAACCAGATTTCTGTCCTTTCAGAATGTCCTAATCAGAAAACACACACACACACACACACACACACACAATTAATCACAGTGTTCTTTTGCACTTTCTTTTCTCTGCTCTGCCCACCAGCTGCTTACTGCTTAAAATCTAGGGAGTCTTCAATCTAATGAGTAATGATTCTTACTGAGTGAAAGTAAGTAAGGGAACAGTTTAGGGGAATTACCTGTAGTGTGGAGGAATTAGAAAGCCATCTTCTATGTGGAGAAAATATTCTCTTTTGTATTCTGGAAATTTTCTAGCACTTAACTGAAACTAAATATAGAGCATTTTACCAAGAGTTTCATGCAGTGTCTCTTAAAATGTGAGAGTGCTTCATATTTTTTCCTTTTCTAGTTTTCAATCTCTGGTCCATTTATTTTCAGATTAAAACAAAGTTCTGAAAGGCCTTCCACAAAACACAAACCAAAGCAGCAAACTGGAAAGGGGAATTATTTTGATTAATGTTTGTAAACAACCTGGAAAAATCATTGCTACTAGCATGACGTTTTTTCAATATGAAATATTGCATTGAGACAAAATTTTATAGCTAGGAGTGAATTTAGCAAGACCACTGTCATTTTAAAGATCTCTCAGGTGGTTAATTACACACTTGCTATTTTTATTCACTGGGTATCAGCACACTTTTTTTTTTAGAGAGAAAAAGTAAATTTTTTTAAAAAATCTTTTTATTTTGTACTGGGTATAGCCGATTAACAACGTTATGATAGCTTCAGGTGAACAGCGAAGGGACTCAGCCATATATACATATTTATCCACTCTCCCTCAAACTCTTCTCCAGTCCAGGCTGCCACATAACATTGAGCAGAGTTCCCTGTGCTATTCAGTAGTCCCTTGTTGTTTATCCATTTTGAATATAGCCGTGAAGCACATATTTTAAAATAATGATGATAAAGTGAATGTTCGAGGGAGCCATTGTAGTGATACGAACCACCCCCTCCCTGCATTCAGTTCAGTTCAGTTTAGTCGCTCAGTTGTGTCCGACTCTGTGACCCCATGAATCACAGCACGCCAGGCCTCCCTGTCCATCAGCAACTCCCGGAGTTCACTCAGATCGAGTCGGTGATGCCATCCAGCCACCTCATCCTCTGTCATCCCCTTCTCCTCCTGCCCCCAATCCCTCCCAGCATCAGAGTCTTTTCCAGTGAGTCAACTCTTCCATGAGGTGGCCAAAGTATTGGAGTTCCAGCTTCAGCATCATTCCCTCCAAAGAAATCCCAGGGATGATCTCCTTTAAGATGGACTGGTTGGATCTCCTTGCAGTCCAAGGGACTCTCAAGAGTCTTCTCCAACACCACAGTTCAAAAGCATCAATTCTTCGGCACTCAGCCTTCTTCACAGTCCAACTCTCACATCCATACATGNAGCCTACTCCGGGTTTCTTCTTTGTTTTGTTTTTTAAGTTTCAGAGATAATATAAATATTTATGAATTAAATAATATAATGCCTAGGATTCACTTCTCTGCTTGCCATAAATAGAGAGGTTATTGATATTTCTCCTGGCAAATCTTAATTCCAGCTTGTACTTCTTCCAGCCCAGCGTTTCTCATGATGTACTCTGCATATAAGTTAAATAAGGAGGGTGACAACATACAGCCTTGAAATACTCCTTTTCCTATTTGGAACCAGTCTGTTGTTCCATGTCCAGTTCTAATTGTTGCTTCCTGACCTGAATATAGGTTTCTCAAGAGGTAGGTCAGGTGGTCCAGTATCCCCATCTCTCTCAGAATTTTCCACAGTTTATTGAGATCCACACAGTCAAAGGCTTTGGCATAGTCAATAAAACAGAAATAGGTGTTTTTCTGGAACTCTCTTGCTTTTTTGATGATCCCTGCATTAGAGGTTTGGAAAGGAAAGGAAAGGAAAGTGAAGTCACTCAGTGTCTGACTCTTTGTGATCTCATGGACTGTAGCCTACCAGACTCTTTTGTCCATATGGGATTTTCTAGGCAATAGTACTGGAGTGGATCGCCATTTCCTTCACCAAGGGATCTTCCCGACCCAGGGATCAAACCCAGGTCTCCCTCATTGTAGACAGACATTTGACCATCTGAGCCACCAGGGAAGTCCTAAGAGGTTTGTACTACTAGTACTACTAAGTCGCTTCAGTCGTGTCTGACTCTATGCGACCAGGCTCCCCCATCCTTGGGATTCTCCAGGCAAGAACACTGGAGTGGCTTGCCATTTCCTTCTTCAATGCATGAAAGTGAAAAGTAAAGAGTAGTCACTCAGTCGTGTCCGACTCTTAGCGACCCCATGGACTGCAGCCCACCAGGCTCCTCTGTCCATGGGATTTTCCAGGCAAGAGCCTTGGAGTGGGGTGCCATTAGGACGGTGCAAATCTCAGTCCTTAGTTTTTTTTATCCAGTAAGCTGATTAGCTAGTACAGATTCCATTTGACCTCAAATATCTGCCAAGCCCCAGAAGGCTGTCCCTTCAGCCTGCTGTTTCTGGTAAGGAACAGGGACAATTTCCTCAGGGAAGGCGCTTGAAACGTTAACGCGCTTGAAACGTTACATTTAAACTAACCAGACTGCAGAGGGCTCATGAAAGTACCCTTGCCTTTTAATCTGCCCTTTCTTGGTTATTCTCTGTACCCAACAAAAGCCTACTCCGGGTTTCTTCTTTGTTTTGTTTTTTAAGTTTCAGAGATAATATAAATATTTATGAATTAAATAATATAATGCCTAGGATTCACTTCTCTGCTTGCCATAAATAGAGAGGTTATTGATATTTCTCCTGGCAAATCTTAATTCCAGCTTGTACTTCTTCCAGCCCAGCGTTTCTCATGATGTACTCTGCATATAAGTTAAATAAGGAGGGTGACAACATACAGCCTTGAAATACTCCTTTTCCTATTTGGAACCAGTCTGTTGTTCCATGTCCAGTTCTAATTGTTGCTTCCTGACCTGAATATAGGTTTCTCAAGAGGTAGGTCAGGTGGTCCAGTATCCCCATCTCTCTCAGAATTTTCCACAGTTTATTGAGATCCACACAGTCAAAGGCTTTGGCATAGTCAATAAAACAGAAATAGGTGTTTTTCTGGAACTCTCTTGCTTTTTTGATGATCCCTGCATTAGAGGTTTGGAAAGGAAAGGAAAGGAAAGTGAAGTCACTCAGTGTCTGACTCTTTGTGATCTCATGGACTGTAGCCTACCAGACTCTTTTGTCCATATGGGATTTTCTAGGCAATAGTACTGGAGTGGATCGCCATTTCCTTCTCCAAGGGATCTTCCCGACCCAGGGATCAAACCCAGGTCTCCCTCATTGTAGACAGACATTTGACCATCTGAGCCACCAGGGAAGTCCTAAGAGGTTTGTACTACTAGTACTACTAAGTCGCTTCAGTCGTGTCTGACTCTATGCGACCAGGCTCCCCCATCCTTGGGATTCTCCAGGCAAGAACACTGGAGTGGCTTGCCATTTCCTTCTTCAATGCATGAAAGTGAAAAGTAAAGAGTAGTCACTCAGTCGTGTCCGACTCTTAGCGACCCCATGGACTGCAGCCCACCAGGCTCCTCTGTCCATGGGATTTTCCAGGCAAGAGCCTTGGAGTGGGGTGCCATTAGGACGGTGCAAATCTCAGTCCTTAGTTTTTTTTATCCAGTAAGCTGATTAGCTAGTACAGATTCCATTTGACCTCAAATATCTGCCAAGCCCCAGAAGGCTGTCCCTTCAGCCTGCTGTTTCTGGTAAGGAACAGGGACAATTTCCTCAGGGAAGGCGCTTGAAACGTTAACGCGCTTGAAACGTTACATTTAAACTAACCAGACTGCAGAGGGCTCATGAAAGTACCCTTGCCTTTTAATCTGCCCTTTCTTGGTTATTCTCTGTACCCAACAAAAGCCTACTCCGGGTTTCTTCTTTGTTTTGTTTTTTAAGTTTCAGAGATAATATAAATATTTATGAATTAAATAATATAATGCCTAGGATTCACTTCTCTGCTTGCCATAAATAGAGAGGTTATTGATATTTCTCCTGGCAAATCTTAATTCCAGCTTGTACTTCTTCCAGCCCAGCGTTTCTCATGATGTACTCTGCATATAAGTTAAATAAGGAGGGTGACAACATACAGCCTTGAAATACTCCTTTTCCTATTTGGAACCAGTCTGTTGTTCCATGTCCAGTTCTAATTGTTGCTTCCTGACCTGAATATAGGTTTCTCAAGAGGTAGGTCAGGTGGTCCAGTATTCCCATCTCTTTCAGAATTTTCCACAGTTTATTGTGATCCACACAGTAGAGAAGGAGGTAGGGATAAAATTGAAATAAGACCGGCCAGGAGTTGCTAAGTGTTGATGCTGGAGGACAGATCCTGGAGCTCATGATCAGAATCCTATAGGGGAACATCCTTGTACCCACGTGGAAACTGCCCTCAGCTACCCCTGAGAGGAACTGCTGGGCTTACATACATTTACAATTTTACTGAACACTATCCAAGTGCTCTCCAAAGTGTCTGAACAAAATGACATTTCCGCCAGTCTCATCAAAACTTAAGAATTAACATTTTTTTAAAAAAAGAGGTTACATCCTCTTTTTTTTTTTTTAGAAGCTCTTTCTTTTTAAAATTTTATTTATTTTTGGCTCTGCTGGGTCATTTTCTCACCAAAGTTTAAGAATTAACATTTTAAAAAAGAGACTACATCCTCTTTTTTTTTTTTTAAGGAACTTGATATCTTTCTTTTTAAAATTTTAAAAATTTATTTATTTTTGGCTGTGCTGGGTCTTCATTTTCTCACCAAAGTTTAAGAATTAACATTTTTTGAAAGCAATTACATCCTCTTTTTCTTTTTTTGGAACTTGGTATCTTTCTTTTTAAATTTTATTTATTTTTGGCTGTGCTGGGTCTTCATTGCTACTCAACATTTTTCTCTAGTTGCAGCAAGCAGGGGCTATTCTCCAGTTGTCGCGCTCGGGCTTCTCACTGCGGTGGCTTCTCCTGTTTCAGAGCATGGGCCCTCGGGTAGGTGGGCTCAGCAGTTGGGGCCCCCAGGCTCTGGAGCCGAGGCTCAGTAGTTGTGGCTTACAGGCTTCATTGCTCCATGACATGGGGGATCTTCCCAGACCAGGGATTGACCCGTGTCTCCTGCATTGACAGGAGGATTCTATACCACTGAGCCCCCAGGGAAGCTCCAAGAATTAACATTTTTATCAATCTGATTTTTAAAAAGTGGTGTATCTCCTCTTTGCTTTCATTTTTATTATTCTCATCACTTGGTGCATATTTTTCACATTTTCAGGCTCTTGGGGGTTTTTTCTGTGAATGACGCCTTTCCTGTTGTTCCAGATTATAGATGGAATTGCAGTGATGTCTCTTTCTGCTTCCCTCCAAGCAGTGATGTGTGGCAGCCTGCTTGTGTCGGCTTATGAGAGACAATTGTTTCATTTTCTAGAATTTTGCCAACTAGTTACCAAATACTGGTAGCTCAGAATTGGCCCTGGAGGGAATATTTATAGCCTGACAATCAGCAGACACTACAAATCAGGGCACCCGTCCCCAGAGAGCTGGTTACACTTAGCTGCACACTCCTGCCTCCAAGCTCTTATATCCATACATAGCCGTGTCCATTCTAAAGGAAATCAACCCTGACTATTCACTGGAAGGACTGCTGCTGAAGCTGAAGTTCCAATACTTTGCTAAGTAGCTTCAGTCGTGTCCGACTCTGTGCGACCCCAGAGACGGAAGCACACCAGGCTCCCTCATCCCTGGGATTCTCCAGGCAAGAACACTGGAGTGGGCTGCCATTTCCTTCTCCGATGCATGAAAGTGAAAATACTTTGGCCACCTGATATGAACAGCCGACTCACCGGAAAACACCCTGAGGCTGGGAAAGACTGAGGGCAGGAGGAGAAACGGGTGACAGAGGATGAGATGGTGAGATGGCATCATTGACTCAATGGACATGAAGTTTGAGCAAACTCAGGGAGTTGGTGATGGACAGGGAAGCCTGGCGTGCTGCAGTCCATGGGGTCGTGAAGAGTCAGAAACGACTGAGCAACTGGACAACAGCAACATAGACTAGTTCAAAAAGCATCGAGGTAAGCCTGAGGCATGAATGGGCCCCTTGGCTTGACACTGGGACAGGAAAGGGCTTAGCGGCTCCGTTTCCTGTGCTCAGCATCCCCTGGTAGACACTGGCGGGGTGGGGTGGGCAGTGCCTCCCGGGCGTCTGGGAGAGCTCAGCACTCCTGTGGCGAGGCTCGGTGGACTTGGACTCAGGACACGTGGACTCTCCTGGAGTAGAGTTTTTTCCTTGGCCTGTCTCATATCTGTGCCCAGTGCGGCCTGCTGTATCATTTGTGGGGCCCAACGTAATATGAAAATATGGGGATCCTTGTTCAAAAGTGGAAGAAAAAAAAAGCCTTTTCTTTCTTCACCTGAAATTTCTTCATCAGTCATGGCGTTCTTTGTTCGCTATTTAATGTCATTTTCTCTGGCTCATGGGCTTGCCTCATAGCTCAGCTGGTAAAGCATCCACCTGCAACGCAGGAGACCCTGGTTCAATTTCTGGGTCATGAAGATCCACTGGAGAAGGGGTAGGCTACCCACTCTAGTATTCTCAGGCTTCCCTTGTGGTTCAGCTGGTAAAGAATCCGCCTGCAATCCGGGAGACCTGGGTTTGATCCTTGCATTGGGAAGATCCCCCTGGAGAACGGAGAGGCTACCCACTCCACTTTTCTGGCCTGGAGAATTCCATGGACAGTATAGTCCTTGGGGTTGCAAAGAGTTGGACACGACTGAGCAACTTTTACTTTTTCTCTGGGTCATGGGGTTATTTGTGGGGCGAATGCAATATCCCAGTGCTGCCAGGGGTCTTGCCTGGTGACTTGGCACACAGGGCGTGTGTGACCCACCTGGATGCCCGTGCCCGGGACCCCTCCCGGAGTGAAGGCAGGTGTGGTCACGGCATCGCAGCAGGGGAGTGGGTAGCTGAATGAACCCAGGCTCTGATTCCCTGATGCATACTCCACTGACCCATGAAATGTCACTTACAAAACACAAATTCAAAGATAAAATTAATAAGAAATAACTCAAGACAGCAAGTGGCCATGGAACACTGGAGCCCCATTATGGGGTCTCCTGAGTGCGTGGCCCGGGGGATTGCCTTCGCTACACACCCCGAAGCTTGCTCTGGGACAAGACGCACAGGATCACAAGGTCTCTGCAGCCGAAGCCTCCCTGGGCTGGAGCCGTATGAACTCAGATGTCCTACCCAGCTCAGGGGTTACAGTCTACTTACAATCCAGCCAGAGAGAAGCTTCGTTCTCACAGTCTTCCTTTTACAGCACATTGTACTTTTATTTATTGAGTAAATTTATTGAGTAAATGCTGTGGGCCAGGCACTCCATTACATATAAAGGTTGCTGGTGGTTTAGAGTCATGTCTGACTCTGATGAACCCATGGATTGTAGCCCACCAGGTTCCTCGGTCCATGGGATTTCCCAGGCAAGAATACAGGAGTGGGTCGCCATTTTCTTCTCTAGGGGATTTAATCCTAAGCCAGGGATCAAACCCTCATCTCCTACATGGCAAGCGGATTCTGTACCACTGAGCCAGCAGGGACATCCACATGTAAGGGTTACAAATACAGAAAAAGATCCCTGCCTTCATGGAGCTTATATTTCAGCACAGGAAATAGGCAAGTAATAAGATACATAAATTTAAAATATATATATACATATGTATGTGGCTTGTTAGATAGTAGTTGGTGGTAAGAAGAGAAATTAAAGAGAGAGAGTGTGCCAGTGGAGCTGGCACTGACAGGGGGTGAGTGAGTTAGAATTTTAGAAGCTGAGGTTTGGGAGAGTGACATTTGAGCAGGTCACCTTGCCTGAGTTGGGGGAGAGAGAGACGAGGGGACACATTTGTCCTTTATCCTGTATTCTCCTTGTAAATACTACCTAAGGGCTGATCAAGGTCCTCAGGATTTGTGAGTACTGTGCTACGCCATCTTTTTGTCAAAATTTGTTCTACATAACATTCAATTTTGGTAAAAGTCATTTTAAAGATTGGAAATGTCATATTAAAAATATGCTGGTTAGAAACTTTTTTCCCCTGTAATGTTTATGAATTCAGTTTTCTTTGAAGCAGATACTTCATTGATTGTCATATTTTTAGAGACTCGGGAAAGTTATCTTTGGCATCTCGCAAGGATGAAACACTTTCTGCAACGATCCTTTCCCCCTTCATCCTTTTGGTTCCTCAGTAGGGTTTCTTCTCACAAAAGCAAGGCAGAATGTTAGGCAATAAAAATGTAAAGAAAATCCCCAAATAACAGTGGCTTATGTAAGACAGATATATCTTTCCCGTGAATGAAATGTCTGGGGAAAGCCAGTTCACGCATAGCTGTGCATGGCTCCAGGCTGGATCACTGGGCTTTAGGCCCCAACCTTCTGCTCTGCCATCCTCAGAATCACCTAATGGTTCAGGACGGCCACAGGAGCTCCAGCCATCACATCCATACCCTAGGAAGGAAGATAGGTAAGCAGAATGACCCATTCCCTGACTTTCAAGAAAATTTCCATAAAATCCCTCACAACACACACACACATAATGTGAACTGAAAGGACTGATGCTGAAGCTGAAGCTTCAATACTCTGGCCACCTGACTCACTGGAAAAAGACCCCGATCCTGGTAAAGGCTGAGGGCAGGAGGAGAACGGGTGACAGAGGATGAGATGGTTGAATGGCGTCATTGACCCAATGGACATGAATCTGAGCAAATTCCAGGAGATGGTGAAGGACAGAGAAGCCTGGCGTGCTGCAGTCCATGAGGCTGCAAGGAGTCAGATACGACTGAGTGACTGAACAACAACCAAATACATAAATAACATTATTACATCATGGGCTGAAACTTAGTCACATGGCCACATCCTCCTATCATGGGGATTTGGAAAATCACTAAAGGCATTGAGCCGGGTAATGGTTTCGGTAGAAACTGACATTTTGTTCCTTGGGAGGGACAGAGGAATAGATGTTGGGGAGAGCTTCTAGTATGTTCTNTCAGTAGTTGTGGCTTACAGGCTTCGTTGCTCCATGACATGGGGGATCTTCCCAGACCAGGGATTGACCCGTGTCTCCTGCATTGACAGGAGGATTCTATACCACTGAGCCCCCAGGGAAGCTCCAAGAATTAACATTTTTATCAATCTGATTTTTAAAAAGTGGTGTATCTCCTCTTTGCTTTCATTTTTATTATTCTCATCACTTGGTGCATATTTTTCACATTTTCAGGCTCTTGGGGGTTTTTTCTGTGAATGACGCCTTTCCTGTTGTTCCAGATTATAGATGGAATTGCAGTGATGTCTCTTTCTGCTTCCCTCCAAGCAGTGATGTGTGGCAGCCTGCTTGTGTCGGCTTATGAGAGACAATTGTTTCATTTTCTAGAATTTTGCCAACTAGTTACCAAATACTGGTAGCTCAGAATTGGCCCTGGAGGGAATATTTATAGCCTGACAATCAGCAGACACTACAAATCAGGGCACCCGTCCCCAGAGAGCTGGTTACACTTAGCTGCACACTCCTGCCTCCAAGCTCTTATATCCATACATAGCCGTGTCCATTCTAAAGGAAATCAACCCTGACTATTCACTGGAAGGACTGCTGCTGAAGCTGAAGTTCCAATACTTTGCTAAGTAGCTTCAGTCGTGTCCGACTCTGTGCGACCCCAGAGACGGCAGCACACCAGGCTCCCTTGTCCCTGGGATTCTCCAAGCAAGAACACTGGAGTGGGCTGCCATTTCCTTCTCCAATGCATGAAAGTGAAAATACTTTGGCCACCTGATATGAACAGCCGACTCACCGGAAAACACCCTGAGGCTGGGAAAGACTGAGGGCAGGAGGAGAAACGGGTGACAGAGGATGAGATGGTGAGATGGCATCATTGACTCAATGGACATGAAGTTTGAGCAAACTCAGGGAGTTGGTGATGGACAGGGAAGCCTGGCGTGCTGCAGTCCATGGGGTCGTGAAGAGTCAGAAACGACTGAGCAACTGGACAACAGCAACATAGACTAGTTCAAAAAGCATCGAGGTAAGCCTGAGGCATGAATGGGCCCCTTGGCTTGACACTGGGACAGGAAAGGGCTTAGCGGCTCCGTTTCCTGTGCTCAGCATCCCCTGGTAGACACTGGCGGGGTGGGGTGGGCAGTGCCTCCCGGGCGTCTGGGAGAGCTCAGCACTCCTGTGGCGAGGCTCGGTGGACTTGGACTCAGGACACGTGGACTCTCCTGGAGTAGAGTCTTTTCCTTGGCCTGTCTCATATCTGTGCCCAGTGCGGCCTGCTGTATCATTTGTGGGGCCCAACGTAATATGAAAATATGGGGATCCTTGTTCAAAAGTGGAAGAAAAAAAAAGCCTTTTCTTTCTTCACCTGAAATTTCTTCATCAGTCATGGCGTTCTTTGTTCGCTATTTAATGTCATTTTCTCTGGCTCATGGGCTTGCCTCATAGCTCAGCTGGTAAAGCATCCACCTGCAACGCAGGAGACCCTGGTTCAATTTCTGGGTCATGAAGATCCACTGGAGAAGGGGTAGGCTACCCACTCTAGTATTCTCAGGCTTCCCTTGTGGTTCAGCTGGTAAAGAATCTGCCTGCAATCCGGGAGACCTGGGTTTGATCCCTGCATTGGGAAGATCCCCCTGGAGAACGGAGAGGCTACCCACTCCAGTATTCTGGCCTGGAGAATTCCATGGACAGTATAGTCCTTGGGGTTGCAAAGAGTTGGACACGACTGATCAACTTTTACTTTTTCTCTGGGTCATGGGGTTATTTATGGGGCGAATGCAATATCCCAGTGTTGCCAGGGGTCTTGCCTGGTGACTTGGCACACAGGGCGTGTATGACCCACCTGGATGCCCGTGCCTGGGGCCCCTCCCGGAGTGAAGGCAGGTGTGGTCACGGCATCGCAGCAGGGGAGTGGGTAGCTGAATGAACCCAGGCTCTGATTCCCTGATGCATACTCCACTGACCCATGAAATGTCACTTACAAAACACAAATTCAAAGATAAAATTAATAAGAAATAACTCAAGACAGCAAGTGGCCATGGAACACTGGAGCCCCATTATGGGGTCTTCTGAGTGCGTGGCCCGGGGGATTGCCTTCGCTACACACTCCGAAGCTTGCTCTGGGACAAGACGCACAGGATCACAAGGTCTCTGCAGCCGAAGCCTCCCTGGGCTGGAGCCGTATGAACTCAGATGTCCTACCCAGCTCAGGGGTTACAGTCTACTTACAATCCAGCCAGAGAGAAGCTTCGTTCTCACAGTCTTCCTTTTACAGCACATTGTACTTTTATTTATTGAGTAAATTTATTGAGTAAATGCTGTGGGCCAGGCACTCCATTACACATAAAGGTTGCTGGTGGTTTAGAGTCATGTCTGACTCTGATGAACCTATGGATTGTAGCCCACCAGGTTCCTCGGTCCATGGGATTTCCCAGGCAAGAATACAGGAGTGGGTCGCCATTTTCTTCTCTAGGGGATTTAATCCTAAGCCAGGGATCAAACCCTCATCTCCTACATGGCAAGCGGATTCTGTACCACTGAGCCAGCAGGGACACCCACATGTAAGGGTTACAAATACAGAAAAAGATCCCTGCCTTCATGGAGCTTATATTTCAGCACAGGAAATAGGCAAGTAATAAGATACATAAATTTAAAATATATATATACATATGTATGTGGCTTGTTAGATAGTAGTTGGTGGTAAGAAGAGAAATTAAAGAGAGAGAGTGTGCCAGTGGAGCTGGCACTGACAGGGGGTGAGTGAGTTAGAATTTTAGAAGCTGAGGTTTGGGAGAGTGACATTTGAGCAGGTCACCTTGCCTGAGTTGGGGGAGAGAGAGACGAGGGGACACATTTGTCCTTTATCCTGTATTCTCCTTGTAAATACTACCTAAGGGCTGATCAAGGTCCTCAGGATTTGTGAGTACTGTGCTACGCCATCTTTTTGTCAAAATTTGTTCTACATAACATTCAATTTTGGTAAAAGTCATTTTAAAGATTGGAAATGTCATATTAAAAATATGCTGGTTAGAAACTTTTTTCCCCTGTAATGTTTATGAATTCAGTTTTCTTTGAAGCAGATACTTCATTGATTGTCATATTTTTAGAGACTCGGGAAAGTTATCTTTGGCATCTCGCAAGGATGAAACACTTTCTGCAACGATCCTTTCCCCCTTCATCCTTTTGGTTCCTCAGTAGGGTTTCTTCTCACAAAAGCAAGGCAGAATGTTAGGCAATAAAAATGTAAAGAAAATCCCCAAATAACAGTGGCTTATGTAAGACAGATATATCTTTCCCGTGAATGAAATGTCTGGGGAAAGCCAGTTCACGCATAGCTGTGCATGGCTCCAGGCTGGATCACTGGGCTTTAGGCCCCCAACCTTCTGCTCTGCCATCCTCAGAATCACCTAATGGTTCAGGACGGCCACAGGAGCTCCAGCCATCACATCCATACCCTAGGAAGGAAGATAGGTAAGCAGAATGACCCATTCCCTGACTTTCAAGAAAATTTCCATAAAATCCCTCACAACACACACACACATAATGTGAACTGAAAGGACTGATGCTGAAGCTGAAGCTTCAATACTCTGGCCACCTGACTCACTGGAAAAAGACCCCGATCCTGGTAAAGGCTGAGGGCAGGAGGAGAACGGGTGACAGAGGATGAGATGGTTGAATGGCGTCATTGACCCAATGGACATGAATCTGAGCAAATTCCAGGAGATGGTGAAGGACAGAGAAGCCTGGCGTGCTGCAGTCCATGAGGCTGCAAGGAGTCAGATACGACTGAGTGACTGAACAACAACCAAATACATAAATAACATTATTACATCATGGGCTGAAACTTAGTCACATGGCCACATCCTCCTATCATGGGGATTTGGAAAATCACTAAAGGCATTGAGCCGGGTAATGGTTTCGGTAGAAACTGACATTTTGTTCCTTGGGAGGGACAGAGGAATAGATGTTGGGGAGAGCTTCTAGTATGTTCTGCCATACTCATCAGCTTCATTTTCTTTTGAAGTTAATGATGGCTGTGAATCTCAGAAAATTAATCAATACTAAGGCCCTAAGCCCTAGGGCCTTGAAAAGCTACATTTTATGGTGTTCTCATCCTAACTTTTAAAAAATCAAATGGGGGACTTGCGTGGTGGCTCAGTGGATAATAATCCACCTGCCAATGCAAGGGACACAGGTTTGATTCCTGGTCCAGGAAGATCCCATATGTTGTGGAGCAACCANGCATGGCTCCAGGCTGGATCACTGGGCTTTAGGCCCCCAACCTTCTGCTCTGCCATCCTCAGAATCACCTAATGGTTCAGGACGGCCACAGGAGCTCCAGCCATCACATCCATACCCTAGGAAGGAAGATAGGTAAGCAGAATGACCCATTCCCTGACTTTCAAGAAAATTTCCATAAAATCCCTCACAACACACACACACATAATGTGAACTGAAAGGACTGATGCTGAAGCTGAAGCTTCAATACTTTGGCCACCTGACTCACTGGAAAAAGACCCCGATCCTGGTAAAGGCTGAGGGCAGGAGGAGAACGGGTGACAGAGGATGAGATGGTTGAATGGCATCATTGACCCAATGGACATGAATCTGAGCAAATTCCAGGAGATGGTGAAGGACAGAGAAGCCTGGCGTGCTGCAGTCCATGAGGCTGCAAGGAGTCAGATACGACTGAGTGACTGAACAACAACCAAATACATAAATAACATTATTACATCATGGGCTGAAACTTAGTCACATGGCCACATCCTCCTATCATGGGGATTTGGAAAATCACTAAAGGCATTGAGCCGGGTAATGGTTTCGGTAGAAACTGACATTTTGTTCCTTGGGAGGGACAGAGGAATAGATGTTGGGGAGAGCTTCTAGTATGTTCTGCCATACTCATCAGCTTCATTTTCTTTTGAAGTTAATGATGGCTGTGAATCTCAGAAAATTAATCAATACTAAGGCCCTAAGCCCTAGGGCCTTGAAAAGCTACATTTTATGGTGTTCTCATCCTAACTTTTAAAAAATCAAATGGGGGACTTGCGTGGTGGCTCAGTGGATAATAATCCACCTGCCAATGCAAGGGACACAGGTTTGATTCCTGGTCCAGGAAGATCCCATATGTTGTGGAGCAACCAAGCTCATGTGCCACAGTTACTGAGTCCACACTCTATAGCCTGTGAGCTGCAATTATTGAAGCTCTCATGCCCTAGAGTCTGGCTCTTCAATGAGAAGCCTGCCCACCGCAACTAGAGAGTAGGCCCTGTTTGCTGCAACTAGAGAAAGCCTGCAAGCAGAAACAATGACCCAGTGCAACCAAAAACAAATAAAAATTAAAAAAAAAAAATCAAATGGAAAACTCCAATGGGGAATTAGATTCTGTCATCTTTATTATTTTGGTATGTTAATTTCAGTAGTCTTCCATTTCAGCTGCTTTGGAATTGCACAGGTAAGGAGCCAAATGAAAGATTTCGCTGTTGTGCTTTATAGCAGAAAATAAGTTTTTAAAATTTTCATTTGATAATGGAAATAATAGTACCGGTAATACCTTGAGTGTCAAGGTATGAGTTTAAGTTCTGCACTCTGAAGAAAACATTTCCAAATGGACATCTTAAATTTTCTTTTTCTGTTGAAAATAATTGCCAGGAAAGAAAGCATCTTTCAATTGTTGACCCATGCCACAATGCAATATAAACTCAGGCAGTTTTTTATAGAGTATGAGTGGCTTTCTGATAGAAAGCTAATGTGTTTTTGTTAAAAAAAAAAAAAAAAAAGAGGTCTATTTTCTGAGCTCTTGAGCAAGAGTACACCTTCCTCTTGAAGATTCATTTTCTTTCTTTCTAATAGTGACAGACATTGTCTGCCAGCACAGCAACACAAGAAAAATGTTACGCTTCAGTTTCAATGACTCCAGGCCGCTGCAATGTCAGTTTTTCCTTTGTGCATGGCGACCTAGGGATTAAACAGCTAATGTTTTATTCGAGACGGGTTTTCCTTTATAATTAGAGAAGCTTTCAGGAATATTGTGTTAACACAAAGCTACATGTCATTTGTGAATCTCTCTGCTTTATTAAAATATACTTATCTCTGTATTAGAGCTAGCTTAACATAATTTTTTCCTACTTAATAATATAAAAGATTCCTTGTCTCTAATCCTGGTCTCAGTGATGGAAATCCTGTAGACTCAAAACTGTACCATATGACAAAGCCATAAAGGAAGTCTCTCATATCCCCCAGCTGGATATAAGTGGAAATATAGTTTAATTATTGGACATATGAGGATGACTGGCATTAAATCTAGTCTAGAAATCTTCCCTTTTGTAATAAACCATTTCATTCCAAAGATATACTGTGAAAGAGATAACCTATCCATTCATGGACTTAAACTTCTTTCCTCTCACTTTCGGGAGTCTTTCCTTGATGATGCTTCATTATTTCACTGGGATGTTTCTGTACCACCTCTGACATCCATCTTTTCTGAATTCAGCTACAGAATGGATTCGTATAATTCTTTCTTATTGGCATACAAACATGCTGCTGTAGAAAAAGGAAAATTCAAGTTTTCTCAAAATACATTGTCGTTGGGTGGAATAGTCTTTGCTTTCACAGGGATCCAAAATGGCAAATTTGTTGCTTCCACTCTTTTAAGTCCATTCTTTTATTTTGGTTCTGCTGGAGTTTCTGTTGGCTGGAGAGCCTCCATGTGTCCCTGCAGAACTGTTCTTCCTTGCTCTGTGCCCCTGGAGCAGACTAACCTGTAGGGGCTACTTCCACGGCTCCCTCGCCTTATGGTCACCCATTTGGTTTGGCCAATGGGAGGTCCTGGCAGAGACTGCAGGGGGGACGGAGGGGTCAGGATACTTCCTCTGGCTTGTTCCCTAGCTCCTGCCAGGTGGCCCTCATACAACAACTCCTCTCTCTCCAGGATTTGGTAATGACTCCCCATTATTGCCAGATCAGGGTTGCTTCACCATCCTTGTTGGTTTTCTTCTGCCCACACCTGTGTGAAGAATTGCATTGTTCCCCTTTGTGTGCACTGTGTATATCTGCCTGGGACACCGACATGCGAGTCTTCTTATGACAGCCTCTACCGGGAGACTGGTTATTTTGCCTCTGACTTCCTTTTGGAAATGTTTTCATCATGAATAGAATTTCATGATGAAAGGCTCAGGACCTTTTAAGCTCTCCTTGCTGTTTTTCACTCCTAGAGTTGTAAATTGTTTACCTTCTTGAAGAATGTAAAAGAGGAAGGATTTGCGATCTGCGAGGTAGTTGTAGAGTTCAGCCAGTTCTCGAGCCAGGGTGCTGACATCTTGCTAGAGCTTCCGGAGGTGTGGCAAGTAGTGGTCTTAGCACTGTAGCCCAGGGTCAGATGAACGTGGTGCTGAGTGTGCCCCAACCCTGGCAGCACCTTCTTTCCTGTACCCACCAGTGCTGCAGGGGGCATGGACTCCTGCTGACTGCCTGACCTGCTTGCTTCCCCACTCCATCAGCCTCCAGCGTACACTTCAAGAGAACTCAGACAAACAACCTAAAAGGTTGGCTGAGAAATTCACTTGTTTTGAGCACATTTTTTTTTTTTTCAGGTTCATCACAGAAACCAAAGCCATCAGCTTTGGCTTCAAGTTGGTTACTTTGCTATTTTTCTTTTCCCCCATAATTGGGATGTGAGGTGAAAGTTGCTCAGTTGTGCCCAGCTCTTTGCGGACTCCTTGGACTACAGTCGATGGAATTCTCCAGGCCAGAATACTGGAGTGGGTAGTCTTTCCCTTCTCCAGCGGATCTTCCCAATGCAGGAATTGAACCGGGGTCTCCTGCATTGCAGGTAGATTCTTTACCAGCTGAGCTACCAGGGAAGCCTATAATTGGGATGGATGACTCTTATTTCACAAGTGTGGTGAGGCCAGTAAGTTGTGATATTCCAATAAATTTTGTTATCAAGGACTACTTCTAAAAAACCCAAATCTTAAGAGTAGAGAAGGGCTTGGTATTTAGGCTGACTCCAGACATCTTTTGTAGAAACGTCTGAAAGTTGTGTATTTTCTTGGTCCCAGCTAGACAGACGGAAAAGGCTGCGTTACAATACTGACGCTGAGAGCCTGTGCTTTAATTCCAAAAAAGTGAGTCCTGTAACTTGTTGTCACCCTGGTCTTCTCTTCAATCATTGGAGATGATATTTACTTGACAAAACTGATACGAATACAATGAGACAGTGGATAGTAAAAGGCTTTGAAAATTAGAGAAGTCTAAAAACTCAAATTATTGTTGCTGCCTAAAAAGTATAGTCTGAAACAGTGGTCTTTAACCTTTCGTGGGTGAGGCATGCCTTTAGAGAGTTGATGAAAACTGTAGACCATATCTCTAGAAAAGCACAAAACATCAGAGGATTTTCTCTTATAATTTCAAGGTATCCGTGGTTCCGAAGCCTGTCAAGTCTTGGAAAAATTTCAGAAGATACATCTTATTTTCTTTTTAAAGACTGCTAAATGCAAAAGTTAATGTAAGTGTTAGATATGATTTTCATCAGCATTCATTTATAACACTTGACATTTAAAATTCTTCACAAGATATATAAATTACAAACTAAAAGAAAAAGAAACGAAAGAAAGTATCCGACTATTCTAAGTTCTTGTACAAAATTTACATATGTTAGGTTACTGAAGTAGAATAATGATGGTTGAAAAGATCCTGAAGTATAAAAATCAAGAAAGCTAATTCATTCAATACATAGTTCTTGAGCACCTGTAGGTACCAAGGGCTATTGGAAGTGCTCAGGATTGATTAGTACGTACATTAGAATCAAACAGTCAAAATATATAAAATACAGAGATGATACCTTCTGTTCAAGCTCCAGATAATGTATGAGTTCTGGCAGTCAATGAGTTCATTAATTACATAATTCATGCTTTACTCTGTATATGGAACAACCAAATAATATGGTGTTGGCCATAAAACAACATTTCTGTCTGATCAGCCCCTCTTCACATTTCACCTGCATATTTTAAATTTATAGCTACTATAAATCTTCCACATTGTAGGTAATAAAATGTTGTGAATGTAATAGTTTCATCTCAGGTCTGAAGCTGCCACAATGATTACTCTCTTTGGTCCACAGTTTGAATTTACATACTGTTTTTGAAGCAAATGAAATCATTTGAATGAATCATCCTAATTAACTTGTGAAATACTTGAATGACATCATGAGTGCTTTCAAATATTTTGAAATATTTTTAGACTATGTGGTCTCTGAAATGATTGGAAGCAAAGGAATGAAAAGTATTGTGGCATTCCTAACTTTGTAGGTTATTTATCATTTTAGTGTTTGGCAAAATGGCAGAATATTTTCAATTCCATGATCATGATATAATAAGACATGTAGTAAAGGATTAGATTCTAGATCAGAATGCTTTTTGGCCTGTGTGTAAGTGTGTGTGTGTGTGTGTGTGTGTGTGTGTGTGTGTG
>SJYW01034087.1:96209-189234 GCA_006410735.1 Raphicerus campestris | reverse complement strand
GGGAGTTGGTGACGGACAGGGAGGCCTGGCGTGCTGCGATTCATGAGGTCACAAAGAGTCGGACACGACTGAGCAACTGAACTGAACTGAAACATTTATATTCTTTGGTGTCTTATCAATAATTTGAAACTGTTAAGAAAAAGTGATGCAGAATTGTCACTAAGCAGTTCACCTGGTGAGACGTGGGGGTTGACTTAAGACTTCTGACGCGTCAGTAGCACAGAGGCGACAGGAGAAGTTAAGCAGCCAGGAGAACCCCTCCTGATCGCCCCGTCCGCGTCTCTGTAGCCCGCACGGTCGCCTCTCTGCGTCCCCCTCACGTCACCGAGTTTCCGCAGCCCTGGCCTCCGCAAAGTGGGCGGGGTTTGGGTGGCTGGCGCGCGGTGCTGCCTCACAATCGGGGTCGGCGCTTGCGTGACGTCAGCTCTCCACCGCCCGCCTCCCGCGCCTGGAAAGAGGCAGCCGCCCATTGGCTGCGCCGCTGGCGGCCTCGGGGCCAATGACAGGGCGACGAGCTGCGGGGTCCAGACTTGACGTTGTGCGGCTACCCGCAGGGTTTATTTGGCTCCGGGGCCTCTCACCGCCGCCATTAGGAGCTCGCTGCGTCCGAGGCAGCCCCCCCTCCTGGCTCCCCCCTCCCCTCGGCGTCCCCCCGCCTCCGCGCCTGCTCTCCGCCCCTCTGCCCCCGCCTCCGGCAGTGGGAGCCGCGCGCGGGCCCGCGGAGACCATGTCCTGACTGTGGGGAGAGGGCGGAGGCGGCAGCAGCGGGGCGGGCGGAGGCGCGGAGGGAGGCGGAGAGGGGCCGGGCTCGGCTCGTCGCCGCGGGCTGCTCGGGGGGGAGCCGCCGCCGCCGCCGCCGCCGCGGCTGCCGGGCGCCGAGCGTCGGACAGGGAGGAGGAGCAGGAGCTGGAGGAGGAGCCGCCGCCAGGTAACCGGGGCCCCCGGGGAGGGCGCCCTGCCTCAGGCCCCTGGCGGTCCCGCCGCGCGGCCTGCCCGGCCCCTCGCTTCCTCACGGCACCCTGGCCGCCGGGTCTCCCGGGAGCCCCCTCTGCGTGTTCCCCCACCGCACGCCCGGGGGCAGCGTCGCCGGCGAGGAGAGCGGAGGGGGCACGGGCTGGCCTCGCCGCGCTTCCATCTTGGGCTTTCTATGAGGGGACAGGCCCGGGGCTGTGGGAGGGTGTGGGTCCGCCCGGCTTGTTTACCGACCGTCGGTCCGCCGCGGCTGGACGCGCTGCCTGCCCAGCCGCCTCTCTTCCGCCAGATTACGGCCCCCCCCGCCCCAACTTCTTTTCCTGCCACCTACGGGCTGGTCTCTGCAATAGGGCCCTCAGTACTTGGGTTGGTCGCCACAAGTTGGTACCGGTCCCCCCAAACTTGTATTTCAGCCCACCTCCCAACCCACCCGGCGGCTTCCTCTCCACCTCCCGCGGTGGCCTCCCGTTGTTTCCCTTTTTCTCAGAAAATAAAGGTGGGGGCCGACAGGGGTGGGCTGAGGGGCGGTGGGTGGGGGGAGAAGCTGGAACTAGTGGAAAGATTGTCCGGCCCTGTCGCCCGCAATAAGCGATGGTTCCGGGCACACTTACCTTATTCCCTTGCCTGTGGCTTGGTGTGTGGGGTCATTCCACAGACAAAAGGACCATAATGAATACTTGCATGTTAAGCTCGAGGGGCCAGCAGTTGAGGTTCAGCCTGGAAGTTTGAGCCGACCCCACTTATCTTTGAGATAACCCCGGTGTTTGGAAATTCTTCTGGCAGAGAATTTGGTATTTCAGTCAATTGATTCCGTAACTCCGTAGACTTGTATCAGGTTAAACGCCGTCCCCTTCCACCCTAGTATTGTGGTCTGTGTGTTCTCCCTATGATCTGTTATGTTGTTGTCAATAAATTTAATATACAAAAGTGTTTTAGGAATACAGTTGAAGAGAAATCTTTCGCTCTTAGAAACGTTATATAATGAGTGGTTGTTTTTTTTTTTCTGATGTCTCTTTTTTTAGTTGACTTTATCACTTGTGCGACCTCAAGGGTACCCATGTTTTGATCAAGCATGGATGACTCAGTGTTCAAACCATAAGCCAGGGGAAACCATGAGGAATTTTGATCTTGGCTTGTGCCAGGGGCCTTAGGAAAATCATCTAAACTACGTTTGAGAAAAATTAAGCTGGACCTCTCCTCCTGGTTATGAGTATTAATTAAATGAGGCAATTATAAAGACATTTAGAACCCTGCTTCCCTGTTTGATTTTTAGCTCTTGACAAGATATGCAGTCACCTTCTTAGGCTAAAATTTCATAACATTGTTTTTATAGGGCTGTTAGTGGCACTAAGAGGACAGTAGTGGCATATTTTAATCTTTGGGGAGGATCCTGTTTGAATGTTATGAGGGATTTTTATTTCTGTTGTTGTTTCAACTACCTTTTAGGCTTGGGAGCATTGAGACACCCATTTATTCACTTTTGAAACGTGCTTGGGTTAGTATGATGAACTCTTTCACAGTATTTTAAAGCTTGTGGCCTTGATTCAGTTCTGTATACTGATAAAGGTTTTGGCAAATTACATTTGAAATCTGAGGGTTAGCATAGGTTTGTAACTCATGACCTAGGTGTAGGATATTTGAGGTAAATTGCCTCCTGTGTGTAGTTGATACAGTGAGAGCTGTTCAGTGTGCTTTTATTCTTAGCTTGTTTTATAATAGGTGGAAACTTTCAACAAATGGGGATTGCAGAAGTAGGCCTCTGCAGCTTTGTGTTTAGCTTGGGCCAGTGTCAGCATCTGTGCACTGCCGCTCACTTCCCTCCTTCCCCCAAGTAAGCTCTTGTACCTGGACTTTGAGCACGTTTTTCTCCCGGTGATGTGTTTCACCTGGAGTATTTGTGCTTCACTAATGCTTTGAGTAAATAATACCTTGCGCAGGTTAACATTCACCTTCTCACATAACAACATAAAAAACTTCCAGAGACTCCCTGTTACATGCAAAGTAAGGTTTTAACTCCTTGGTGTGGTTTTCAGATTTCACTTTAATTTGGCCCTGATCCATTCTTCAATCTTAACTCTTATTTCTTGCCTTTGTGAATCTTCAGTTCCAGCCAAACTAACTTGTTTGTTGTTCCTTTGAAGTCACTCCTCTTGGCCTTTCTTTGTGCTTTTCTTTCTATTTGAAACTCTCTTCTTGTGTTCATGGATATTCCCTTTATTCTGGCCTTGAGAAGCCTTCTTGACTACTTCAACCCAAGAGAGAGAGACTGTTTTCTTCGCTTTTTTTTTCCCCTCCTTCTTAGAATATGCTGGCCTGGATTTCAATTTATCTTTTTATTCTACTTCCCAATTAGAATTTTTAAGATCTTTGAGGATTGGTTATGAACCCTAAGCCTTACATCTGTGCACCATATATTACGCTCTGAAAATATGGATACATGGTCTGACAGAGTGTTTTTGGTTTTAGAGATGTTCTAGAATATGAAGTTTGTACTTCTCTAAGTATTGAAGTTGCTGGAACTTTAATTTATGAGGCAAAACACTAGAAACTATCGGTTCAGTAGTATTTGACTCTTTGCGACCCCATGGACTGCAGCACTCCAGGGAAGTCTGGCGTGCTGCAGTCCATTGGAAACTATGACAATCTCTAAAAAAATTTTTTTTGCCAGTATGTTTACATCTAAGTGGCTCAGTGGTTTAAAAAAAAAAATCTGCCTGTCAAGCAGGAGATGCAAGTTCGAGCCCTGGGTTGGGACAATCCCCTGGAGAAGGCAACCCACATCAGTATTCTTGCCTGGAGAATCCCATGGACAGAGGAGCCTGGTGGTGGGCTACAGTCCATGGGGTCACCCAAAGATGGACACGGTTTAGAAACTAAGCAACATTATCAGCATAATTCTTTCTATAGAGAATGTTTAACATTTTGATAATGATCATTGTGTTATTCAAATAAAAATAAGTACTACAGGTCTGTGGTTTATTTCATCTTTGAGTCTGGGCCAGTTACTTGGGTTTGAATTTGGCACCAGTGACATTAAGGGTTGGTTCTTCCATATTTGTACTGTTGTTGATGTTTAGTTGCTAAGTCGTGTCCCACTTTTTGTGACCCCATGGTCTGTAGTCTGCCAGGCTTCTCTGTTCATGAGATTTTCGAGGCAAGAATGCTAGAGTGGATTGCCATTTCCTTCTCCAGAGGATCTTCCTTATCCACGGATTGAACCTGTGTCAGCTGCATCGCAGGCGGATTCTTTGACACTGAGCCACCAGGGAAGTTTACGGGTAGCATTTAGCATCCTGGGAGGGCAAGTTCATCTGTCATCTCAGTTTGCATCTTTAACCTCAGCTGTTGGCCGCATGTGTCACTGATCATGAGGCAGGTGAGGCTCAGGAGAATGTGATTCACTGCTACCTGTCAACACTGTTGGAAGGAAAACCCAAACTGGTCCATAGTAGTTTTGTTTACCAAGGACAATACATGTAATTATGCGGTACATGGGTGGTTGCTGATGCAGTTGGAAAATAGGTGTGTGTGTTGGTGTGGTGTTGTGTGTGTGAGTGGGAGGCCTGATGGTTTGTGGATACAGAGTCTCCTAGCAGTAAATCATCCTGATTTATCCACTGCAGCTATATGGAAACTTGTGCTCTTCCTCCAATTCATCAAAATACTTTTTTCCCCCCTTAAAATTGGTTTTTAGAAACTAGTTTACATAAAAACTTTGTTTTANCGCCGCCGCCGCCGCCGCCGCGGCTGCCGGGCGCCGAGCGTCGGACAGGGAGGAGGAGCAGGAGCTGGAGGAGGAGCCGCCGCCAGGTAACCGGGGCCCCCGGGGAGGGCGCCCTGCCTCAGGCCCCTGGCGGTCCCGCCGCGCGGCCTGCCCGGCCCCTCGCTTCCTCACGGCACCCTGGCCGCCGGGTCTCCCGGGAGCCCCCTCTGCGTGTTCCCCCACCGCACGCCCGGGGGCAGCGTCGCCGGCGAGGAGAGCGGAGGGGGCACGGGCTGGCCTCGCCGCGCTTCCATCTTGGGCTTTCTATGAGGGGACAGGCCCGGGGCTGTGGGAGGGTGTGGGTCCGCCCGGCTTGTTTACCGACCGTCGGTCCGCCGCGGCTGGACGCGCTGCCTGCCCAGCCGCCTCTCTTCCGCCAGATTACGGCCCCCCCCGCCCCAACTTCTTTTCCTGCCACCTACGGGCTGGTCTCTGCAATAGGGCCCTCAGTACTTGGGTTGGTCGCCACAAGTTGGTACCGGTCCCCCCAAACTTGTATTTCAGCCCACCTCCCAACCCACCCGGCGGCTTCCTCTCCACCTCCCGCGGTGGCCTCCCGTTGTTTCCCTTTTTCTCAGAAAATAAAGGTGGGGGCCGACAGGGGTGGGCTGAGGGGCGGTGGGTGGGGGGAGAAGCTGGAACTAGTGGAAAGATTGTCCGGCCCTGTCGCCCGCAATAAGCGATGGTTCCGGGCACACTTACCTTATTCCCTTGCCTGTGGCTTGGTGTGTGGGGTCATTCCACAGACAAAAGGACCATAATGAATACTTGCATGTTAAGCTCGAGGGGCCAGCAGTTGAGGTTCAGCCTGGAAGTTTGAGCCGACCCCACTTATCTTTGAGATAACCCCGGTGTTTGGAAATTCTTCTGGCAGAGAATTTGGTATTTCAGTCAATTGATTCCGTAACTCCGTAGACTTGTATCAGGTTAAACGCCGTCCCCTTCCACCCTAGTATTGTGGTCTGTGTGTTCTCCCTATGATCTGTTATGTTGTTGTCAATAAATTTAATATACAAAAGTGTTTTAGGAATACAGTTGAAGAGAAATCTTTCGCTCTTAGAAACGTTATATAATGAGTGGTTGTTTTTTTTTTTCTGATGTCTCTTTTTTTAGTTGACTTTATCACTTGTGCGACCTCAAGGGTACCCATGTTTTGATCAAGCATGGATGACTCAGTGTTCAAACCATAAGCCAGGGGAAACCATGAGGAATTTTGATCTTGGCTTGTGCCAGGGGCCTTAGGAAAATCATCTAAACTACGTTTGAGAAAAATTAAGCTGGACCTCTCCTCCTGGTTATGAGTATTAATTAAATGAGGCAATTATAAAGACATTTAGAACCCTGCTTCCCTGTTTGATTTTTAGCTCTTGACAAGATATGCAGTCACCTTCTTAGGCTAAAATTTCATAACATTGTTTTTATAGGGCTGTTAGTGGCACTAAGAGGACAGTAGTGGCATATTTTAATCTTTGGGGAGGATCCTGTTTGAATGTTATGAGGGATTTTTATTTCTGTTGTTGTTTCAACTCCCTTTTAGGCTTGGGAGCATTGAGACACCCATTTATTCACTTTTGAAACGTGCTTGGGTTAGTATGATGAACTCTTTCACAGTATTTTAAAGCTTGTGGCCTTGATTCAGTTCTGTATACTGATAAAGGTTTTGGCAAATTACATTTGAAATCTGAGGGTTAGCATAGGTTTGTAACTCATGACCTAGGTGTAGGATATTTGAGGTAAATTGCCTCCTGTGTGTAGTTGATACAGTGAGAGCTGTTCAGTGTGCTTTTATTCTTAGCTTGTTTTATAATAGGTGGAAACTTTCAACAAATGGGGATTGCAGAAGTAGGCCTCTGCAGCTTTGTGTTTAGCTTGGGCCAGTGTCAGCATCTGTGCACTGCCGCTCACTTCCCTCCTTCCCCCAAGTAAGCTCTTGTACCTGGACTTTGAGCACGTTTTTCTCCCGGTGATGTGTTTCACCTGGAGTATTTGTGCTTCACTAATGCTTTGAGTAAATAATACCTTGCGCAGGTTAACATTCACCTTCTCACATAACAACATAAAAAACTTCCAGAGACTCCCTGTTACATGCAAAGTAAGGTTTTAACTCCTTGGTGTGGTTTTCAGATTTCACTTTAATTTGGCCCTGATCCATTCTTCAATCTTAACTCTTATTTCTTGCCTTTGTGAATCTTCAGTTCCAGCCAAACTAACTTGTTTGTTGTTCCTTTGAAGTCACTCCTCTTGGCCTTTCTTTGTGCTTTTCTTTCTATTTGAAACTCTCTTCTTGTGTTCATGGATATTCCCTTTATTCTGGCCTTGAGAAGCCTTCTTGACTACTTCAACCCAAGAGAGAGAGACTGTTTTCTTCGCTTTTTTTTTCCCCTCCTTCTTAGAATATGCTGGCCTGGATTTCAATTTATCTTTTTATTCTACTTCCCAATTAGAATTTTTAAGATCTTTGAGGATTGGTTATGAACCCTAAGCCTTACATCTGTGCACCATATATTACGCTCTGAAAATATGGATACATGGTCTGACAGAGTGTTTTTGGTTTTAGAGATGTTCTAGAATATGAAGTTTGTACTTCTCTAAGTATTGAAGTTGCTGGAACTTTAATTTATGAGGCAAAACACTAGAAACTATCGGTTCAGTAGTATTTGACTCTTTGCGACCCCATGGACTGCAGCACTCCAGGGAAGTCTGGCGTGCTGCAGTCCATTGGAAACTATGACAATCTCTAAAAAAATTTTTTTTGCCAGTATGTTTACATCTAAGTGGCTCAGTGGTTTAAAAAAAAAAATCTGCCTGTCAAGCAGGAGATGCAAGTTCGAGCCCTGGGTTGGGACAATCCCCTGGAGAAGGCAACCCACATCAGTATTCTTGCCTGGAGAATCCCATGGACAGAGGAGCCTGGTGGTGGGCTACAGTCCATGGGGTCACCCAAAGATGGACACGGTTTAGAAACTAAGCAACATTATCAGCATAATTCTTTCTATAGAGAATGTTTAACATTTTGATAATGATCATTGTGTTATTCAAATAAAAATAAGTACTACAGGTCTGTGGTTTATTTCATCTTTGAGTCTGGGCCAGTTACTTGGGTTTGAATTTGGCACCAGTGACATTAAGGGTTGGTTCTTCCATATTTGTACTGTTGTTGATGTTTAGTTGCTAAGTCGTGTCCCACTTTTTGTGACCCCATGGTCTGTAGTCTGCCAGGCTTCTCTGTTCATGAGATTTTCGAGGCAAGAATGCTAGAGTGGATTGCCATTTCCTTCTCCAGAGGATCTTCCTTATCCACGGATTGAACCTGTGTCAGCTGCATCGCAGGCGGATTCTTTGACACTGAGCCACCAGGGAAGTTTACGGGTAGCATTTAGCATCCTGGGAGGGCAAGTTCATCTGTCATCTCAGTTTGCATCTTTAACCTCAGCTGTTGGCCGCATGTGTCACTGATCATGAGGCAGGTGAGGCTCAGGAGAATGTGATTCACTGCTACCTGTCAACACTGTTGGAAGGAAAACCCAAACTGGTCCATAGTAGTTTTGTTTACCAAGGACAATACATGTAATTATGCGGTACATGGGTGGTTGCTGATGCAGTTGGAAAATAGGTGTGTGTGTTGGTGTGGTGTTGTGTGTGTGAGTGGGAGGCCTGATGGTTTGTGGATACAGAGTCTCCTAGCAGTAAATCATCCTGATTTATCCACTGCAGCTATATGGAAACTTGTGCTCTTCCTCCAATTCATCAAAATACTTTTTTCCCCCCTTAAAATTGGTTTTTAGAAACTAGTTTACATAAAAACTTTGTTTTAGCTTCGGGAACCTTTTTAGCATAATTGAAGCTAAAATTAGTCTGTTAACTTTCCAGAAACACTAAGCATTTTTACTTGGGCTACTTGCATTTGTAAAAGGGACTTTCATAGAATTACATCAGTAATTTCACCACTTGAGAAGTCAGGATCAGTAAGCATTCTTTGCTCTCTGGTATTTTGGTTTGACAGGAGTCATTCGTTGGAATTTTTAAATGAAGGTTGGTTAGGTAAATTGAAATAAAATTAATAATTTTTTAGGTGCCTAATGAACTTTTCAGTACTGAAAACAAACACTTCCTTTATTTTTATAGTTAATTTATTGAAGGCAGACTGCCCCACTCCCTCTCAAGCAACACAGCGCAGTTTTGGTTTTTTATTTTGTATTGTTTGGCAAGTCAGATTTTTATGTGGATTAAATTTACATAAGTAAAAACTATTCAAATGGATAAAAGCATTGTTGGAAGTCAGTTGCACATCTCCAGGTATTTCTTAATTAAAAAAAAAAAAACCAGCTTAGGGTATTTGCTGGCAGGCCAGAGGTTAAGACTTAGCTTTCCAATGCATGGGGTCCAGGATTGATCCCTGGTCAGGGAGCTAAGATCCTACATGCCTTGTGGCAAAAAAACGAAGACATAAAACAGGCAGTATTGTAACAAATTAAATAAAGACATCAACAATGGTCCAAATTTAAAAATCTTAAACAGCTGAAATAAATGTTCATATAACTAAATAAGTTTAGTTCATATAATGTAAAATTCACCCTTTTAAAGTATTCATTTCATTAGTTTTTAGTATATTCACAAAGTTACATAACCATTACCACTATTCAGAACATTTCTCTCACCCTCCAAAGAGACCCTGTACTCATTTGCAGTCATCTCCCTTTGCCCCAGTTCCTGGCTACTGGAAATCTACTTTATCTGTGGATTTGCCTGTTCTATGTAAATTGGTTGTTGTTCAGTCACTCAGTCGTGTCCGACTCTTTGGAACCCCATGGACTGCAGCATGCCAGGTTTCCCTGTCAAAGAGTTTGCTCAGACTCACGTACACTGGGTCGATGATGCCATCTGACCATCTCATCCACTGTTGTCCCCTTCTCTTCTTACCCTCAGTCTTTCCCAGTATCAGTCTTTTGCAACCAGTCGGTTGTATCAGGTGGCCAAAGTTTTGGAGCATCAGTCCTTCCTTCCAATGAATATTCAGGGTTGATTTCCTTTAGGATTGACTTATTTGATCTCCTTGATGTACAAGGGGCCTCTCAAGAGTCTTCTCCAGCACCTCAGTTCGAAAGCATCAATCTTTGGTGCTCAGCCTTTTTATGGGCCAACTCTCAGATCATAAATGACTACTGGAAAAACCATAGCTTTGACTATACGGACCTTTGTCTGCAAAGTGATGTCTCTGATTTTTAATACGCTGTCTAGGTTTGTCATGGCTTTTCTTCCAAGGAGCAAAGGTCTTTTAATTTGGTGGCTGCAGTCGCTATCTGCAGTGATTTTAGAGCCCAAGAAAATAAAGTCTGTTACTGTTTCCATTTTCTGCCCATTGATTTGCCACGAAGGAATCATACAATATGGTCGTCCCTCAGTATCCATGGGGGATTTGTTCCAGGATCCCCCTTGGATATCAAAATCCAGGGGTACCCAGTTCCTTTATATGAAATAACCAAGTATTTTAGGTTTGTCTAGGTCCGTAGGTTTATGCACATCTTTCTATACACTTCAAGTCATCTCTAGATTACTTACAAAGCCTAATATAGTATAAACGCTATGTAAGTAGTTGTCAGTGTGTGTAAATTCAAGTTTTGCCTTTTGGAACTTCTGGGTATGACCTTTTGTGTCTGGCCTTGTTCACTTAGCTTGATGTTTTAATGTTTATCCATGTTGTAGCGTATATTAGTACTTTACCTTTTCATGGCTGAATAATGGATATTCCATATATGGGTGCATATCACATTTTGTTTATATTTTTCTATTCTTTGAGAGACATTTAGGTTTTTTCTATGTTTTGGCTTTTATGAAATATGCTGCTATGAACATTGTGTACAAGCTTTTGTGGGGACATAAGTTTTCATTTTTCTTGGGTATGTACCTCGTAGTGGAATTGCTGGGTTATATAATGGCAACCCACTCCAGTCAATACTATTGCCTGGAAAACCCCATGGATGGAGGAGCCTGGTAGGCTACAGTACATGGGGTCGCAGAGTCGGACACGACTGAGCAACTTCACTTCACTTCATGGTGACTCAGTGCTTAACCTTTGAGGGACTTTATGACTGTTCTCTTCCAGCAGTGTATTATGAGGATTCCATTTCTCTACATACTCATTAACACTTCTTGTCTCTTATTATAGCCATCTGAGTAAAGTGGCGTCTCCTATTTCCTTGCATTTCTCTAATGGCTGATGGTATTGAGTCTGTTTTCACGTGCTTATTGGTCATTTGTGTAGTTTTAGAGAAATGTCTATTACAGTCCTTTGCTCATTTTTCAATTGGATTGTCTTTTTATTGTTGGATTTGAGAGTTCTTTATATATTCCGGATAGAAGTCAGACGATTTGCAAATGGTTTGCAAATACTTCCTCTTATTCCATAGGTTATCTCTTCACTTCATCGGTGGTGTTCTTTGAAGTACAAAGATTTTAATTTTGATGTCCAGTTTATCTATTTTCTTTTGTCATTTATGCTTTTGGTGGTATCTCTAAGAAGCCATTATCTAATCCAAGGTCAAGAAGATCTGCATTTCTTCTACAAATTTTACAGTTTTTGCTCTTACATTTAGCTCTTTGATAATTTTGAGTTTTGTATATAGTGTGAGATAGAGATCCAACTTTGCTCTTTTTGCAGATGGCTGTCTAGTAGTCCCAGCATCATTTGCTGAAATTCAGTTAGCTTTAGTAACATAATTATTCTCAGCTAAAATTGATTATTGCAAGACAGCATTCCCCGGGTGTCTGAAGAAATTATCCTGACGTTGCAGATGGAGAAATGGAGTTCTACTGAGGGTTGCAGCAGTATCCTTGAGATTGGAATTCTGAGGGCAAGACATCATTTCTGTAACTTTTAACAAGTCACTTTTAAATCCTTTTCTGATTGGAGTGGGTAATTAACTTCATTTTTTGGTATTTAATGCCGGTAAAGTTTGTTTTTAAACGTGGGAATGATAGCAATTTGCAGAACTTTTGACCAAATCTTTGTTTGAAATACTATCCTTTGATATTAGTAGAACAGTGAATTGCTTTTTGTTGACTAAATGATCAATGAGCAGCTGTTTTATAGCAAGCTCTGTTTATAGAGACATAAAAAAGGTTTTTTTTTTTTATATACAGTTGATTGGTCGAAACACACCTTAATCCACTAAACAGAGTACTGTGAATTGGTAAAGAAAGGACTGAATTAATTGAGCACAAGATTATGATTGCACCAAGAAGGGTTGCACAGGAGTGGACACAATTCATCTAGGCTTTGAAGAAGGTTTCTAGGTGTGTGTATGTGTGTATATATACACATCTGTACACACACACATACAAGTGGGATGGGAGAGCATTGTGTGCAGAAGCAGCCATGTATAGTGAAGGGGTGGAGACGTGACAATTCCATGTCACATATAAGGACCTGCAGAGGGTATAGTGTGGCTTAAGCGTGTGGTAGAGGTTGGAGTATCGATCCTAACACCTGGATGTGAGTGCTTTACTCTTCTCCAGTCCTTACTCCTCATTTTCCCTTAGAGCTAGTATTGTCGAGAAGCTGGAAAATAGAAAATGATCCTCTCCAGTGTGGATCGTCTTTACAGGTAGGAAGAGGGAAGGTTTGCCTCTGTGTGGGGAGGGGGTATGATGAGGCTATATGTTGTATTAAGTTTAAAATCTGTATTTACATTCTAGTATATATAGAGAGAAAAGGAAAAAACCAGAAGCAAACCAAATACCCAAACCAAACCCAGGTGGTGATAAGCGCTCTGCCAGTAATGTAATGAAAGTAGGGTAATGTGGTAGAGAATGACATCAGTGTGGTGAGGGAAGATTTTTGAGGAGGTCGTATTTAAATCTAGTTTTTGATGACAAGAGCTGGCCATGTGAAAATTTAGGGAGAGAGAATTCTAGGCGGAGGAGATTGCTCCTAGAAAACTCTCATGGAGAGACTGAGCTTGCTTGTAAGAGGAACAGAATGAAATCTGCTTTTATGTAAAGATTTGCAAGAAAGACTGGGGAAATCTTAATTTTATTCCGAGTGAGTAGGGTTTAAGACCTTATGTGGTAACCTGGTTTATGTTCCTAAGGGATCCATCTGGCTTCTATGTGAGGATGGTGGCTAGAATAGAAGCAACAAGATTAGTGAGGAGGTTACGTAGTAATCCACGTGAGAGTTGGTGGTGGCTTGGAAGAGGGGCATGATAGGGTAATCTGGAGAAAAACTCACATTTGGGGACTTGCTCTGGAGGTAGTGGCAATGCCTTATGGTAGCCAGACACAGTGACTATGCAGTCAGTCCATCTTGTAATCTAATAGTCGCATTTCTTTCTGGGAAAATGTTTTTGTAACTCTGGAAGGCTGTGGTTTGTATTAGTTGGGAAAAATAGAAGTCAGAATTTGGGCTTTACTTCCTGAAGTTTGGGCAAGTTCCTAAACCGTGGGCAAGTTCATTTTACCTTTCCTGAAGCCACAGATTTATTGTCATTAAAATGAATATACTTGTACCTCAGAGGGATTCTGTACCCGAGGGTTTGGAAAGTACCTGAGGGTTCTGAAGATGAAGTGAAATATGAAATAATACAAATGTTCTGTGATCTGAAGCTTCATATAAAATCGAAGGTGTGTTAATTCACACTAACATTTGTTCATATTATTTATAGGATGTAGATCTTGAGATTATTGGTATTAGCCCCCAAGACAGATAAGACATCATAATTTTTTTAGGTGAAGAGCCGTGGGTCTTAAGGATTTGGCAAAATCCCCGACTCAGTAACAGGTGGAGAGGGACATGAACTCACATGTAAGAAGTGCAGTCCATTTTTCTCTATATAAAATATTGAGAGATAGAACTCATCTTCCCAAAGTAAAGTACAGTACATTTTCCATTAATAATGCTTTGGTGAAAGGCAGTAAATCGCTGAAGAAAGATACTGTCGGATATTCTTGACGTACACATGCGTTTGTGTTTGTTAAGGATCTTTAATGTTCTTTTTAAGACTTTTAACTTTAGTGGGGTGTTGACATTTTTAAAGTTGCTGAATAGCAACACCAGGTTTTTTTTTTGAGGCGGGGGGGAACAGATTACTTTGGTGGAGATGTGAAGTATGAAGGTAGGAAGACCAGTTAAAATAATAAAATAGTTGAGAGAAATAATGAACTAAGACTTGGTGGTAGCGGTAGAAAGAGATAATTCTTGAGAAATATTTGAAATATAGGAGGCCACATTTGCTCTCATATAAAAGGACTGTTGTGTACCTGTTTCGTAGACTTGCCAGGTGGCTCAGTGGTAAAGACTCCGCTTGCCAATGCAGGAGACAAGAGATGCAGGTTTGATCCCTGGATCAGGAAGACTCCCTAGAGGAGGAAATGGTAACCCACTCCAGTATTCTTGCCTGGAAAATCCCATGGACAGAGGAACCTGGTAGGCTATAGTCCACAGGGTCACAAAGAGTAGGACACGACTGAGCACGCACGCGCCTAGACGTATATAAATACAAATATATTTTCCCACCAGAGCTGTCTGAAAGTAAATTGCAGGCTTGATAGCCTTTAATCTCTAAATATTTCAGTGTGTATTGGCTTTCTCCTGTGTAACCACAATAGAGGTATCAAAGTCAGGAAATTAACAGTGTGATTTAATTCTTAAGAATAAGGTTCTATAAATCTTACTTAAATTTTGCCAGTTCTGTTAATGTTCTTTATAAAGACAAAAGAAAATCTGAGCTCATGTGTTGTAGTCCATTGCTTTGTTTTTTATAAGTTCCTTTAATTGGAACAATAAAGTCCTTATTTTTCATGATATGTTTTTGAAGAATATAGGATTAATAATTTTGTAGTTAGGGCTTCCCAAGTGGCACTAGTGGTAAAGAACCTGCCTGCCAATGCAGGAGACATAAGAGATGCAGATATTTGATCCTTGGGTCAGGAAGATCCCCTGGAGAAGGGCATGGTAGTCCACTCCAGGATCCTTGACTGGAGAATCCTGTGGACAGAGGAGCTTGACGGACTATAGTCCATAGGGTCACAAAGAATTGGACACTACTGAAGTGACTTAGCACACTCATGCAATTTTGTAGAAAGTCGCTTAATACAGCATTTCTGATGTTTTCTCATGATTGTAGTCAGAGGATGTACTTTTTGGCAAGAATATCACACAGTTTTGTTCTTAGAACAATATAACAAAAGGCAAATGATGTTTTTCCTGGTGTGATTTACTTTGGTTATTTAGTTGAGGTGTCTGCTGGCTTTGTGACATAACCAGTTATGATTTTGGGGAAATACTTAGAGACTATTTAAGTATCCTGTTAATACTCAAATTTTCACCTACTAGTTTTAATGTTCACTCGTGATCTTTTCTTTTGATGCTAGTGGGAAGATTGCCAAATGGTGAATTTTTAATCCAGTTAGTCCTTTTGCATTTATTTGATTTCTGTGTAAGGAAGAACTTTTCTTCTCCATTATTTATTTGTTAGTTTGGAGACTTATGGAGTTTTAGTCAGTACTTCAAAAATTTTTTCCTATTTTTGTGTGGGTGCTTGAGTTGATTCACAGTTAGTTAATGGGAGCCCTTCATGTTAATTTCAGTGTCTTTTAAAAATTTAAAATGTTGGGTGTGAGCATAATTCAGATTTCATTTTTTATTTTTATTTTTTTGCAATTCTGCTTATTCACGTGTCTTTGGCTGCACTGGGTCTCGGTTGCTTTGCGGGGCTGCTTTCAGGTTGCGGCGTGCAGGCTTCTCACGCTGCTGGCTTCTCTTGCTGTGATGGGGCTCCAGGGCTGGTGGACTCAGCTGTGGCGCACAGGCTTAGTTGCTCTGAGGCATGTGCTCTCTTCCCAGACTTGCGATCAAACCCAGGTGTCCTGCATTGCAAGGTGGACTCTTAGCCACAGGACCACCAGGGAAACCCAGATTTTATTTTTTAGAGCAGTTTTATTAATAAGTTCACGTAGTTTTAAAAACTTCTGTCATTCTGAGGACTTTTTTTTTTTTAAAGAACATATTTCCTGGATATTAGTGACTAAAAACATTAAGAAGTAGGTTTTTAAAACAGTCTTTGTATTTTAGAGCAGTTTAGGTTCACTACAGAATTTAGCAGAAATTAAAGTTTTTATACTCACTCTATACATGCATAACCTCTTTTACTGTCGGCATCCTGCACCTAAGTCATGCACTTGTTATGCTGATGAGTCTACTATGATGTATAATTATCAGAGTACATAGCTTACATTAAGATTCATTTTTGGTGTGTACATTTTATGGGTTTTGACAAATGTATAATGACATGTATCTACCATTATAGTGTCATACAGAATAGTTCCATTGCCCTAAAAATCCTCTGTGTTCTGCCTGTTCATCCCTCCCTCTCACCAACCCCTAATCTTTTTTTTTTTTTTTTTTTAATCTCCATAGTTTTGCTTTTTCCAGAATGTTATGTACTTGGAATCAAACAGAATATAGCCATTTCAGACTGGCTTCTTAAACTTAGTAATATGCTTTTACGGTTACTCCATGTCTTTTCATGGCTTGTTAGTTCATTTTTCTTTAGTGCTAAATATTTTCTTGTCTGGATGTACTACAGTTTATCCATTCACCTTCTGAACTTTGGTTGCTTCCAAGTTTTGGCAGTTATGAATAAAGCTGCTATAAACATTCATGTGCAGGGTTTTGTATGGGCCTATAATTTCAACTCCTTGGAGTAAATTCCAAGATGCACAATTGCTCGGTCATATGGTAAGAAGAGCAAGAAGAGATAAGAAAGCTTTCTTCAGTGATCAGTGCAAAGAAATAGAGGAAAAGAACAGAATGGGAAAGACTAGANGCTGGGAGGGATTAGGGCAGGAGGAGAAGGGGACAACTGAGGATGAGATGGCTGGATGGCATCACTGGCTCAATGGACGTGAGTCTGAGTGAACTCTGGAGTTGGTGATGGACAGGGAGGCCTGGCAAGCTGCGATTCATGGGGTTGCAGAGTCGGACACGACTGAGCAACTGAACTGATGGTAAGACAACCTGCTCGATGGAAAAAGACCCTGATGCTGGGAAAGACTGAGGGCAGAAGAAGAAGGGCGTGACAAAGGAAGGGCGTGAAAAAATGGCATCATCACCTCAGTGGACATGAGTTTGAGCCAACTCTGGGAGAGAGTGAAGGACAGGGGAGCCTGGCTTGCTGTAGTCCATGGGGTTGCAAAGAGTTGGACATGACTTAGCGACTGAACAACAACAATGTGGCAAGAATAGGGGTTTCCCTGGTGGCTCGGTGGTAAATAACCCGTGTGCCAATGCAGAAAATGTGGATTCATTCCCTGAGTTGGGAAGGTTCTCTGGAGAAGGATATGGCAAGCCACTCCAGTATTCTTCCCTGGGAAATCCCATAGACAGAGCAGTCTATTGGACTATAGTCCATTGGGTCGCAGAGTCAGACACGACTAGTGACTAAACAATGATGAGACAATGGTGGTGATTTAGTTGCTCAGTTGTGTCTGACTCTTGGGGCCCCATGGACTGTAGCCCACCAGACTCCTCTGTCCATGGGATTTTCCAGGCAAAAATACTGGAGTGGGTTGACATTTCCTTCACCAGGGGATCTTCCCAACCCAGGGGTTGAACCCCCATCTCCTGCAATGGAAGTGGATTCTTTACCGAAGTTGCCAAACTCTTCCCAGCCTGGTTGTGTCACTGTGCATTCCCGTCAGCAGCGGAGGAGAGTTCCTGCTGGTCTGTGTCTTTTCCAGCATTTGTTGCTAGTGTTCTGGATTCTGGTCATTCTAAGAGCTGTGTGGTCATATCTCATTGCGGTCTTAATTTGCAATTCTCTGCTGCTGCTGCTAAGTTGCTTGTCTTGTCCGACTCTGTGTGACTCCATACAAATGAAGTATAATGTCGAATAATTTTTCTTATGCTTGTTGCCATCTGTATATCTTCTTTGAAGTCTCTGTTCAGGTCTTTGCCCTTGTTTTAGTTAGGGTGTTTTATTATTATTGAGTTTCAAGAGCTCTTTATAGTTTAGATAACAGTCTTTATCAGATATTTTTTCCTATTTTTTGGCTTGTCTTGTCATTTTCTTGACCATGTCTTTTGTAGAACAGGAATTTTCAATTTTAATAAAACCAGTTTATCAAGTATATCTTTCATGGATTGTGTCTTTGGGTTTTATCTGAAAAGTCATTGGCATAGTCAAGGTCATCTAGATTTCCTTTCATATTATCTTCTGAAAATTTTATAGCTCTGCATTTTAGTGAAGAGGATCTATAAGCCTCATGATTAAGGTGAAAGAGGAGAGTGAAAAAGCTGGCTTAAAACTCAACATTCAAAAAACTAAGATCATGGCCTCTGGTCCTATCACTTCATGGTAAATAGATGAGAATAATGTGGAAAGTGTCAGATTTCATTTTCTTGGGCTCCAAAATCACAGCAGATGGTGACTGCAGCCCCGAAACTAAAAGACCCTTGCTCCTTGGAAGAACTGCTATGACAAACCTAAGTGGTGTATTAAAAAGCAGAGACATCACTTTGCTGACAAAAGGTCTATATAGTCAAAGCTATGGTTTTTCCAGTAGTCATGTATGGTTGTGAGAGTTGGACTATAAAGAAGGCTGAGCCCCAAAGAATTGATGCTTTCAAACTGTGGTGTTGAAGAAGACCCTTGAAAGTCCCTTTCGTACATCAAGGAGATCAAACTAGTCCATTCTAAAGGAAGTCAGCCCTGAATAGTCATTGGATGCACTGGTGCTAAAGCTGAAGTACCAATACTTTGGTCCTCTGATAGGAAGAGCTGACTCATTGGAAAAGACCCTGATGCTGGGAAAGATTGAAGGCAGGAGGAGAAGGGGATGACAGAGGGTGAGATGGTGGGACGGCATCACCAACTCTGTGGACATGAGTTTGAGCAGGCTCCGGGAGACGGGGAAGGACGGGGGAGGCCTGGCGTGCTGCATGGTTCAAGGGGTTGCGAAGAGTCAGACACAAGTGAGCATCTGACCAACGACAACAATTTAACCTTTGGTCCGTGATCCGTCTTGAGGGAATTTTTGTGAGGGGTATGAGGTTTGTGAGCCATTTTTGTTTTTGCATGTGGATGTCTAGTGGTTTCAGCACAATTTTTTGAAAGGATTTTTTCTACACTGTATTGCTTTTCCTTATTCAGGTCAAATATCAGTTGACTATATGTGTGGGTCAATTTCTGGGCTCTCTATTCCATTGCATTGACCTGTTCTTTAACCAGTACCAGTGTTTTGATTACTGTAACTGTATGAGAGTGAAAGTTGCTTAGTTGTGTCCGACTCTCTGTGACCCCATGGACGGTAGCCTGCCAGGCTCCTCTGTCCATGGAATTCTCTAGGCAAGAATACTGATGTGGGTAGCCATTCCCTTCTCCGGGGGATCTTCCCAACCCGGACATCAAACCCAGGTCTCTTGCATTGCAGATGGATTCTTTACCATCTGAGCCACCAGATGGATCCCACTGTAGCTGTATAGTAAGTCAAGAAGTCAGAACACTAAGTTCTCTGACTTTAAGTAATCTGTTTTGGGGGGTGTTAATATAAATGGTGATGTGTTTTAAATTTCAAATTCCATTTGTTTATTGCTGATATATAGGAAAGCAATGGACTTACTTAACCTTTATCCTGCAATCCTGTTATAATCCTGTAGTAGCTGTAGTTTTGTTGATTCTTTTTTGAATTGTTCATAGACAATCCTGTCATCTGAATATAAACAGTTTTGTTTCTTATTTCCCAATCTGTATCCTTTTTCTTTTCTTATTTTACAATACTTGCAGGAATTTACAGTTTGACTTTGAAAAGGAGTGATGGGAGGGGACGAGCTTGCCCAATACGGGTATTAGCTGAGAAGTGTCTAGTTTCTCACTGTCAAGTGTAAAGTTGATGTGCAGCTTTATTGTACATGCTCTTTATTGCATTGAGAAGGTTCCCCTGAAATCTGCTGAGTGTTTTTTTTTTTAAATCATGTTGGATTTTGTCTAATACTTTTTCTTCATGTATGTATGTGGTCATGTGATTTTTTTTTTCTTTAGCCTGTTGATAGGATGTGTTATGTGTATTGATTTTTGAACATTGAACTAAGCTTGCATATCTGGAATAAACCCCACTTAGTTCTGATGTAGAATTCTTTTTATACATTGTTGGATTTGATTTGTTTCTATTTTGTTAAGGGTCTTTGCCTGGGTTCCTGAGAAATGTTGAAAAGATGGATTTTTGTCACTCCAATTTAAGTCTGTCTTGGTTTTCTGAAGTGTGATACTCACCTGCAGGTTTAGTGTGAGAGAAGCTGGTTCATATCGTGATGCGTTTTCTCTCTAATGAACCATACCTGTGAGTTGTAAAAAGAAGATGAGTTTTTCACATGTTTTAGCATTGCATCTCAAACACACGTGCAGATGTTTTACCACTATTTTCAGCAATCATAAAATTATTCTTTAAAATTGCTAATAAAATTACTCATTTTCTCTATAGACTAGTAAACAGTTTGTAGAATATCACAGGACCCTGGACCAAGTTTTGAGTAACAGTCTTAACAATACATGATATACTGCTTCTTGCTCCTTTTCTCGTTTTAGCAATCTAGCCTTAGAATTAAAGGCTTGATTCTTAGTCTGTAATAGCACTTGTTACCTTCTTGATAGATTTTAAAAACTTTTCATTGTGAAAAATTTCAAACAAATACACATACAGAGAGACTGGGAGAATGAATTCTCATGTAAATCCATCACCCAGTTAGCAACACATGTCCAGTCTTGTTTTATTTATATTCTTCTTGCTTCTCCCCAGTGGATTATTTTAAAGCAAATTCAAGACATAATACTGTAAATAACTCAGCATGTGTCTCTTAAGAGAAAAGTACTCTTTTAGAAACATAGATACCATACTGTTAATCACACCTTAAAATTTTAATAACTTTGTAATATCAGTTCAGTGTTTAATTTTTATCACATATTTAAGTTTTAATATGGGCTCCTCTGGTGGCAGAGATGGTAAAGAATTTGCCTGCAGTGCGGGAGACCTGGGTTCAATCCCTGGGTTGGGAAGATCCCCTGGAGGAAGGCATGGCAACCCACTCCAGTATTCTTGCCTGGAGAATTCCCAGGATAGAGGAGCCTGGCAAGCTGCAGTCCATGGGATTGCAAAGGGTCAGACATGACTGAGCAACTAAGGACAGGTTTCAGTATACGCAAGCCCATAGGGATTTACTGATTGCATCTCCGTGGAATCAGTTCGAGTCTCTATTCCCTGTGATCCTATAAACTGGTAGTTACATCTCAAAGCTCAGTCGCTTTCAGGTTTGATACATTATTTGGCATAAACAATTCATTGGTGGTATTGTATATAAATTTATTGATATAGCTTTGTTTTAGAAATAGGATTTTGATACTGTTTAGGTATATTGAGTGATCATTAACTTAATATTAAGTGCATATTTTAAAATTTGGGCTTGACTGTTGGAGTTTGTCACAGATGGAGCAGGGAAAAGTTAAAAAGTGTTTATTTTGCAAAATGAATAAAGTGAATCTTTTTAAAGACTTGATCCCTGGGTTGGGAAGATGTCCTGGAGAAGGAAATGGCAACCCACACCAATATTCTTGCCTGGAGAAATCCCATGGACAGAGGACCCTGGTGGGCTACAGTCCTTGGGGCCACAGGGTTGTACACGACTGAGCGCACAGCATACTGGTCAAGAGTGAGTCGAGTCCCTGTGCTGTGCCGTCGTAGGTCCTTAGTGAGTCAAGTCCCTGTGCTGTGCCGTCGTAGGTCCCTATTAGCTGTTTATGCGTAGTAGAGTGCGTGTGTCTGTCCCAGGCTCCCAATTTAGCTCTCCCCCCTAAAGTGAGTCTACATAGAAGAATGTGAGACTGTGAGTTGGGTGTCTACACACTCTGCTGTATTTATTTGTTTTTGGCTATGCTGGGTCTTCACTGCTGCATGGGGGCTTTCTCTAGTTGCAGACAGCAAGGGCTACTCTCTGGTTGCGGTGCATGGGAACTAAAGCGGGAGGGCTTCAGTAGTTGTGGCACAGGGGCTCACACGGGCTCTAGAACATGGACTTGATAAATGTGGCGTATGGGTTTAGTTGCTCTGTGTCTTGTGGAATTTTCCTGGATTAGAGATTGAACCCATGTCCCCTGCATTGGCAGGCAGATTCTTATCCACTGTGCCACCAAGGGAATCCCTAGAGATCATCTTAACTCATTTTTTCACAGTTGAGGAAACTGAGGCTCTTAGCAATAAAAATGATTTATTTACTGTCTCACGGTCTTTGCTCTAATATAAGGCCATGGATAGGTAGTGAAATTCACACATGCCTGTCACTGGGGGAGACTTCCCTTTTTCAGTTGTCTCAGTGAAAATGAAAGGTTTTCTGTTGATGTACTTTTAATTGATATACTTTCGTTTCTTTAGTAGTTTGGAGAAGTGTATTGGTTTAAGAGAAGTCAAGCTGACTTTTATATTTTCTTATCCAAGGATTGCCTCCAGAATAAAAAATACTTAAAAAGCATTTTATAGTCAAAAGCCATGATGCATATATGAGGTTGTTTTTTCTCTTTTCCCCATTCAATTTTACATGGAAAACTTAGTGTTATCTTGTTTTTAGAAATAACTTTTTTAAGGCCCTGTTTACTTAACTTTTTAGCCATTTTGCAGTAGTTCTCAATCTAGATAAGCTTTGGAAAGATTCTGTGTAACTTTAAAATAAAAAGCTAATAAAATTTGACCAAGTGTGTGTTTTCAAATTTAGCTTGATTGTTTAGAGATTATTTGTTTTTAGTTATGTAGGAAAGACTGTTTAATGAGTCACTCAGTGCAGTTTATTAGTTGTCCAAATTCTGGATAATGGGAATAAGTGATTATGGGCTTTAGTATAAGTGTATTTTTATTACCTTTTCTGTTTAGTACAGACTTTGGAGCCAGAATGCCCAAGTTCAAATCCTGGCTCTGCCACACAGCAGTTTTGTCACTTCAGGAAAGTTATTCAACTTTTCTTTCCCTGTTTCCAGTCTTTAAAATTGGAGATTATATTAATAGTAGTACCTGTTTCATAGAGTTCTGAGGATTAGATTAGTTAATAATATATTCAGTACTTAGAACAGTATCTGGCATATAGTAAATGCTTACGTGTTAGCTATTTTCTCTTCTTAGTTGGACAAGGCTGGCCCTGGCAAAATTGTGAAATAAAGTTGGCCTGTACACTCATTCATCTCTAATAGTTGGTAAGCAGTCCTTTTTCAAGCTGCTGCTGTCTTTGGCATTCCTTCCCAGGTTGTCCTTTGCTAAACTTCTGCATGCTTGTTCTCCCTGCTTAAGCAATGAAAACGTAGCTCACAAAATCCCCACCCTATTTTCCTGTTATTCATTATAGTAGGAATTGTGAGAAAGTAATCTGATTGGATGACTTCGCACTATTAATAAAGTCTGTGAATAGCTTGTCTTTGTAGTAGCTCTGAGTTGGTTTTGCTCTGGAATAGTTCATTCATTTGCTTCTGCCTGCTTTCCAACTTTCATATCAGAACTCAATGATTATTTTAAAAATTTCTACCCTTTCTTTTCTCTGTCACACAGAAAACATAGTGTTTGGTTAAAAAGATGGCGTTTAGTTGGGCTAGGTTTGGTTGTGACTTTTGGTTCCTGTCCAGGCTTCCCTGGTAGCTCAGATGGTAAAGAATCTACCCACAATGTGGGAAACCCAGGTTCAATCCCTGGGTCGGGAGGATCCCCTGGAGAAGGAAATGGCAATCCACTCCAATATTCTTGCCTGGAGAACTCCATGGATATTGTTTGGTTCCTGCGGATATTGTTAATTGGGACTTACCTGTTCAGTGTGAACAGAGGATGGATAGGATGATAAAAACCAAATTCTGAGTGAAGTAACATGTTCATAGCTTCTGCGAAATACAGTTGTTTGACTATTTTAAATGCTGGCTTGATGTGCACTCTTAAAATAATCTCCCCACTTCTGTGTGCATTTAAGAAAAGCTGTAGTCATCTTTTATCTAGATAAATTGCAGGTGTCCTGAGCATAAGGACACTATTTTATCTAATAGATACATCTTTGCACATTTCTGAGTGTGTAAGGACTGATTGGAGGTGCATGATTGACCTGGGATGTGTCTGAAACTGTGTATAGGAAGCATGCTCAGATGGGCTCTGCAGGAGCTCAAGATCAGTCTGTGTGTCTGTCTGTCATTGTATTTATCACTCCTCCTTTCTTTTTTGTTATTGTTGAAGAACTGGAGAGTACAGAGGAAGCTGGTGAAATTACAGATAAAGCCCTAGTATGTAAGTAGGTGGGATTTCTCCTGAAATGACTGGGATGCAAACTTTAAAAAGCAGCCTTGCTGCTGTTTGAGATGTGATACACTGTCAGTTAACCTTGTGTTTATGTATCAGTGGGGTGCTAGTTATCTGGTGGTTTAAGAGAAACCATTAACATTGTAGCTTTTATTAATTTTCCTAATTAACACAGTGTTGACTTGCTGAAATGCAAACTTTATATTCTTTGTTATGTTTTAAGGACTTAGGTTTGGTAGAATGAAGCTACATGTACTGGTTGCACTGGTAACTGCCAGTAAGGCCAGGGTCACCGGGACAGTGTCAGTCACTTGTTATCATTTTTAACTATTACTTTAACCAAAGTAATTTTGTCCAACTTATCCACACATTGCTTGGAAGGGATCGTCTTAGCAAATATGTTTAGTATACAGATGCGATAGATAACAGTGATCTCTGAAGGTCACTCTGAGGGGAAGATCAGCATATTTTTTCGGTCTTACTGATTCTTAATCATTTATACATGATTTCACACAGATTTCGGACTTTCAGAGGATGTTTAATGAGCACAGAAGTCTGTGCCCTTGCATCCTTGCCACCTCAGGACTGGAGTGCTTAACCAGCTCATGTGTGCCTTTGGCTTGGTACCTAATTTTAGTGGTAGGCACTGTCTACTGAGGTCTTGCTGCAGGAGTGGATCCCATCCTCTATAATCTCTCCTATTTTTCCTGAAATTGCTCAAAATCTCCACTCCTTTCTCTGTTCAGGTCACTCAACATGGTCTCCTCTCTGGATTTTTCTAAACATAGGACTGGTCCCCATTCCATACCATTAGAATCTCTGAGCCACAGTTCTTGACAGCTTGGCTCTGCTGTGCTCACTCAGTCCTGTCTGACTCTTTGCAACCTCGTGGACTGTACCCTGCCAGGCTCCTCTGTCTATGGGGTTTTCCAGGCAAGAGTACTGGAGCAGGTTGCCATTTCGTACTCCATGGGATCTTCCTGACCCAAGCATGGAGCCGAAGTCCCAGGCGTCTCCTGCGTTGGCAGGTGGATTCTTTCCACTGGTGCCACCTGGGAAGCTCTGATTGAAAACCGAGTGTAGGAAATGATATGGCTCAGTGTTCCACAAATCAGTGTTCCAGAAACGAGACCCAAGAAGACATACAGTAGGTGCCAAATGTGGATAGAAGTGTTGTGGTTGCTTGGAGTGTATATACTTGAAATGATTTGAAAAACTTTATGAGAGAGATGAGATTTGAACAGAGCTTTAAAGGATGGGTAAGATTTGCCAGAACTGAGTGTGTGCGTCTGTTGTGCTTGTTTTTCTCAGGCAGTATCTTCGTGTGTATATTGTGGAGGGGTGGTAGGACATGAGTGGGTCTGGGGTGTGTGCTGTGTTTGTGTGTTGGGAAGGAGCTGAGAGTTTGTGCTGTTACAGAAGAGTTTCAGAAAGAGGGCCTTGTTATTAGGATTATTTTGGTAACGGTGAGCTGGATGGATTTAGAAAGGGAAGGCGCTTAGGAGGCTATTAGAGTAGTTCTGACCTGAATGGAAGAAGGGTTGATGGCTGCTGAAATGGAAAGAAAACTGATTATACAGAAACCACTAGAAAGAATCTATGGGATGAAGGCAGACGTCATGATGAGTCTGAGCTGCTGTGTCGGGTCTAGTAGTCTTAGTGATGTCCTTAATGGAAACTGGAGAGAGAAGTCAGGCTGGGGTTGGCTGTAGGTGGACGATAAGAGGTTTAATGTGGAATGCGACAGACAAGCTGTTGGAGACCTTCAATGAGGTGAGATTTGTAGACAGACGGTCCACCATATCTTCATGCTTCATGCTTTAGGATCTTGCTCAACACCAGTTGTTTTTTCTGTTGACTGTTATGAGGAAGACAGTGATGTAGAAAGATGCTGAGGGGAAAGGAGGAAATGACTGTGTGGAACTTGGAGCTCAGGAGTTAAGCATAGTACTTTCTAAAAATATAAATATTGCCATTCAGAATTACCTTGTGCTAATACTTCAATAGAACCTGAAAATTCAACATGCTTGGAGGATCCTTCTAGTTTTAGCTTTCATCTTTATTCCCCTAAAATGCTTTCTGAGCATTTGTAAATCTGCACAGGTTTATGTTAATTAGTATCTACATTAACAATTTACATTAAAAATTAATATATGTATTAATATAGGCTTGCTAATAAAGCTAGTATAAAATTTATATGTTAGATGTTCCTTTGGATAACTGGTTGTCATTTGACACTAACTAGCAGTTAAGTTTCTGTCAGTTTGTTTCTCAAGGAGTTTGTATTTGGTGAGGGCCATTTCACTTCTCTAGTTCTCCTTCAGAGGGTTTTAGTAGGTGGTTGGGGGAATTTGTAGTGTATTTACAATTTTGAGTAATTGACCTCAAAATAGATACGTTTCTTCGTAGTGTTTAGTAATGCCTCACAAGTATGGTCTAATTTACTGCTTAAGCATGACAGTATGAAAAATGTTTAGTTAGGAGCCCCTCCCTTTTGCTAGCCACTGACTCACGCGCCATAATACTGAGGTTTACTAGTGTTTGAACTTGGAAGTATATCGAAAGCAGTTGTGAATTTAATACTAGAAAATGGTTAATATACTTGGAGACATTATTCAGTCTGCAGGTAGAGTTTGATGTATAGATTTGTGGACTCTCTGGTCCACAAGATGGGAACTGCTGGTATTGCATTTCAATCAAGAAATATTTAAAAATAGTAGATGTATCTCATGCCCCTTGAAGGGGCACGTATTATATAGATTTTATTGTTACTTTGTGTACCAGTTAGCTGAAGTATGATTCACTGGATAGAATTTGGAAAGCTGTGTTTTATGCCAAAGTAGGCTTGTAAATTAAATTTACTTGGGTATTTGAATATATATTTACTTGAAAGATATTTAATAATGGTTTTATTTCAGTGTGCAGTATTAACTCTTAGAGCTGGTTGCTGTTAAAAATAATTTCATGTTCTTTTTGGGATGTTTTGACTTTGGTAGAAAAAGTGTACTCAGTATTAATGTCATCTCAGTAATGCAAAATCACATAGTTGAACTGATGTTATTTTTACTCTTCTGTTCCATTTACTGTTACCACAGGTACAGATGATGCTCTCAGATAATTCTCTCCAAGATTTTAACTTTGTAAAAAAGTTTTGTAGTATTCGCAACTGCTTTTAATTATATACTTCCGAGTTCAAACACTAATAAAACTGTGAGTATTCTGATGCATGGGTCAGTGGTTAGTGAAAGAGAGGGGCTCATAAAGTGCGGAAGACCTGGGTTCAATCCCTGTGTTGGGAAGATCCCTGGAGGAGGACGTGGCAACCCACTGCAGTATTCTTGCCTGGAGAATCCCATGGACAAAGGAGCCTGGCGGGCTACAGCCCATGAGGTCACAAAGAGTGGGACATGACTGAGCGACTAGGCACGCAGCACACACAGGCTATTTACCAGGCTCACATGATGATTTTTTTATTTTTTAAGGCATGGTCTTTTGTTTGTTTTCTGTGAGATACGGACATTTAAGTGTTATACTGGCACGGTATTAATTCCTTGAATATTAGCTAAGGTAACGTAAGGCCACACACTGTTTAGTTGAGACTATATCAAAGTAATACTTATCAAAGCAGGCATGAATTTTTGAATATGAATGTTTTAAATAAAATCTTGAGATTACCTATCTTTGGATATGTACCTTGTCATTTGTTCTTGTCATGTTAAGTTTCTGTTTGCTCATTTTAGTTTCCAGTAGCATGAGCAAGTAATTTATATTTCATTCCTGAGAAAGCAAAGGAAGAAACTGCCTAATGAATATGAAAGTTGCCATTAAGTTTCAATTGTCCATTTTATGGATGCTTTATGATCTTAGCCTTTGCCCTTTTGGATTACTGTCAGATTGTGTATAATCAGTAGGTGCAAACTAAATTTAAAAATCTAAATAGATAAATATAGATTACCTGGGTTTGAGAAAAATAAAGCTGCTGAATGAGAAAGGATTTCAAAGTTAAATATAAGCACTGCTGCTGCTGCTGCTAAGTCGCTTCAGTCGTGTCCGACTCTGTGCGACCCCATAGATGGCAGCCCACCAGGCTCCTCTGTCCCTGGGATTCCCTAAGAAGAACACTGACTGGGTTGCCATTGCCTTCTCCAGTGCATGAAAGTGAAAAGTGAAAGTGAAGTCCCTCAGTTGTGTCTGACTCTTTAGCACTGTGAGTGAGTGAGTGAAGTCACTCAGTCGTGTCCGACTCTTTGTGACCCCATGGACTGTAGCCTACCAAGCTCCTCTGTCCATGGGATTCTCCAGGCAAGAATACTGGAGTGGGTTGCCATTTCCTTCTCCAGGGATCTTCCCGACCCAGGGATCGAACCCGGGTTTCCCCACATTGGAGGCAGACGCTTTAACCTCTGAGCCACCAGGGAAGCCCCTTTAGCACTATACAGTGTGTGTGTGTGTGTGTGTGTGTGTGTGTGTGTGTGTGTGTGTGTGTGTGTGTGTGTGTGTGTGTGTTTTTGCTTTTATCTATTAAATTGGTTTATACCATCTTTACCTCTGTAATAATAATAAGTAATACAGGTAGGAATTGACTTATTAGTAATACCAACTTAAACTGTAAGTCACTCAGTTGTGTCCGACTGTTTGCGACCCCATGGACTGTATAGTCCATGGAATTCTCCAGGCCAGAATACTGGAGTGGGTAGCCTCTCCCTTCTCCAGGGGAATCTTCCCAATCCAGGGATCGAACCCAGTTCTCCTGCATNTACCAACTTAAACTGTAAGTCACTCAGTTGTGTCCGACTGTTTGCGACCCCATGGACTGTATAGTCCATGGAATTCTCCAGGCCAGAAGGGGAATCTTCCCAATCCAGGGATCGAACCCAGTTCTCCTGCATTGCAGGCGGATTCTTTACCAGCTGAACCACAAGGAGAGCCCAAGAATACTAGATTGGGTAGCATATCCCTTCTCCAGGAAATCTTCCTGACCCAGGAATTGAACTGAGGTCGCCTGCATTGCAGGCAGATTCTTTACCAACTGAGCTATGAGGGAAGCCCTACTACCAACTTAAGATTAATGATAATAGTGCATACACACATATGTTTAAGGTTTTCTGGGAAAAATATCTTTCCTGTACCTAATTTGACTGACCAACCCAATCAGCTGACTTTTTGCTATGTTAAAATTCTAAAGATCGGAGTCCATTATTAAAATAAATGAATAGGATTAGAATAGAGAATTTATAAAAATAAAGCCTTTTTTTTAAGAAAATAAATACTTTTGGATGAAGTAGCAGGCTTCAAGTGAAATTCAGTTTTGGTCTCATTTACAGGAATAGCTATTCACAATTCTGCAGAACCACTTACCACATTTTGCAGTATCTCCTGAGGAAGTCAGAATCTGAGCCACCATGACGACTGAGTCTTGTCTTTGTTCTGATTTATAAACTGAGCTTTCATTCTGACCATGTACAAGGTGGAGGTTATAGCATGGAAACTAAAATCTTAGTAAGTGTGATTTTTATTTTAGCTATTAAATAGTAGGCTCTCTTATAGTGAAATTGTCCTCTTAACAAAGTTTACGCTATTAAAAGGAGTGAGGACTTGGCAAGCAGGGATGTAATAATATACTTGTAAAGTGAAAGATTTTGCTTTCCAGGTTCAAAAGGAAAAATCCTTGAGAAAGAGAAGGAAAAACTTCTGTTATTTTCCCTAGATTTCTTTCACTTTTCTGGTTTCACATAGGTAGCAGGATGATATACATTTAGTTGAGAAAGGGATTTAAGAGAAAAGAAAGGCTGGCTTTCGTGGCCAATGTCTAAATTCAAGCCATTAAAAAAAAATCATTACATTTGCTGTGCAGGTTGCTTCATTTATAAATTGGTTGCCATTAAATAATAAAGTCTTCATAGTTTTGTAGTGTTAGTAAGTCCAGTGTAGAATCCTAGGAACCTTTTAAATAGTTAATGTAATTGAGTGCATTTTAAATATTGAATATTTTGAGTGTAAATATTCAAAATTGTATTAGAGTGATTCTGCTAGTGGTTCTCTCAGGGATGTTTTGTTGATTGTCCTGAGAGTAGGTAAGGTGCAGTTTTTATCTTTTGTACTCTAGACAGAGCAAGATTTTGAGGATATAGGCTAGAAACATTATCTTGTTTCACATTGTTACTTTATTAATTGTAAGCATTACTCCTCAACATCTTTTCTACCTGTGCTTATTAAGAGCAGTGGGTAATTAGCACATTTAGGCTGCTTTTCTCCCTTAGGAAGAATGATAGAGTTGACTGTTTGATCTTCTGAATTCTTTAGTGAATCAAACATTGTGGTACTATGCCTCAATAGCATAATGGTCTGTCGCTCATGATTTAAGAATGTTACATGTTTAAGATACATGGTTTGTGTTCTATCCCTTACCTTTGAATCTTTTAATTACTGGTTATTTTTCTAAATTGATGGTGATGACCTGGCTGAGATGAAGCATTTCTGTGAGAGGCTTCCTGCTTTAACCTCCTTCCCTCTTAGAACAAACTTCCTTTTGCCTGTCTCTTTTGCAATACAAAGTACATTTTCATTAAATCCCCAGGTCTAAGATTTTTCTTTGGGAACTATCTCCAGTGTCTCTCTGGAAATTAAAAAAAAAAAAAAAAAGATTTCAGTATGAAATGTTACATGCATATCTTGAGAAACTGATATTTTGTAAGTTGAAGGTTACTTTTATATTTTGGGCATGTTTTCAGGGGTGAAATTATGTACCTATTGTTTTAATAACCATGTCCTAATTATTTATAGCTTCCTGCCTGACATAACTCACTTCAAGAAGTGCACAATGTCAGAACGTGGAATTAAGTGGGCTTGTGAATACTGTACGTATGAAAACTGGCCATCTGCAATCAAGTGTACTATGTGTCGTGCCCAGAGGCCTAGTGGAACAATTATTACAGAAGATCCATTTAAAAGTGGTTCAAGTGATGTTGGTAGAGATTGGGATCCTTCCAGCACCGAAGGAGGAAGTAGTCCTTTGATCTGTCCAGACTCTAGTGCAAGACCAAGGGTTAAATCTTCATATAGCATGGAAAATGCCAATAAATGGTCATGCCACATGTGCACATATTTGAACTGGCCAAGAGCAATCAGATGCACTCAGTGCTTATCCCAGCGTAGGACCAGGAGTCCCACAGAATCTCCTCAATCCTCAGGATCTGGCTCAAGACCAGTTGCTTTTTCTGTTGATCCTTGTGAGGAATACAATGATAGAAATAAACTGAACACAAGGACCCAGCATTGGACTTGTTCTATTTGCACATATGAAAACTGGGCCAAGGCTAAAAAATGTGTTGTTTGCGATCATCCCAGACCTAATAATATTGAAGCAATTGAGTTCGCAGAGACTGAAGAGGCTTCTTCAATAATTAATGAGCAAGACAGAGCTCGATGGAGAGGAAGCTGTAGCAGTGGCAACAGCCAGAGAAGATCGCCGCCGACTATGAAACGGGACTCGGAGGTGAAAATGGATTTCCAGAGAATTGAGCTGGCTGGTGCTGTTGGTAGCAAGGAGGAACTTGAAGTGGACTTCAAAAAACTAAAGCAAATTAAAAATAGGATGAAAAAGACTGACTGGCTGTTCCTCAGTGCTTGTGTGGGTGAGTTTCTGTGTTTTTGCATAGGTTGGGAAAAGATATTAATGACGTGAAAGATGTAAGGAAGGTAACAGTATTCAGCATTTAGTTCATTCAGCATGATAGTACACTCCCAGTGTGCATGCATAAGAACCCTGAATTTGTGATCTTGTTGTTTGAATGGTTTGGGAAAAGATATTAAAAGTAACATGAAAGATTCAAGGAAGGTAACATATTCAGCCTTTAGTTCATTCAGCCTGTAGCTACTACTCGCAGTATGTGTGCATGCATAAGAACCTCTGAATTTGTGATTCTGTCGTAACATTGTCCTCTATCGCCTCCCATTTCTTTGTGCGTGTGTCTTTCCATCTTCAGAGAGAAAAATGTCAAGTTAAGCAGAGTTTTTTACATATCTGTAGTAAAATATATACCTGCAGTTTAACACTGCTCCTCTGCTTATTGTAACAAGATGTGACTGAGGAGCGCCAGCTGCAGCTTTGGGGTGTCGTAAACAGTGTGAGCGTCTTGTGATGGTAGAGGCTTCAGTCAGAAGTTAAAAATACCACAAAAATGTGTGACTCCAAGAAGTTGAGCAGACATAATACTGACCTTGAAAACACTGATGTTAATTTTTTGTGACTGTCTTGTAGTGAATATTTGCAGACTTCGTGAAACTGATTTCATGTGGCCAGCTGGTTCCATAGTTCAAATTACGATTTGTGTGTGTTGTGTTTTGGTACTTTTCTAAGGAAATGCTGGATATTCGTCTCAGTTACTGGCTCAGAGCTGTTAAGGGACAGAGCCATGTCGTGAGAGTAAGATTTTCTCCAGTTACTGATCTTGTGAATTAATTATTTATGATGTAGTTAATGAAAGCAGTTATTTGTATGCCCCCCTCCCCCACCGCTTTTGAGTAGATTAGCTATTTTAATTATATAAATTTAAATAATTTAGATTGGGTGCTTTTTAAAATATATATATTTATTTATTTTAATTGGAGGTTAATTACTTTACAATATTGTGTATTGGTTTTGCCATACATCAACATGAATCTGCCACAGGTGTACACATGTTCCCCATCTTGAACCCCCCTCTCACCTCCCTCCCCATTCCATCCCTCTGGGTCATCCCAATTGGGTGCTTACTTTGACATTTAGTTTTGTAAAGAAAATCTTGAGTGACTGCTGAAGTTAAATTTTGTGTGGAATAATAGCTATGCCTTAAACATGGCTTAGGGGTGTATGTGTGTGTATTTCCCAGTACCAATTAATTTTGTTTATCCTCCTGAATATAGCCCCAAGGATATGGAGTACATAACTTATGAACCTACAAGTCCAAAGAGTAGATTTCAAGAAATCTGTTTTTTTGGTTTAGCTTTGTCCTGGCCCCCCAAGAAAGTCCCAGCAGATGAGCCCTTTTGCACAAGACACAGACGCAGCCCTTAGGAACCGTTAGCTCCAATTTTCTCCTGTCTGAGGACGAGGAACAAAAGCACACTGAGCTGTGTTCAGCCGTCTGTGCTGTCCCATTACAGCCCATCGATTCTTTTTCTCTCCCCAAATTGAGGTACCACGTATGGTGTGTTTTTTCTTTTTTTTAAAACCCGGAGATAAAGAAGGGTTTTATTTATTATGAACGCTTAAAAATCGAGGTCAAATTCACATAACATAAAACTCATCATTTTGAAAGTGAACGATTCGGGGGTATTTAGCACACACATCCACAGTGTTGGAACCTCACCTCCATCTAGTTCTGAACATTTTCATCATCCTGGAAGAAACCCATTACCCACTTAAGCAGTTGTTCCACACCTCCAAGACCCCAGTAATCAGCAGTCTGCTTCTGTTTCAGTGACTATTATTGTGAATATTCCATACAAATGGAATCTTATGTGATCTTTTGTATGTAGGTGTGATTGTCCTTTAATTACCCATCTGCCTTTTGGAACACTGTTACGATTATTTTTGCAGGCAGTACTGTAATATATTAACTGTAAGGTGGTGTTATAGTACATGTATGTTTATAGAAGGTAAGAAACTAGATTGCAGTGATTTTTTTTTAAACCTCTTTGGGGTTACTGTTTCTTCAAGTTAGTGGATCTAATGATAAGAACTGCTTTGAAATATTTTTTCCCCTTGACCTGCACAAGTTAGACCTGTCAGTATATCTTTGTCTTTATGGCTGTTATTTCTTGCATTTCTGACTACTGTGTCTTCTTGATGTTTGTCTTTCTTTCCATATATTGAGTTTTTTTGGATAACTATCTTTTTGCCTCTTTGAATTCTTATAATTGAGCACAGTCAAGTCCCCATTCCCGCATACTGCATAGTTTCTAGGTTCTTGGGCTAAGAATTGATTGTTTCTTGGTACTGTGGATTCTCTTTCCTACCAGCAAGTATTTTTGAGTTTTCACTGTATAATATGGTTCTAAACAGTTGTATGAAAGATTTTGGTCCTGTCTTTGTTGGATAGTCTTATCCTGATTTGTAAATACCATTGAAGTATGTTAACTTTTAGTTGTTTACATTGTGTTGGGTTAGCAGAAGTCTACATGTATTGAAAATTAATCTTCTCCCTTTCTGTCTGCCTTATGCTTTCCAGATTTCATTAGATATGGTATATTATGGCTTACCAATTTAGACATTTAATAAAGCCATCTTAGTCCTCGGTTTAGCAGCATATATACTTAAAATCATCTCCAAAGTGTATACTATGCATAAAATTTATACTAGGTATAAAATGTGAGACTTTCCCAATTGAAATTTAAATAAAAAAATCTCTACCTCAGGCCAGCATTTTAAAATGGGAATGAAGATTCAGTATTGAGAAGGCTAAAGCTGAAGTTTCCACAGTATTAAGAAAGTGTCTTGTGTGTGACTGTTGGGTGTAAGTTTCACCTCAGTCGTTTTCTCCTGCATGGTGAGGGGACGTTGGGGACTGCAGTGCCAAAGCCAGAAGAAAAGGAATCTGGGAGTGGGTGCCCGGACGTTAGAGGCAGAGGTGTGGTTAAATGTGCGCCTGTCCTGGGATGTCTGCAGTTCAGTGCCAGGGTACTTTCCCAGAGCTCTGTTGCTTCTAGTCATGGTCTGCCTTTCCCACTGGATAGATGATGATGTCCCTAGAATTAAGGCAGCACCACCTAACACATTATTTCAGGGCTGCTCTTCTCCCGAAGCAGCTGCCCTTTAGAAGAACAACAAGGGACCCCCAAGTTGATCCCTTGAGAAGACAAAGGGTCAGATAAGAATCTCTGGTTGAATCTGTGCGCTGCTAGTGGGCCTGAACCCTAGACCCTCATATCCAGCTGCTGCCCCTGCAGCATTTTCCCTTGAATATGTAGTAGTTCAAACTCAGTGAGGCTGAATCTGAGCAAGTCTCTCAAATCTGTTCTCTCTCTCTCCCATGTTGGTTGAGGACTTTGGACCCAGCAAGTTCATTTATATTTGCTGTGTCCAAAGCTTTGGTCATCCTTGGTTTTCTCCTTTCTCTCTTATGCTTCGTTCTCACTGGCTCTGTCTTCAAAATAAATCCAAAATCTGGCCACCTGTCACCACCCTGGTCCAAGCCGGGAGCCTCTCTTTGTAGCCTTGTTTACAGATTGTTCTCGGAATGGGAGCTGCTCCACTCGGTAGTAGCTACTCACTCCTCCAGTGATTCTCTGTGTTGCTCAAAGTAAAAGCCAGCTTTATAGGCTCTTTCTGCTCTCTATCCCACACCTACTTCCCCCATTTTTAGACACATTCTCTCTCTGATTCCACTAACTCTTGCAACCTTTCTTATCTGCAAATAAGCCTCAAGCCCTTTGCACTATTTCCTCTTCCTGGATTACTTTCTCTAGATTCGCAGGATTAGCAAATGAACCTCCTGCAGGTATTTTCTCACATGTTATCTTCTCTGGGAGGCCTCCCTGACTGCTGCATCTGAAATTTCAGTCCTGTTCTGTATCCTTTTCCCCCAACTTTCATTTTCTTCACAACACTTGTTAACCTCCTAGTATACTTATTAGAAATCACCTCATTTGTCTCTTTCATAAAACTTAAAACTTCTTTAGCAAATTTATTTTTAATTGGAGGGTAATTGCTTTACAATCTTCTCTTGGTCTCTACTGTACAGCAGTGTGAATGCTATAAGTATACAAGAACTTAAGCTTTACGATGACCAGGACTTTTGTCTGTTCTGTTCACAGCTGTTTCCTAGTGCCTTAAACAGTCCCTGAGACCTAGCAGACATTGAAATGTTTGTTAATCAGTGAATAAACTTTTGTGGAAACTGGGATCTGGACAATTAGACCTTTCAGAGACAAACGAGACAAACCTTTTTGCTTCTCTCTTAATTTTCTCCACTTTGCTTTCTCCCCACCTTTCTGTGCTTTTCACCTTACAGACTGCCCTCAACCAACTTGGCTTCTTGTCAGGTTGAGACAGAGCAAGTAGGCTCCGTGGATCTTACTATAAGAGGTCTCAGTTAATCACCAGGTGGTCTGTGAATATGAAAAGTCTGAAGTCAGATTTCTTCACATTTAATTTCTCCATCTTCCTGATGAATATTTGACAGATTGATGAATATATAAGGGAAAGAATTATGGTATGTGTTTTCTGCACCTTGAGTCCTAAATCAGTTTTTTTCTTGAAAAATTTTTATTCAGTTGCTATTGGACGTGTTGCTTCCTGTTTTGCATTTTGCATTAAGCAGCTGCATATTTCTTACATTTGTCTAGTGATCCTAGGCGATGGCAACCCACTCCAGTACTCTTGCCTGGGAAATCCCATGGACTGAGGAGCCTGGTGGGCTGCAGTCCACGGGGTCGCTGAGAGTCGGACACGACTGAAAACTTCACTTTCAGTTTTCACTTTCATGCATTGGAGAAGGAAACGGCACCCACTCCAGGGTTCCTGCCTGGAGAATCCCAGGGACGGGGGAGCTTGGTGGGCTGCCGTCCCTGGGGTCGCACAGAGTTGGACACGACTGAAGCAACTTAGCAGTGATCCTGCTAATGAAAATGGAAAGGGTTTGATATTGGACGACAGTGAGGAGGAGCACTGCTGAAGGTGTAGGAGGAAAAGAATTGTGCTTGGCAGTGGCGTTAGAGATAACATATGCGTTAGTAACATCTCTGTTGCCCCCAAGCTTTGGGGTGACCTACAGTATGTACTGGTGTACCCCTGTTGAGCATCAGACTTATGAGCTAACCCAGAATCTCATTAGCATGGGGCATGTTGAAATGGAGTCATGAGGATTGTAATCATATTACTGAGCAAAATTCTGATGTGTCTAAACATTGATGATTCTTAAAACATAGGAGATACATTAGATTTAATATTTAATTTTTTCTTACAAAGTGTCTGCAAACATTTTGTTGTATTTGATGGAATGTTTTCCCCTTTCTCATAACTTCTGTTGAAGAGTAATATTTGTGGCAGTTCTATTCTGTATTTATGCTGTTACATTTTGGCCCCCTTACTATATACAGTGTTACATGCATCTGTCCACTCCAGAGTGTCAGATGTTAACTGTAGACTGTAGAAATGTCTAAAACTTGTGTGTTGTTAAACATGTCAGAATGTATTGCTTTCATTAACACTTTTTTCATTTTAACAATAATTAGTGTATAGGCTTTTTGCATTTTAAAATGGTCTTTTCAGTTTATTTTGGTACTGGTATTAAAAATCATGTGTATGATGGTTTTTCTCAAGGAAGTGAATTACTAAGGTTTTATTAATGGTGTTTTCTTCCTCTTGTGTAAAGGGTTTCAATTCCACCATGTGTCTGTATTGGGAAGCTTTCTCATGTCTCAACAGGTGATTCTCAAAACACCAGCAGGGTGCCTGAGGGTTCTACTCAGTTCTGATACTGCCTACCCTGTAGGTTGAATCAAATCCTGTAGGTGAAGGAGTCAGTCCCAGAAGACCTGCCTCCACTTCAGATGCCAGAAGCCAGCCCCAAGCCCAGGTTGTTAACCTGTACTTCTGACTGCCTATAAATCAGAGGTTCCCATGACACTCCCACCCTCACACACCTTGGGTTTGATAAATTTGTTAACACCTCACCTAACTCAGAGAAGCAGTTTACTTACTGGGTCACTGGTTTATTATAAAAGGATGATGAAAGGATACAGATAAATGTCTAGATGGCAGAGATGTGTGGAGAGTAGGGTTTGGGGAAGGGGTGCGGAGCTTCCATGATGCTCTTCCCAAGTGCGCCACTGTCCTCAGATCTGTGTGTGGTCACCAACTGCAGGCTCTTGAAACTTTGTCCTTCTGGGCTTTTATGGAGGCCTTATTACATAGACATGGTTAATTAAATCATTGGCCACTGGGAGTCTCCCGCTTCTCTTCCCTCTCCCCTCTCTGGAGGTCAGGGTGGTATAGTGGGTAGAGCTGAATGTCACAATCCTCTAATCACATGGCTAGTTCCCTTGGCAGCCAACCCCCACCTTGGGGTGGGATCCAAAAGTCATGTACCTTGATGTATTTTCAGGAGCTAAGGAAAAGAGACCAAAAATATTATATCAATGCTTTTATCACTCAGGAAGTTTAAGGGTTTGGGGAAGTTGTGAGCCAGGAACAGTGGATGAAGGTCAAATATATATATATATTTCAGTTCAGTTGCTCAGTCGTGCCGACACTCTGCGACCCCATGGACTGCAGCACACCAGAATTTGCTGTCCTTCACCAACTCCTGGAGCTTGCTCATACTTGTGTCCATTGAGTCGGTGATGCCATCCAGCCATCTCATTCCATCCAACCATCTCATTCTCTGTTGTCCCCTTCTCTTCCCGCCTTCAATCTTTCCCAGCATCAGGGTCTTTTCAAGGAGTCAGTTCTTCGCATCAGGTGGCCAAAGTATTGGCGCTTCAGTGTCAGGGCTGATTTCCTTTAAGATTGACTGGTTGGATCTCCTTTCAGTCCAAGGGGCTCGCAAGAGTCCATACTCCAGTACCACAGCTCAAAAGCATAAATTCTTTGGCACTCAGCTTTCTTTGTGGTCCAACTCTCATATCCATACATGACTACTGGAAAAACCGTAGCTTTGACTAGCAAAGTAATTTGACCTTTGTTGGCAAAGTAATGTCTCTGCTTTTTAATACGCTGTCTAGTTTTGTCATAGTTTTTCTTCCAAGGAGCAAGTGTTTTTTCATTTCATGGCTGCAGTCACCATCTGCCATGATTTTGGAGCTCCAAAAATAAAGTCTCTCATTGTTTCCATTGTTTCCCCATCTGTTTGCCATGAAGTGCTGGGAATGGATGCCATGATCTTAGTTTTTTGAATGTTGAGTTTTAAGCCAACTTTTTCACTGTCCTCTTTCACTTTCATCAAGAGGGCTCTTTAGTTTTTCGTTTTCTGCCCTAAAGATGGTGTCATCTGCATATCTGAGTTTATTGATACTTCTGGCAATTTTGATTTCAGCTTGTGCTTCATCCAGCCCGACATTTTCCACTATGTACTCTGCATGTAAGTTAAATAAGCAGGGCGACAGTAGACAGCTTTTGACATACTCCTTTCCTAATTTGGAGCCAGTCCATTGTTCATGTGTGGTTCTTACTGTTGCTTCTTGACCTACATACAGTTCGCGCAGAAAGCAGGTCAGGTGGTCTGGTATTCCCACCTCTTGAAGGATTTCCCACTTTGTTGTGATCTACACAGTCAAATCTATGGCGTAGTCAATAAAGCAGAAGTAGATGTTTTTCTGGAACTCTCTTGCTTTTTCTATGATCCAACAGACGTTAGCAATTTGATCTCTGGCTCCTGTGCCTTTTCTAAATCCAGCTTGAGCGTCTGGAAGTTCTCGGTTCATGTACTGTGGAAGCCTGTCCTGGAGAATTTTGAGCATTCCTTTGCTAGCTTGCGGAATGAGTGCAGTTGTGCGGTAGTGTGAACATGTTTTGGCATTGCCTTTCTTTGGGATTGGAATGAAAACTGATCTTTTCCAATCCTGAGGCCGTTGCTGTTTTCCATATTTGCTGGCATATTGAGTGCAGCCCTTTCACAGTATCATCTTTTAGGATTTGAAATAGCTCAACCGGAATTCCATCACCTCCACTAGCTTCATACGTAATGATGCTTTCTAAGGCCTACTTGACTTCTCACTTTAAGATGTCTGGCTCTAGGTGAGTGATCCCACCATTGTGGCTATCTGGGTCATTAAGATCTTTTCTGTATAGTTCTGTGTATTCTTGCCACCTCTTAATGTCTCTGCTTCTGTTAGGTCCATACCAGCTCTGTCCTTTATTGTGCCCATCTTTGCATGAAATATTCCCTTGGTATCTCTGATTTTCTTGAAGAGATCTCTAGTCTTTCCCAGTCTCTTATTTTCCTCTATTTCTTTGTATTGTTCACTGAGAAAGGCTTTCTTACCTCTTTGCTATTCTTTGGAACTCTGCATTCAGATGGGTATATCTTTCCTTTTGTCCTTTGCCTTTAGCTTCTCTTCTTTGCCCAGCTTTTGTAAGGCCTCCTCAGACATCCGGGTTTTTTGCATTTCCCTTTCTTGCGGATGTCTGCCTGGAAATAGCCTCAGATCCCACGGTTTAAGGGCTCAGTTCCACTCGATTGTCTCTCTTCTTTCCTACCCCCTTCCGATGCCAGTACGAATCCAGGTTGTCACCTGTGTTTCTGACTATAGACTATAAATCCTAGGTTCTGACAGTCACCTCCTTGGGTTCAGTTTGTCAGAATGGCTTACAGAATTCGGGAAAGTAGTTTACTTACTAGGTTGCTGGTTTATTATTGAAAATACATGATTCAGGAATAGCCAGGTGGAGGAGATGCATATGGCACGGATTGGGAAGGGATTCTCGTGGCACTTTCACGGGTTCACCAGCCTAGAAGCTGTCCAAACCCAGCACCAGGGATTTTTATGGAGGCACGATGGATCAAATCATTGGACACTGGTGACTGCTGCAACATTCAGCTCATCTCACCCCAAGGAGGTGGTAGTGGAGTGGGGCTGAACATTCAACCTTCCAGTCACTGGGTTGGTTCCCCTGGCGACCAGCCTCCATCTTTAGGGGCTTTCCTAAAAGTCACCTTATTTACATAAGCTCAGAGGTGTTTGAAAGGGCTTGCTATAAGAGTAACAGAAGACTCCTATTTATTTTGTCTTTACCATTCTGGGACTATTTAGGAACTGAGAACAAAACTCAGTACTGTAACAAAAGATGTCTTACGGTTCTTAATAGGGGATTACATGGATTTTAGGAGTTACATGCCAGGGATAGTAGATGAAGACCATATATTTCTCATTCAGAGTGTGGTGGTGTGTTTCTCTTTTTTTTTCTTCTTGATTTGGTTGAAAGAAATGCTGTTACTGGGACTTTTGAATGATGTTTGATGCCAGTGAATACTAATGTTTTCAGTCTTGTTTTTCGAGTCAGCTAAATAAGTATGTCTAAGTGAAGTTTACTGCCGTATCCTAAGGTAATCTTACCACTTGCTCGTATTTCTCAGGATTCCATAGCTAGGGCACATTATTTGAGCTTGATTTTTAATATGAAGTATTTGTTCTGTTTGCTTTGGTGTATTTGCTTATGATAAACTGCAGCTGTTTCCATCTTTAGAATTTTTCCTGCCTTGTGGAATTGCTTAGTTTTAAGCTATGGTTATTCTGTAACTGCTGGACCATTTTATTTGCTTTGAGGTTGGTTTTATATTGATACCAAGCTGTCCTCCTGAAAGGTACTCTTATTTAGTGTGCCTTTTTCCTTAATACATTGCTTTACGTATGAATGAATGTGGAGCCTGCAAAANTGACTGCTGGACCATTTTATTTGCTTATGAGGTTGGTTTTATATTGATACCAAGCTGTCCTCCTGAAAGGTACTCTTACTTAGTGTGCCTTTTTCCTTAATACATTGCTCTACGTATGAATGAATGTGGAGCCTGAAAAAAAGGTCTTCTTAGTGTTTACACATTCAAAACCATCACACCTTTTAAAAACATTAAAAAAGATGGTTTGAGTTGCAGTATCCTATTAAAAGCTTTAATAGAATCCAGAATATATGTAGGCTCCCGCAGCAGGTCTTTGGCACTGCATCCTTAAAAGGAAAGCAGGCTGCTGCGATGCTGGCAGTGCCTTGTATGTCCTTGGTTAACCCTGTGTGATACTCTTCGTGTGAGATGTTCGTGTAGCTGTAAGGATGATGGTGTCTTCGCTTCATACACATTTTTGGTAGTGGATCTCCTTCCTCTTCTAGGTAGTTGATATTACAGGTAATGGAATTCTTTTTGGCACTGTGAAAGCAATATTATCTTCAGCTAGTTCTGTCTTGTTTTTCTTCAAGTTTCAAAGGATTTCCTTTTGTGCTTTTGGAACTCTTGTTTGAAAATAAAATTTTAAGTCATGGTTTTTAAGTGAATCTTGGTAATTCTCCAAAATGTAAGATTGTAGTCTGGAGGGAATACACACTCATTTTAAGTGTTTCCCCTGGCCAGTTCAGTATGGCTTTTCATAGTGCTTCCTGACACCTGGGATAAGAAAGAAGCTTCCAGGAATGAGTGTGTTAAGGCAGATGGACGACAATGGCAGAAATAGAGCCCTGGCAGGATTCTTCTGATTGCCTTTAGTCCCTGAGACGTAATTCCTGGCTTTTAGAAATGATTGATTACACAGGGCTGCCAGCTAATAACGTGCCTCCTAACGCTGAGAAAGGGAATATGTCTGGTGATTCTTGGTTGTATGATACTGATGTTCGAATATGCATCACTGATTTAGTGAAGACTTTCTTTCTTTAAAAACATTATATTAAATGAACACATTGAATTATGAAATCCAAAAGTAGCATTTAAATATTAAGTATGAAAAGAAATATTTAGACTCCAGGGAACTTGACTATTTACCATAAAATGTCTTTAACTTTAAACATTTAATAAATTATGCACACAGTTATAAAAATCAAGCAGTTATAGAAGGAATTTATAAAGAAAATAAGTTTCCTTTTCTTTTCTCCACCTTCAGTTCTTTGTGGAGATAACTTTCCCCTATCAGCCTTTCATTCTGAGAAATTTTAAAACCAACAGATAAGTTACAAATATAATACACTGAACACCAACTGCTTTTGAAATAGGCTTTCCAGTTGTTAGTACTTTGCCACATTTTGCGCTTTCTTGCTTTCTTTTTTTTGTGGTCTCTGTCTCTCTGTAAGAGTTCTTCCTGAACAACTTGAGAGTTAGCTCCAGATGTCATGACATTTACCCCTAAATATTTCAGCGTTGGATGTTTTAAGAACACATTTCTCCTTTATATTCCCACAGTGTAATTATCCAGAAACACTAACATTTGAAGACCATATTCAGCTTCACTATTAGTTTCACTGTCAACTTTTTTCCAACTCCATTCGGTGAAACTATTTAGTAGTCTCATCTCCTGTGATCTAAACGGTGCCTCAGGTGGTTTTGGTTTTTCGTTTACTCACGTCATTACCATTTTCAGAGGCCAGACCATTTGTTTTACAGAATGAGCCTCAGTTGGATGTGATTAGGCGAATATAAACATTTATCTTGAGGAGGGAGGAACACGACATAGGTGATTTTTTGAAGCAAGACCTCTAATATCTCTGAATATTGTCCTTTTGTCATTTTTTTTCCTTTAAAAAATTGAAAAAAAAAATTGAATTGTGATGAAATACACATAACAAAATTTGCCATCTTCACTGTTTTTAAATGTATGGTTCAATGGCTTTGGTACATTCACATTATTCTGTAACATAAATAACCATTATCTGTGTCCAGAACTTTCTCCACCTTGCAGAACTGAACTCTGCATACAGTAAGTCCCCATTCCCTCTTTCCCTGCTCCTGGCAGCTGCCACTCTCCTGTCACTGTGAATTTGACTACTCTGGGTGCCTCAGAGGTGGAGTCATATGCTGTTTGTCCATTTGTGACTGGCTTATTTCATTTAGTGTAATGTCTTCAAGATTTATCCATGTTGTAACATGTGTCAGAATTTCCTTTTTTTTTTAAGTTGGAATAATTCCATTTCATTTATATGCCTCACTTTGTTCAATTGTTGATGGACATAGTGGTATTTTCTTGTTTTATCAAACTTGACATTATATACTGACTTCCTTTATGAGTTTAATTCATTTTAAAATAATAAAAGCAGAGCACCCTCATTGTAGAATATGTCAGGTAAGAGACACTATGAAGAAAATACAGTTTATGCTATCTCTATATAGAAGAAATCTTTCGTGTGTATATTTTGTGCATCTTGAGTATTCAGTTTTTAATATTTTTATGCAAATGAAATACATTCTTGTTGAAGTTTACATTTTGAAGTAACTAAAATATTTTCATCTTTAAAAAAATGAATTGTGCTATGACTTTGAGTTGCCATACTTTGTTAACCTAGCTTTTATTACTGGCCTTTGATTTATTTGGAAATTTTTAATTCTCATAATGTTTTGAGGAATAAGATTGTCAGCATTTCTGATGCCTTTTTTAGGTTCCCAGAAATGGGGTAATAGGATCAAATGATGTAAATGTGTCACAGGTATTTTATGCATATTAGTAAATTGCTTCCTGGAAGGACTGGCCTGGTTATATTCTCATCACTATAAGAGACTGCTTGTATAGCTGTACCTTTGCTGATGTTTGTTATTAAAAGAAGCAAGCTGTCTCCTTTAGTCAGTCATTTGTATTTCTTTCTGTGAATTGATTTATGTCTTCTATTTTTCTTTGTGATTTTATGAAGTTGTATGAAGTCTTTGTGAATATAAATAATGTTTATATTACAGACATGTACCAGTTTGTTGAACATTTTCTTTACCCTTTTTTTTGTGGGGAGAGTTACAGCATTTTGTCTTTCACCATCTTTTTTTTAAAAACCTAGGATTAAAATGTTTTTTTCCAAGTAATTTCCATTTTGATTTATTAAATTCTCCTTTGATTTGGGTGGTTCTGTCTTACATAAAATAGTTCTGCTTCATTTGTTTTGAGGCTCTTTATTTTGATTTTTGTTTTTTATATCAGTATTGCACTTCTGCTTAAACAATTATGGCTGTATTAGGTATCTTAAAATGTCAAAGGCAAATGTCCAACCTGTTCCACCCTCCCATTGCTTTTCAGAATTGTCTTAATTTTCACCTTTTCTTTGTCCATTCATGTACACATTCAGACGATCGTTAAGTGTGCTCCCAAGCACTCAGAAAGAAGTCAGGGCTCTCAGTAAGTATGTGGTCTGGTCAGTGTAGTGTGATAATTTTAGGAGAGGAAATAAAGGAGGCTAGAGCAGTAGGTCTGTACCCTAATCTCATTGGGAAATTTGGAGAGGACTTTCGGGAAGAGATGACATCTAAGTCAGAACTTTAGAAGAGGGGAGAGAGTGTTTCTGTCAGAGGGAATTGCTTTCGTTAAGACCCCAGAGGCTAGGGAGCATGGCCCATCCATTCAGTTGAAGTCTACAGGTTGTGGAGTGTATAGAATGGGAGCTGTGAGAGAGATGGCTGCAGGGTAATGCTGGGCCTTTCAAGCCTTTTAATCTGGTTACTTCCCTGGTGGCTCAGACGGTAAATCGTCTGTCTACAATGTGGGAGACCTGGGTTTGATCCCTGGGTTGGGAAGATTCGCTGGAGAAGGAAACGGCAATCCACTCCAGTACTGTTACCTGGAAAATCCCATGGACAGATGAGCCTGATAAGTTACAGTCCATGGGGTTGCAAAGAGTCGGACACGACTGAGCGACTTACTTTCACAGATTGTAGCTCTTAGTGTAAGGGCAGTGGTAAACATTTGCAAGGGGACTGCCTTCATCTGATGTGTGGGTGGGAAGCTCATTCCAGTCAGCATCTAGAGACTAGATTGGGAGGGACGGCACTAGCAGCAGACAGATCATCTAGAAGGAAATGACGGCAGTCCAGATAAGAAAGGGTGCAGCCTTGACCTGAGGTCACGACAGTGGTGGGTGGAATAAGGGGGAGTTATTTGAGAGAGACTTTACAAAGGTAGGATGGGTAAAACTTGGAAGAACTGATACTGGAGTTGAGGCGAGAAATAAGAAAGATACTCGGCTTTTTGGCTTGGACACTTGGGTTGGCTATTAGTATCATTTTTCTGAGACACCGAAGACATGAAGTTCTGTTTTAGGCATGCTATAGTGAGGATATCTAAAGAGTTGTTGGACATATGGGCTTGAAACTTCGGGGAAAATTTTACCACTCAGTTTTATGTGGATTTTTCTGTGGATTGTTGTGGGGCCCTGAGTGTTTACTGAAGCTGTGGAACCTTCTCTTGGAGTAGCAAATTATAGCAGCTTCCTTGTTTTGTGCTTCTTTCTGAGGACCTTATCAGGATGAACTAATACCTTTTCCAATCTGAAGATTCTCTTCTTAATTCTATCAATATTTTGGCTAGAAGAAGAGTTATGTGAACATGATCTAAAAAGTATAAAGTTAGGCCATGAGAGGTTTTCTTTTTGTCTATCTGCCCCCTTTAAAATGCTTATTTACTCTCTCATTTTCTCACTTGTAAAAGACAGTAGTAGCTAGACTTAGTCTCTTCCCTTTCATGCATTGGAGAAGGAAATGGCAACCCACTCCATTGTTCTTGCCTGGAGAATCCCAGGGACGGGGGAGCCTGGTGGGCTGCCGACTGTGGGGTCGGGCACGACTGAAGCAACTTAACAGCAGCAGCAGACTTAGTCTAACTCAGTTCCTCTGTAGTATAACTTTAAACATCTAATGATTCGTTTTAAATTTGTGCAGGATAGCTTGACAGTAGAGCAGATGAAATTTTTTCTTGAAGAACTTTAATATCCCTTCAGTTGACTTTTTGACAAAATTTTAAGTAACCCTTCTAATTTGAACTCACATTCATCTTTAACCCATTAACGTTGGTCCTCATCTCTGATCGCCTTCCCAAAATAACTTTGTGGTATGTTCCTTTCTACCCTTCCATTGTGCTTTTAGCAGTAATTCTTCCTACATGGCAAGATCTTCTTATGTAGGTATCTGTCAATTCAGCTGTTTTTTTTTGGTGACTGTGGGGATTTATATTTCCATGGCAGTTAATGGTAATCAAAGATGTAAGAGGGTAAGAGCTCGGAAGTATAAGCTGCATTTATCATCACTTGTCGTGATTAATAGTAGAACATTTAAAGGTGTTCCTTAGATTATTATTTTGACTTCCCTATCATTTGAATTCATTTTTCTAAAGAGGATGTTTCTGAGAGTTCCCTGGTTAGTGGTTAAGATTCCCAGCCTTCACTGCTGTAGCCCGGGTTCAATCCTTGGTTGGGAAATGGAACCCACAGGCCACACGACGCAGACAGAAATAAGTAGAAAGGATCTTTTCATAATGAAGTAAGTTTATTGAATGAATTGAATAGAAGCTCAACTTGATAAAGTATAGATTCAATTAAGAATTTGTTTCCAATTTATGATATTCACATCTTGGTTTTTTGAAAATGTATTGTTTATTGGCACTACTCTAGAAATAGAAATGATAAATTTTGACTTGTTGCCATTGGTTATTATGTGAAAAATGCATCTAGAAGGTGATTTGTTTGGTGTTCTCAAACTGTATTTTGGATTGCCATTGCTTGGATGTACTTAAGATACACCTAAAAATATTGAGGTAATTAAAAAAAAAAAGCTTCTATTTGAGTATTGAGAGTGATGGCTGTGTCTGTCTTAAGTTCATCTTTGAACTGTAGCCAAATGGTTAGGAGTCTGAAGAACTGGGTGGTCAAGTTTCCTTTTTAGTATGCAAAGACAGTTAAGGGAATTAGACTCCAAGTAGAGGAAAACTGTCCAGACCTTGTAGCCACCGACATCTGCATCTTTCTACTGACCAGAGTAAAGGGCATTCTGAACATTACCACTTAAAACTAACTTTTCTCTTTAAGGGCTCCTGAAATTGTGCCAGCTGACTCCAAGTCCACCCTGACCCCACAGCATAAAGCATGCTGTGATGTCACAGCTACCATAGAACTCCAGGGTAGTGTTGAGCTGGCCCATGTGGGCTCAGGTAAGTCCTGGCTTTTTTTTACCATTTGGCATTCTTTTCAAAGTTAGTTACCATTATGATTTTATGTCAAAAGAAACAAGGCAAAACTTTGAAAACTGTGCCATATATGGGGGAAAAAATAAGTCTGTTTTCTAAATATCTATGAGCCAGCTCCATATTCTAACCAACGGAGTTCCATAGTAGCTGTGAAGTCCTCCGTGAGTTGTGACCTGTGACTTCAGAATATGTTAAATTCTACTCCTGGCCCACCTTACGGAACAGTATGAGGTTTTTTTTCTTCTTCTTCTTCTTTTTCATTTCCCTTATTCTGAGGTCTCGATGTTTTCAAAAGTATTTTAACTTTATCAGTAACTATGTACCACCACTTAGCTAGTTTGTGTTTCAATCAATTTTGAATGCATAATGGTACTGCCAATTAGTTTTATAAAGTTAATCTTCTCAGAGTGCCTTCAGCTGTCTTTTAAATTGGTTTCCATAACATGGGCTTCCCTGGTTGCTCAGAAGGTAAAGAATCTGCCTGCAGTGCAGAAGACCTGGGTTCAGTCCCTGGGTTGGAAAGATCTCCTGGAGGAGGGAATGACTACCCACTCCAGTATTCTTGCCTGGAGCATTTATGGACAGAGGAGCCTGGTGGGCTACAGTCCATGATGCTGCAGAGTCAGACATGACTGAGCGACTAACGCTTTCACTTTCACTTGGAGTAGGAGGGGACAGAGCGTGTAATATATGTTTGTTAAATTTTCAGACCAACATATTAGAAAAAGAACCTTCCCTTAACTGTTGGAGGTAGTCCGAGATGTCAGTAACCTAGAAAGCTTGTATACGTTACCTATTTCTATTCTGCTGAAACTTTCCAATTTTTTCATGGTCTTTGTTGCATTAAGTGAGGTTTTACCACTTATATTTATTTACTGTATTTTCCTACTACCACTTCTTTTACTTTCTTCCTGCTTTCCTTTTATCCCCTAATGTTAAAAGGTGGTAAAATGTTATGTGAAGGACTCAAATACATTTTCTTAGTTGCTTTGCATATAATCTGATGCTTTTTTCTCCCTAAGGAAACATGTGTAGCTAAAACTTAAATTATCTCAGTATAGGTCAGATCCTTTAGATGCCATGTTGACAGTGAAAACCCATCTGTGAAGAAACTTTAATCCCTAGCTCCCCTTGAGCAGTGTGTAAGTGATATACAACAAACATTTGAACAGTTCATTGACATTCTCGTGAAATTTGATTTGTAACAAATTCACTGATCTTTTGTAGTCCAGAATTCACCCGGCAGTAACCAAAACTAAGAGCTCTTAATTATGGTTAATGAAAAGAATGGAATTATTCCTAAAATATTAGACAATGAAGTATTTTTTTTTTTAATGTTATTTTGTCTCTGTAGTTGAATTTGTGTTTTTCGTGTTCTACAAAGTTTGGAGATTTACTTTATGCTGTGAAGAATAGAGGACAAGATCTCTGTTCACCTTCGTTTTCTGCCCTCCTGTGTATATTCCAGGCTAAGGGCAGCAGCATGTCCTGTTTACAGTTTAATGCAGAGCTTGTGGTCAGGGCAAGTGATTGTTTTTGAGGTCTTGGATTAGGCCAAATAGAAATCAGTTTGTATGTATATATGTCAGCTTTATTGAGATGTAATTCGCATACCATGCAGTTCATCATTTGAAGTCCTGTTTTTGGTAAAATGCATGAAGTTTGAAGGCAGACTGTAAGTCATAATTCCAAAGCACAGCTGTTGAGTTTGTTGGGCTGTTTGGTGTGTACTCCTCCCCACCTTTGATTGGCTAATTAGCTTCTAGTTACAGAAATCCTTCAGAAACATTAGCGAGGAAATGAATTCTTGAGTGTGAACATGTATTTCTGAGGTGAGATCCTTCCAGACATCAACTGTGTGATGAATTAAAATAGTGAAGACAGCAATTTAGAAGATGTCTTCTCCAACCAAAAAAGCATAGTTAGTTGGCATTTACTTTTAGATTACCTCATCTTTGGAAAACAAAAAAATATGTGTGTGTATATACACACACACGCTGTCTCTCATGTGTATACGTGTACTGTGTACGTCTTCCTCTTTTTTCAGGTAAATTGATCAGAACTTTTTGGTGGTCCTTTTGTTGCTTTTGAAAGTGCTTAGAACATTTTTTATATCACACAAAATTTTATAGATGCATATAATTTTAGGTTGAAACTAAAAACTGTAAAAGGTACTGTGATACTGCACCTAGGAGTAGTTACAGCTTTGCTAGAGCTGAAGTGAAAAGTTGTTGCCTTCGTAAGGAAGTAGTGTATACATGAAAAGAAATGGAGCAGGGCATGTTCAGTTAAAAAAAAAAGTTGCATTAAACAAAATGTTATGAACCCTACTAGATTATTCTCATCTGTTCATTAAAACAGGTAGATTTTAGATTTCTGTGTCTGAAATCCAGGCTTGCTCTTTTGAGAAGTCCACCTCTTCTTATCTCATGCCAGCTATATTCAGTTTCAGCCCTGATGACGTCTCCAAGGCGCTGTGCCTCATAAGGTTTTGTTGAAGTCCTTTATGTGTTGGAATGGGGGCTACAGCTGTCCTTAGGTGTTTATGTTGAGGAATGTATTAACCTGTATTGCTGTGAAATAAAAATTTATCTAGGAAGGTTATTATCATTTGAAACCATGGGTTCTTAACCTGAAAAATGTTGTGTTTCAGGGGTTCGGGGTCATCTTTCTGGGGAGAGGATCTATTTTTGCAGAAGGGATCTTTGATCTCAGAGTTGGGAAACTTGGAAGCTGGCTTTTTATGGCTCACAAATATGATGAAGGGCTGTTTTGAGCATAGGCATCATGTTTTTACGTTTTTCACATTGCCTGGCATATTGCTGTGTGTGTCATGGGCATTCAGTGAGTGTGGGAATTATCATTTTACAGCTTTGTTATTTTTAATAACGGGGAAGACTGTGGCATTGAACCAGTCTATTACACTTTAAGGAACAAGTCTTATTTATCCAATTCCTAATTCAAGATAGCAGTTTAAAATGCAAGTATACTAAGAAATATTTTTAGCTAGTAGCAGCATTTTATGTAACGAATTTTTCTTGATGTAATTTAGGAAGCAGTTATTTAGTCCTGCAGTCTTGGGGGTGTGTGTGTGTGTGTGTGTGTGTACCACTCTTTGTGGTAAATGTGAAGCTAACCTGCACCTTCATATTTTTGCCAAGGTTATTTGCTTATTATTCATAGATATACTGCACTTACTAAATAATATTTCTGTTATTCCATAACATTAATTTGTCTTAAGAATAATAACATAGTTTAATGGGAACACAAAGTTCTTTATGGATTTGGGAAAATTGGTAACTTGTTTTGTACCTCAACCCCCAACTGGTGTATCGCATTTCGTTTTAGCATATTTCTATTCAGAATTATCTAGCTCAAGTTTTATTATATTAATTTAATAATTCTTAAGGGTATAAGGAAGACTTGACTGAGAAATTCTGAAATCAAAGTATTGCTAACTTTACTTACATTAAACATTTATTTTAACTGCTTTTAATTGTTTCAGTTAACAGCAAGGTGGAAGGAAAGCTCAGCATTTACTTTGATTCAACTTTAAAAATGCAGCATAGGGACACCCCTGGTGGTCCAGTGGTTAGGATTTGGTGCTTTTACTGCCAAGGACTAGGGTTTGATCCTTGGAGGGGAACTAAGGTCCTGCAAAGCCACTCAGTGCAGCCATAAAAAGGGAGGGGCCAGAATAACGGGCAAAACTTGCCCAGCAGCAACAGCAAGCACATCCTTGTCTCCTTGGTTTCTGCAGAACCAGGACCAGAAAACAGGGGCTTTAATGTCTTCACACTAGATGGTTGATCTTTGATCCTCTTAATATATTCTAATAATTTCTCTAAACTACCGGAGCATGGAGCCAGCACTCATGGGATGGTAAGTGCCCAGCTGGGCAGTTCTAGTTCTGGAAGGAAATGAAGGGGAAAGGAGTACACTGTCATTTCCTTGGTATGCTTTAGGACATTTGGATGATGCCCTGGGATCCAGGAAGCACAGAGCTTTCTGTGAGTGCTACAGGTTTGTGCTTTTTGAAGAAGAATAGAATTAAACTTACTTTCTGTCCTGATGCTTGTTTTAGGTGTTGTAGAAGGTGATTTAGCTGCTGTTGAAGCTTACAAATCGTCGGGAGGGGACATTGCCCGCCAGCTCACTGCAGATGAAGTCCGCTTGCTGAATCGCCCTTCTGCTTTCGATGTTGGCTATACTCTGGTACATCTGGCTATACGTTTTCAGAGACAGGATATGCTAGCAATATTGCTTACAGAGGTGAGTGGCATTCTGATTAAATATTCTTTTATATGAAGGAAATGTGTTCTTTAGTTTTTATTTTTGATGTTTCACTATTTCTCAGTTCTTAAATGTTTTAGATTTGATCAGCCCTCTTTTAAAAATGACATTTAAAATTAAGAGACCTCAACAGAAGGGATATGTGTTTTTTAAAACAGGACATTTTGCCACAGTGATTGAGTCATATGTTTGATTTTAAAAAAACCAAAATGCATCAGTCATTCATTCAGCTAACAAATATTTACCGAGTACCTACCATGTTGAAGGCACTGGGCATAAAGGGGTGTAATGGTGATGACAGTGGCTCCTCCTTCAGTGAATCTCAGTTACGGTGATTCTGTACAGAGTGCAGTTTCATAGATGAAAGTGCCAGGTGCTGTGGGGAGTACTTGAGAAAGTGTTTTGCGGTACCTTACTTACCTTCCTACCCATAGCAGGTAATGTTTTAGCTGAGATCTGAAGGAGTAGGATGAGTTAGCTTCAAAATAGGTGGAGAAGAGAATGGCATTGAGGAGGCTATTCAGAGGCAGGGGGGTTGGTGTTTGTGGCGAATTCAGAGCTGGTGGGCAGCTCAGCGTGGTTGTATGGTGGATGGGAAGTGAGAGAGACAAGTAGGGGATGCAGTGTGAAGGATCTTCTAGGCCAAAGACCTGGAAGATGATTCTGAGGGCAGTTAAAGGCTTTGAAAAGGCTTAGGTAGAGGGACAGTGGACTGAGAAGATGAGACTGTTTTGGCCGCTGGAATTAGAGAGGGACGAGCCTGGTTAGGGCACTGCAGTGATGCTGGCAGGAATTCCGCTGGGACAGTAACGGCAGTGGCTGGTTTGAGAGAGACGCTGAAGATGCCAGCGGAGTTAAGTGGATAGACTGGCTGTGGGGAGTAATGGTGGGTGGCCATCAAGTGGCTTCTGGGTTTCTAGATTAGATAACTGGATAGATGTTACAAGTAACAGAGGTTGGAATGAATGAATTAGGATGTGACTGTATCATCCAGATAATTTTTTTTTTTTTTAATAAGAGAAATAGGTTAAAAGTGCAGAGTGTTTGATTAGTTGTTGATTCAAATCCATTATGGTAGTATACTCCTTCTGTGTATGCTTGTTTGTGTATTTGAGCTCTCCAGTATCTGGAAACATTTATGCACAGAGCATAAAGTGGGAGGAGCGGTTAAGAAATAGGAATGTTAGATAGAGGCGTGATTGAGACGGCTCGCCATTGTGTTTAGTTTGCTGAGTCCAGTTAAACCAGGGGCAAGATAGGGCTTGAGAGACAGTCGTGCTGAAAGCAAAGGGCAGGCTCACTGTAGACAGGGCTTCCCTGGTGGCTCAGATGGTGAAGAATCTGCCTTTAATGCAGGAGACTTGAGCTTGATCCCCAGGTTGGGAAGACCCCCTGGAGAAGGGAACGGTAACCCACTCCAGTATTCTTGCCTGGAGAATCCCATGGACAGAAGAGCTTGGTGGGCTACAGTCTGTGGGATCGCAAAGAATCGGACACAACTCGGCAACTAAGCGGCAGCAGCAGCGGATTCCCCTCTGGCTGGTAGAGGTCTCTGAGAAGGTTCTGGAGGGACTGGTGTAAGCCATCAGCCTCCTGAGAGCATTCTGAGGATTAACAGTGGGAAGACAGTAGAACTCCAGTGTATTTATTTAGAGCTAGGTAACAGATCCCCTCAAAACTTAGCAGCTTACCACAACAAACACTTGCTATCACAGTTCCTGAGAGTAAGGAATCCAGGAGCAGCTTAGCTGAATGATTTTGGCTCAAGGTCTCATGAGGTTCCAAATTGCCAGGGCTACTGTTGTCAAGAGGCTCGACTGGGGCTAGAGGCTGTGGTTCTGAGTACACTCATGTGGATGTTGGCAGGAGGCTTCAGGTCCTTGTCCTGTGGGCCTGTCTGTAGGGCTGCGTGTCATGTGCTGGCTGGTCTCTCCTTGAGCAAGTGAGCTGGGAGAGTGTGAGAGAGTGAGTGAGGTGGAAACTGCAGTGTCTTTTCTGTATAGCCTAAAGTAGGAAGTGATACTCCATCATTTCTGCCATATTCTGTGGCACACATGGACCAGCCCTGCACACACCATGGGGGAGGTGGAGAGGAGGCTTGTTGTAGGGAAAGGACAGAATCGGTGGTGGAATTTAGTCTCCGTGGTGTGGGCACTCCACAGGACAGAATCAAAGGGGTCAGTTGGGAGACTGGGACCGGGGAGCATGAGTCTGGGCTGAGGGCTGTGTCTGCAGACAGGGCACAGAGCCAGCCAGGGCCTTCGGGGTTGAGAACAGGCAAGCGTTACATTTTGGGAATGTGTGTCTGGGGCTGGGGCCTTACTTAATGGGATTTTAAGCCATGAGCCTTGTTTGTAGTCTGGTGGAATAAATGGACTGCTTTTGAAACTGTTGTTTTGAAATATATAAAATAGAAAATAGGTTTGCAAAGGAAATCAGTTACATTGAAACATATAGTTGTCAGAATATTAAATTTGTGATGTTTAAGAACATGCATTTTAAATGTAGGCAAATGAAATGAAGGATTTAAATTAAATTGAACTTCCTGTTTTAGTTCATGGACCCTTTCCAAGATCATGGGCCCCAAATTAGCTAGTAGGCTAAGGAGCTGATGGAGAGTCATGAGGCTGAAGAGGCTAGGAGATAAGGGGCAGGGTTCAGGGGCAAGTGCTTAAGGATGGTGGCGGGAGGAGAGGTTTAGCAGTCAGTCACTAGCTCTGAGGTTTCTTTTGAGGTGTTCAGTGTTCAAAATCTCCCCAGGATTTTGCAAAGGGACTGAGGGTTAGCAGTTTCGAGAAAGCTATTTTTGAGTTTACTTTTGAGAGCCATTTTAATGCTGTTATTTGAGAAATAATTATATTCTGAAAATATTTACTATTTTTCCACAGTTTGTTGCTTAGGTTGGGCTCGTGGAATTCAGGTGTGGTAACAACTTCACCGTCAGTGTTAATCCTGGCCAGTAATGTTTAGAACTGAATTTTCATGCAAGGGTTTTCAGAAGGGGATGTCTGATGGTTGTCATGGGTATACAGGGTGTTTGAAACACTGTTCACTTACCTCAGTTGTAATTACAGTTAAGTGTGTTCACGTATGTTATGTAGATGGCAGTATTGTAAAACTTTGTGTGTGGCTTTATTGGAAGATCTCTGCTGCTCCAAGCCCCACTTGTGACTAGAAGTCTGTTTGTGAAGGTCGCCCAGGTTAGTGGTTGCAGCTGTAGTGACAGAGTGGAGGATCACAGCAGACTCATTTTCTCTCGAGTAGATGGATACTCACCTTGGGTTTCAGGATTCTCTGTGTATAGATTTCTTGAGCTCTACAGAGGAAGACAACTTAAATGTAAGATAATGCCTTTTCATCCTTGGTGGTGGTTCATCATTTTGAAAGGACAGGAAGGGTCTTGCTCGGGTCCACCCCTGTGGAGTTGCACTACTTCAGAGCTTTGTTGTCTGCTCTTCACTTGGGGAAGCCAGCTGCTTTTTAAAAAATACAGAATTATAGGGACTTCCCTGGTGGTCCAGTGGTTAAGATGCTTCCACTGCAAGCAGTGTGGGCTTGATCCCTGGTTGGGGAACTAAGACCCTGCTTCTACTTTGCTCTTTGTCTGTGAGCTGGAATTCCCTGTTTAAGAATGTTTTTATTAGGGGCCTGATGCTTGTTCTTAACCTTGCTTTCTGTACTCATTCCCTCTCCTGTGATGAACCTTTGTGAACAGCTCTGTCTTACATACATTTTTTTTTTTAATTACATACATTTTTATATGCTCATTTGTATATTTCCTTGGGATAAATGCCACTAAAAATTACTGAATTATTGAATCGAGAGGGTAAAGCATTTTTATCACTGTTTCCCAGGAGAGTTGTACTGATATATGCTCATATACTGTTGAGGACATAACACCAGTATCTCATATATTTAAAATAAAAACACCTTAAGTTACTGGGAAGTTTTGGTAATTTCTTTTTAATGCTGTTGATTTCTGCTTCCAGTGATGATGAATGAGATGTAGAGCAAAGTTTCTTTTGTATTTAAGGTGTCTCAACAAGCTGCAAAGTGTATTCCTGCAATGGTGTGTCCTGAACTGACAGAGCAGATCCGTCGTGAGATCGCTGCCTCTCTTCACCAGAGAAAGGGGGACTTTGCTTGCTATTTCCTAACTGACCTTGTAACATTTACATTGCCAGCAGGTAACTCCAAATCTCTTGGTGAAAACAAATTTCCACTTCATTATATTCTTTCAATGTCTGAATGAAAATGATTCTGTTAGAAAACAGCCACTATCAGTGGCTGTCCACTTGACTGTCCTGTTTTACTGAAAGTAATCACTCTGTAGGCCATTTATAAACTAGTGCTGTAGAGCTGAGAGGAAGACAGCAGGTGGTAATAACTGACTTTCTTTGTGCGCCTCAGATATTTTTAAGAATCTGTTTTATCCATTTCTTTTTTCTGTTTTTATTTTAGAGTGTTATGAATCAGCTTTTTTCTTTTTCTTTTCACATGTGTTTATTTTTAAATTAGATAACTGTTGGTTACCTGATGTTAGGAGATCAGATTAGAACATGGGTTTTGATGGGAAGATGCAAGTTATTTGAATCGAAGATGCTGGCATTCTTCCGAAAGTGTCATTGCTTTCCCTCACTCATTATGGTAATTCCTACTGTGTTTGTGAAGCACCTTTTTATTTTCCAGTTCCATGACAAGTGGAAATGTTTTCCAGGTTGTTTTTTCTCAGTTGACACTGAATAAATACACTGAACACCTAAAGTTTCTTAAGTAAAACTTACATTTTGGTTTTGAGTGTTCTGAGCTTTCTATTTTAAGCTTATATTAAGATGTGAGCAGAGGTATTTACAAAATGAAAGGAAATTACAACCAAGCCTTATAAAATTAGACAAATTTCAAATGCACTCTATATATTTAAACTTATTACACTGCGTGATTAGATTTTACTTTGAATTGAAAATAGTCCTGTAGTTTAAAAAAATGTTGTAAAGGTAATCATGCTTTTTATTCTAGACTACTCGATTAGTAAACTGAACAGAGCATAGAAAATTTCAGGAAGGTGAGAAAAACAGAAATTTGTGTGCCAAAAGGAATGGTTCATTGACTTTTATAAGAAGATTCTAAAGTCTGCAAAAACAGTTCTGAGCAGAGATTGAGCATGGCAGGGGTGGGGTGGCAGAAAACAGACAGAATTTGTTGTTATTTTAACCTGAGTATCAGAGACCTCTGTTCTTCTGTTTTTTTTTTTTTTTTTTTTCCCCTTTTATTTCAGCTTTATTAAGTTGTCATTAACAAAAAATTGTAAGATTTTAAGATACACATTGTGGTGATTTGGGGCTTCCCTGATAGCTCAGTTGGTAAAGAATCCGCCTGCAATGTGGTTCCTGGTCGGAAAGATCCGCTGGAGAAGCGATAGGTTACCCACTCCAGTATTCTTGGGCTTCCCTTGTGGCTTGGCTGGTAAAGAATCTGCCTGCAGTGCTGGAGACCTGGGTTTGATCCCTGGGTTGGGAAAATCCCCTGGAGAAGGCAAGACCTGCCCACTCCAGAATTCTGCCTAGAGAATTGCATGTTGATTTGATTCACACATAAATTGTGAAAGGATCCCCCACCCCACCCCCACCCAGTCTAGTTAGTTAACACACTTATTACCTCATCTTGTATTTATCTATTTATATTTTGGGTGAAAACATTTATGATTTGTTCTCTTAGAGGATTTCAAGTGTACAATACAGTGCTACCGATTATCATCACTATGCTTTACATTAAATCCTATCCTTCTTCATCTTATGGCTTATAGTTTGTACTTTCATGAGTTTCTCCCCATTTTTTTTAAGATCTGTATGTAAGTGATGCCAAGCAGTATTTGTCTTCTTCTGTCAAACTTATTTCGCTTAGCATAACATCTCCGAGGCCCTTCTATATGCTGCAGATGGCACGATGTTTTCTTTCTCATGGTTTAGTAACCCATCTACTTTGTATTTATTCACCTATTGATAGACACGTAGGTTGTTTTCGTATGTTGGCTATTTTGAGTAACACTGCAGCTAGCATGGGGATACAGGTTTGTCATTTCTATTGTCTGTATACCCAGAAGTGAGATCGCTGGATCATATATGATAGTTTTATGTTTTTGAGGATCCTCCATAACATTTTCCATAGTGGAAGCCCTTCTCCAGTTTACATTCCCACCAGTAGTGTACAGGGGTTCCCTTTTCTCTGCGTTCTTGTCTGTATTTATCATCTCTTGTCTTTTAAATAATAGCTGATTATTATTACTGGTTCAGATGCTTTTCGTTTTACTATTTGTAGATAGATCACTGTTTTGACAATGAAGTACAGAAAGGAACTATTCTGCACTTGATATACACAACTCATGAGATACATGCATGTTTTTTAAAAGATGCTGCTTGACAGTCTTCAGTGGAAAGGGAGTTATTTTAGAGGAAGTTACTGTTAGATATTGGCATCAAATTTTTTAAGTTATGAGGCATTTAAAGATTTTTTTAAGATAAGGTTTTTCTTTGTAGATATTGAAGACTTGCCTCCAACAGTCCAAGAAAAATTATTTGATGAGGTGCTCGATAGAGATGTTCAAAAAGGTAAGCATGAAACTAATGAGTATAATTTAATTTTTAGTGATTTCAGTAAATGTTTTGCTCTGCTTTGTAAGCTTTGGAGTAGTTTGGTGTATAGTCATATTTTATTTCTACTTTAAACTGAAAATGTATAAAGTCCTTAAGAACAGTATTATGCTGTTAAAACAGCTCATTCACAGCTCATAACTGTGGTAGAGTGAATAAAGGTATAAAAGTTTTAAAATCTTGGTTTTGTGTTTCCTATTCTAGGATGAGTATTTTTTCATAATAAACATTTTAAGAAAATAAATTATGAAGAATTTAAAAATTAAATAAATTATTCTAGGGCCTCAAGATGTTTCCATTACTTAAAAGGTTTATATTTCAATTGATCAAAATTTCTAGCTGTTTATTAGTATATTATGTATGCATTTTTTAGCACTTTAGAGAATAGTTTCTTTCTTCCAGGGGCTTCCCTGGTGGCACAGACGGTAAAGTGTCTGCCTGCAATATGGGAGACCCAGGTTCAATTGCTGAGTCAGGAAGATCCCCTGGAGAAGGAAATGGTAACCCAGTCTAGTATTCTTGCCTGGAAAATCCCATGGACTGAGGAGCCTGGTAGGCTACAGTCCATGGGGTCGCAAAGAGTTGGACATGACTGAGTGACTTCACTTTCTTTCTTTCTTTTTTTCAAATAGAATATTTCTAAATTGCAGAAGAATGAAACTGAACATGTTACATTTATTTACTTGCATCTTTATTTATATTGAAGTGTAGTTGATTTACAATATTGTGTTAATTCTGCTGTATATGCAAAGTGATTCTATTATACTTCAACATATGTTCTTTTTTATATTCTTTTCCATTGTGGTTTGTCACAAGATAATTGAATATAGTTCCCTATGCTCTATTATAAGATGTTGTTTATCTGTTCCATATATACTAGTTTCCATCTGCTAACCCCAAACTTCCACTCCATCCCCCCACCAGTCTTGGCCACCACAAGTCTATTCTCTGCTTCTGTGAATCTGTTGCCTGGAGAATTTCATTTATGTCGTATTTTAGCTTCCACATTCTAAGTGATATCAAATGGTACTTGTCTTTCTGACTTCACTTAGTATGATAATCTCTAGGCCGTCCGTGTTGCTGTGAATGGCATGATCTTGTTCTTTTTTCTGGCCGAGTAGTATTCCATTGTGTACACGCACCGCATGCTTTCATCCATTCATCTGTCAGGGGACATTTAGGTTGTTTCCATGTCTTGGTTATTGTGAATAGGGTTGCTATGAACTTAGGAGGAGCGTTTGTTTATTTCAGTTACGGTTTTGTCGAGGTATATGCCCAGGGGCGGGATTGCCAAATCATATGGCAGCTCTATTTAAAAAAGTTTTTTCAGGAACCTCCATACTGTTTTCCATATTGGCTGCACCGGTAGCGCACAAGGGTGTTCCCTTTTCTCTACACCCTCTCCAGCATTTGTATTTGTATACTTTTAAATGATTATCACTGTGACCAGTGTGAGGTGGTACCTCACTGTAGTTTTGATTTGCATAGTTCTAGTCATTAGCGTTGTTAAGTATCTTTTCATGTGCCTCTTGGACATCTGTGTGTCTTTGGAGAAATGCCTGATTAGGTCTTTTTGCCCAGTTTTTGGTTGGGTGGTTTTTCTGTGGTTGTGTTACATGAGAGCTGTTTGTATATTTTAGAAGTTAAGCCCTTTTTTGGTTGCATTGTTTGCAGATATTTTCTCCCGTCTGAACATTGTCATCTCTTTTTGTTTATTTTGCTTTTTTCTATTGCCTTGGAAGACTGACCTAAGAAAATATGAGTACAGTTTATGTCAGAGAATGTTTTGCCTTTGTTCTTCTCTAGGAGTTTTATGATGTCATGTCATATATTTAAATCATTTTGAGCATATTTTTGTATTTGGTGTGAAGATGTGTTCTACCTTTATTGATTTACATGAAGCTGTCCAACACCGCTTGTTGAAGCGGCTTTTTTCCCATTGTATATTCTTACCTCCTTTGTTGAAGATTAATTGGCCATAGGTGTGTGTTTATTTCTGGGCTGTTTTGTTCCACTGAGCTATGTGTCTTTTTTGTGTGTGAATACTATGCTGTTTTGATTACTGTAGCTTTACAGTCTTATCTGAAGTTTGGAAGGGTTGGACCGCCTACTTTGTCCTTTTTAAACATTTTGTTTGTTTTTGGCCGTGCTGGGTCTTCGTTGCTGTGCGGGCTTGTCCTAGTGGAGAGCAGGGGTTACTCTCCAGTTGCAGTGTGTGGACTTACTGTGGTGGCTTCTGCTGTTGTGGAGCATGGGCTCTGGCTGGGGTACATGGGCTCTGGAGTTGTAGCTCCTGGGCTTTAGGGCACAGACACGCTCAGCAGTTGTAGTGCCACGGGCTTAGTTGCTCCACGGCATGTGGGATCTTCCCAGATCAGGGATCGAACCCACGTCTGCTGCATTGGCAGGCAGATTCTTTACCACTGAGACACCAGGGAAGCCCTTGCTTGGTTCTTTCTTCTCAGGAGTGCCTTGGCGATTCTGGATCTTTTATGGTTCCATATAAATTTTAGGATTATTTATCCTAGTTCTGTGAAAGATGTCTTGAATAATTTCATAGGAATTGCCTTAAATCTGTAGGTTGCTTTAGGTACTGTGGCCATTTTAAGAATATTAATTCTTCAAGTCTTAAGAGCATGGGATATCTTTCCATTTCTTTTAATCATCTTCGGTTTCCTTTATTGATGTTTTATATGAATATGTTAAATTCCTCATATAGAGTTAGAAGAAGAATCTCCAATTATAAACTGGTCATTGGAATTGGCTACACGTTTGGACAGTCGACTGTATGCACTTTGGAACCGGACTGCAGGAGACTGCTTACTTGATTCAGTGCTACAAGCTACCTGGGGCATTTACGACAAGGACTCGGTGCTTCGGAAAGCCCTGCATGACAGCCTGCATGACTGTTCACATTGGTGAGCTGACATCCTTCCCTTTTGAAATCCAGGAGAGCACTAGCTGAAACCTGTCCTTACAGTGGTTGGATGCTTTTTGATTGTCTTTTTTTTTTAATGGAAGCTGGGGGAGGGAGGGGGAGGCTTTGGTTTTAGACATTGAGACACTTTGAACATCGCAGTGGTTTTTATATGTTTTGCTAAGCTTTAAAACATTTGAATTTGTGGTAGTGGTCTTATTAAATATAGGAAGGTCTTTGCTCATATATATTAAACTAGCTGTTATTTCATATTTTTGTTCAAGTTTAAGATATTATATTGATTATGTATTACATGTTTTTCTTCCTGAGACAGATACTCTTAAGACCACATTTTTGTAATTTTGCAAATTTTCAAATCCACAGAAAAGTTGAAATCAGTCTGGTGGACCCCAGCATCTCCTTCACTGGCTTGATCAGTTGTTGATGGTTAACATTCTTCTGTATGTTCTCTCTATGTATTATCTGTATATATTAATGCAGAAACAGTTTGTTTTAGACACCGTGATGCTTTCTCCAGTGTTTTATCCTGTTTCTTAAGAACAAGGATATTCTACTACCCAATCACATCCTCATTACCACATCTAAGAAAGCCAACGTGGACTCAGTTATCTGATGGTTTAGTCATTTAGCCTTTGTCCAATGGAGCGGACTTTGTGCCCTTTAGAGGAGGGAGACTGCTGTGGATTGATTTGGTATTGAGGGGAATACCATTCCTTTTGTGGTGTGGATTCATCAGGCCAGGTAAGCCTGATGCCATTAAGTATCCGTCCTGTCTCACCTCTCTGGATTGGGTGGTGTGCTCATCAGACAACATCCTTGTGCTCTGGCTGTTTATGTGGGCCTGCCCACACTGAGAGGATGATAGTTGTTTGAGGTATTGTGGCTTTATAGGTCTGCCTTGTAGGTTTGATTAATGTGTATCTGCCCTGGAAAGATGGATCTGTTTTTTGAGTGTGCATAGCCTGGATGCTAGATCTGGATTTTGGTAAATCTACCATTTTGCAAGTCCTTTGAAACAGGCAAACCTAAAGTCTTTCCTCTGGTGGTAATATTCTGCCTTTGTTGTAAGGTATAAATTTCAGCAGTGGTAACTAATGTTAGGACTGAAATTCCAGTTTTGAGTCACTTGAAGTCTCAAAGTTTAATGTGAAAGTAGATAAGTGCCATAATCTGAGCTTTGGGCTCGATGGCTGGTAGAGTGGGGAAGACCTGGGTCTTAAGAGTGCAGCCACGGTAAGTGCTGTTGCAGCAGATCTTTCAGGAATGGAGGCCTTAATTCTAAAAGGATATTTCAGCCAGGATATGAACAGGCTTCTGAAAATAATGTCTTTCTTGGTACCACCTCTTCCAGTCCCTGCCATACAGGGTCAAACCTGATGTTTTACAGTTAAGGTGTAGGAAGCTGCAAGGGTTATAGTGATCACACAGACGTCTTTTTCAGTATCTTGAGGTGGAGATAGGATAGAGAGGGAACGAAGACTATCAGATGGGGAGGGAGGACGTGTTGCCATAGATTCAGAGCTTCGTGACGTGGGTCAAATGTATTAGCCTGACTGAATAAGCATTAAAATGGTGACTGTTTTGAGTTGTGACCAGTTTGTTGACTGGGGTCTTATATGGCTATTACTGTTAGAAGGTAGAATGAGAGGGCCAGCATGTCACTTGTGCAGTCTCCTTTAAATCAGGTTTTTTTGGCTAGGATTTCCTTTCTTACAAACCAAATCAGGTGGGATGAGACATTCTCTTGCATCGTATAAAGTTTCTAAATGCGAATGGAGAAAGTAATTTTATTTAAACCCCTCCCCCATCACGTCAAGATAGGCCATTTTTTTGTTGTCGTAGCTGTGCTCTTCTGTTGGGCGCCTGTCCTGGGTCTTTGTTGCTACACGCGGGCTTTCTCCAGTTGTGGCGAGAGGCGCCTCCTCTTTGTTGCAGCATGGGCGCTTCTCACTGTGGCGGGTTCTCTTGTTGTGGAGCACAGGCTCTGGGAGCAGGGGCCTCAGTGGTTGTGGCTCGCGGCTCTAGAGCACAGGCTCAATACTTGTGGTGCTCAGGCTTAGTTACCCTGCGGCAAGCGGGATCTTCCCCCACCAGGGATCAAACCTGTGTCTTCTGCCTTGGCAGGTGGATTCTTATCCACTGTGTCACCAGAGAAGTCCTCTCATTTACTTTTGAGGGATAATTTCATAGGGTATAGAATTCTAGGTTGGTGGTTTTTCTCTCAACTTTAAAAAAATATTTCACTTTATTCTCTTCTTGCTTGTATGCATGGTTTCTGAGAAGTTGGTTATAATTCTTTTATTTTTCTAGAGGTAGGTGTTGTTAATACTCTGTGTTCTTTCAGGACATTTTTCTTTAATTTTCTGTCGTTTGAATATGATATGCCTCGGTGGGGTTTTTCTGGCTATTTTCCTCCTTGGTTTTCTCTGAGCTTCCTGAATCTGTGGTGTGGTGTCTGACATTAATCTGGTGACATTCTCAGTCCTTACTGTTTCAAGTAATTCTTCCTGTTACTTTTTCCTCCCTCTTTACACGGTCTGGAACGTTCTATGTTGTACCTGTTGTAGTTGTCCCAGTTATTCTTCTGTTTTTCGGTCCATGTTATCTTTTCATTTTAGATTTGAAGTTTTGTAGTGATGTATCTTTAAGAGGTTCTTCTTTAGCCAAGTCCAGTCTACTAATAAAGCTGTCAAAAATACTTTCATTTCTGTTAGTGATTTTGCTCTCTGGAATTTCATTTTGGTTCTGTCTTAGGATTTCCATCTCTGTCTAAATTGCCCATCTGCTCTTGCATGCTGTCTTTTTTCCATCAGAGAGCCCTTAACATATTTATTATAGTTATTGACAGTTTTTAAACATTTTTTTCACTCAAGTACTTGGTACTTTTGTTGAAAAATATTTTCATAAAATAAAGGTTTGTTTCTGGACTCTTGGTTTTTCCTGTTGATCGCTATGTCTGTCTTTATGCCAGTAATTAGATTATCTTGATGATTATAGCTTTGTGGTAGGTTTTGAAATTAGGAATCTGAAGTCTTCCAACTTTATCTTTCTTTTCTTCAGATTCCTTTTGCTGTTCCCTTTGGACTTCTAGGTAAATTTTAGGTTCTAGCTTCTGCAGAAAAGCCCTCTGGGATTTTGATAGAAATTGCCCTGAATGTGGAGATTAATTTCAGGAGTATTATCAGATAGAGTGTTAAGTCTTATCATCCTGAAATTGACTTTCGAATGTTAAGCCAAACTTCTATTGCTATCTCACTTAGTCTCATGTTCGGATTTGTGTCCTTGGCTGAGCCAGGTAGATTGACAGTTTAGGTCTTTGTGTGGCAGGTGTGATTTTTAAATATATTTTTGAACCCCTTTATTCTGCAGTCTTCTTTAGTTTTGAGTGCAGTCATCATTTGATTTCTGGCAAATTGAGCTGTCTCAGTATTACAGTGACTTTAGGCCCTAACCAGGAAATTTCCTACCACACATCTTCAGTGTGTAATGACTTTGCTTCACAGTAATTCTCCCAAGCTGATATAAAACCAGTGTATTTTGTCCTTTGTGCATTAAAATATATTTCTGTATATCTTAGGTATTTTAAGAGGGATATCCATATTTTAGTTTTAAACATTTGGCATTGAAACTTACATTTCTGAATTATAAAGAAAAAAACCTGTGGTTACTATAAGTAGAAAAATAGTTTTTTTCTAATCAAGAGTTAAGCCTCTGTAACATTCTATTTAAATCTAAAATAACATTAATTTACTTTTTACAAAACCCTGCATTAAGTTAAAGAAACGTGTGACACTAAGACATTTAATACCGTAACTTTTCAACAATAGTGAGAGAATATTTTCTGATCTTTTGATTCTTTCACCGAGAATTCAAGTACATAGAAGTATTGGGGATTGATAGTTCATTACATGTGAGAGGGTTGTAGTGTTACAAACTGGTTAACTTTGTAATCTGTTACCGGTTATCTGTCTTCAGAGGCCTTTGCTGGTTTGTTTGTAAGGCAGTGGAACAGTTTTCAATGTAATTATATCTGGCTTTATTTAATTTTATACTTGATGTTATAAAGAAAAAGAATGCTTTGTTTTAGTAATTCAGTCTACCAGTGGCCTAGTTTGAGTTTTAATCTTCATAATTTATTAGGCTGAAGTATTTAGAGAGGTATTAGACATGAAAAAGGGATTATTTTTGTAGTTACATTTTTTATTATAATGTGATATTCAAATAATTTAATGAAATCTCAAGGAAATGATTTTGATATTCTCATAAACACATGGGCTATTTCTAAATCTGTGACCAAGTAGTGGATACTATTCATTAATGGAGTAAAGTCTCTTTGATTTTACCCAAACTCTCAGATGATTTTGAGTGTTTTTCTTTTTCATTTGTAAACCAGTAGTAGACAGTTGAAATCAGCTGTTCTTGTCATTAGTGTTTGAAGTTCTGATGAAAGTTTGGTGGGTGGTGAATCAGATTATGTCTGAAGATATGTTGAAAAATGTCTGCTAGCAGAATGGAGGCATCTTTAATTTGAAAACTTTACTTCAAGCCAGGTAAAATGAATTATTAACTCTCTGCATATGAAGTGCTTAAAGACTACATTAAATAAATGATGAGAACATTAAATGAACTGTTTCTAGAAAGGCTTCTTTTTTACTGTGTTGCTTTCTAGGTTTTATACACGTTGGAAAGATTGGGAGTCCTGGTATTCTCAGAGCTTTGGTTTACATTTTTCCTTGAGAGAAGAACAGTGGCAAGAAGACTGGGCATTTATACTGTCTCTTGCTAGTCAGGTAAGCATGCTTCCAGGCATGTTGCTTCTCTGAAGAAAGTGAGGCAGCTGCTCCACATGCCTTGGTTTGCAGTGAGACCACATTGGCGCAGAGTGGCACAGAGGAGCGCCAGGGACTCGGCATCAGGCGACTCGGGTTCCACTGACTGCTGATGGGCTCTGTGACCATAGGCCTCACTGCCGAACAGGGAGGGCAGTATGTTTCTATGTGAGGTGACTAGAAAACTGTCAGAATGAATGTTTTACTTGGTGATTCTAACCTCTTAAGTATTTCTTCAGATTGCTCTTCAGTTATGTTGTCCTCATGGAGAGGTAGCTTTGGGGGATTGACATCCACGCACTGCTACATATAAAATTGATAACTAAAGACCTGCTGTATAGCACAGGGGACTCTGTAATGATCTTTACAGGAAAAGAATCTAGGTAAGAGTGGATGGATGTCTGTGCATAAACGGTTTCACTTTACTGCAGAAACTAGCACAACATTGTAAATAAACTATATTCAAATAAAAAAATTTTTTAAAAAATGGCGGCTTTATGCCTGCTTTACCCACCTGCAGGTTAGCTCCCGTTCTGTGTCCGAGATACTCACTGATAATGGGCACTCCTGTGCTGGTGGTGCGCTGTCAGGCCCCTGAGGATCAAGTTGTGGTCTTCGTAGGGCTCCCTGGTTGATGCTGTGTCCACGTGAGGTAGGCCAGGGAGAAGGTTCCATGGACAGGAGTGATTGGGAATGAACTCAGATAGATTGTGTCGAGTTGTCTCTCAGACGCATGCTAGTTTTGTGAGGTGTTATTGATATACTTCCCTCATAGCTCAGTTGGTAAAGAATCCGCCTGCAATGCTGGAGACCTGGGTTTGATCCTTGGGTCGGGAAGATCCGCTGGAGAAAGGAAAGGCTACCCACTCCAGTATTCTGGCCTGGAGAATTCCATGGACTTTACAGTCCATGGAGTTGCAAAGAATCGGACATGACTGAGCAACTTTCACTTCATTAATACACTGACCTGTAAAGTTAATGTATGTGCACAACAAATCACTTCTTTGCAGAAAACACCATAATTCATTAGTACAGTGTGAGGGAAGTCCCTCTGTCTTTGGGCCCTTTGGGCAGGGTACACGTCTGAGACATGTACCTGCTGTAAAGATGCTGCTGGATTCGCTGCTGAGGGAAGGAGACCAGTTGAGTATTCTTGTGTTAGGTGATGTGGCCATTTGCAAGCTGTTTGTATTCCTGTGAGACAGTCAAGCGCATCTTTTCACTTCAAGAGGAACCTGTTGTAAGTAGTACTTCCATGAGGAACTTAACCAGAAGGCAGTTATATAAATAAAACTTCCTTTGTTGTCTTAATCTCTTATTCCTCAGATCAGTATTTAATCAAATCTGTTTAGTTCTTGAGTGTTGGATAGAGAAGGATATCTGTAGGTAAGCTTTGCAGATTTCTTTTATTGGACTTTGCTGTTTGAGGAATCATTCTTTAGCTTGACTGTAGTAGTGCCATATTTTTTTTTTAATGAATGGAGACAGTGTGCTGAAGGAGAACAGCATTTTGTTGTACATGTGAGTTTTCCAGGGTGGTAGTGGATGTTTTAAAGAGAAATTCTTTCTTTTGTTTTGTTCTGTACAGCCTGGAGCAAGTTTGGAGCAGACTCACATTTTTGTACTTGCACATATTCTTAGACGACCAATTATAGTTTATGGAGTAAAATATTATAAAAGTTTTCGGGGAGAAACTTTAGGATATACTCGGTTTCAAGGTAAACCATTATCATTAGTATTTTGGAACTTTCTTGTTTTTTATTTTAAGGCACCACATTGCAGTCACATCCTGAAAATCCCATTGTGATTTTCTTCCTCTCTTCAGGTGTGTATTTGCCTTTGTTGTGGGAACAGAGTTTTTGTTGGAAAAGTCCGATTGCTCTGGGCTATACAAGGGGCCACTTCTCTGCTTTGGTTGCCATGGAAAATGATGGCTATGGTAACCGAGGTGCTGGTGCTAACCTGAACACCGATGACGACGTCACCATCACGTTTCTGCCTCTGGTTGACAGTGAGAGGAAGCTACTCCATGTGCACTTCCTTTCTGCTCAGGAGGTAAGACGCCCGTTTCTCACGCTAACTGCTGAAAGTGGCAGCACCGTGCCAGAGCCTGGCCTTGGGTCTCTCGGGTGTGCTGGTATCTGCACTACCACTTAGGGTTTTGAGTTTGGTCACAGTAATCGTCACTTTTTATAAATGCTAGTCAGACAGACTGAAGTTTACCTTTTCAGAACAGCTGTGTAGGAAGTGTTGTGTGGAGATAAAGCAGTGAGGAGGAAAGTCCATGCTCTCAGGTAGTGCTGAGTGCTAAGGAGGAGAAGTAAAAAGATGGGGTGAGGGGAAAGGGGGGATGGGGGTGCAGGGTTTCGGCGACTGAATTGGGGGCGTAGGGTAAGGTGTCACTGAGGAGCGGGTGCCTGAATCGAGACTTCAAGAGGAAGGAGTCTTGCAGAAACTGGGGGAGGAGAGTCGTAGCAGAGGGAACTGGAAGGCCAGCGTGGCTTGTGGGACTGGGTGGTGGGAGAGGAGGCTGAGGCCGCGGGCTGGCTGGGGAGCCAGCAGCCAGTTTGCGCAGAAGAGGCGCACTGGCCACTCAGGTGAGACTAGGTGCCTGGGCAGTGGTGGGAGCAGCAGGTTAGGAGCTCCCTGTAGCCGCAGGGAAGTGATGAGGTGTGAAAGAATACTCGCAGCAAACCCGTATTCTTATAAAAAGAATTGGCCTTTTATTTAATATACTAGTGATTATTATAAAACTTTTATAAGCATAACATGAAGAAAAAAATTCATAGGTAATTTTTGTAACTTCACCCTATACATAACTTTCTGAGCAAACTTACCTTGTTCTTTTTGAAGCTGCGACTTTTCTTTCTAGTCTTTTCTTTGCCAGAATCAGTGTATTGGATAACACTTGCTTTTTGCCATTATATCAAACAAAGGAACTTACCATCAGGCCGTTCTCCCTCTGGGGGAAGCTGGTATTTTTTCCTGTTTGCCTGTAGGGTTTTGAACATGATGTTGACGAGAGCAGAACCTAGTAGTAGTGGTAGAGCCTAGGTAGCAGCTTCGTTGCTCTGGCCCTTTCATTAATCATACCAGTTGTAGGTCTCTGAAGTTTTTCCGCTCAGGTCTCTGATCTGTCATGTTATTTTTCCTTTTCTTCACTCACATTCCTCTAAAAGCTAGGTAATGAGGAGCAGCAAGAGAAACTGCTCAGAGAGTGGCTGGACTGCTGTGTGACTGAGGGGGGCGTGCTCGTGGCCATGCAGAAGAGCTCTCGGCGGCGGAATCACCCCCTGGTCACGCAGATGGTAGAAAAATGGCTTGACCGCTACCGACAGATCCGGCCTTGTACATCCCTATCTGATGGAGAGGAAGACGAAGATGATGAAGACGAATGAAAAAAATCCAAGAACAGACCAAGGCATCAGCTCTGTGTGGGACCCCACGTGAGTGTGTTGCCCCAGGCAGAGCACACGGCAGGGGATGAAGCGAACCTGGCAGGATCTGCTTGGAAGGGTTTTTCTGATCCACACCCAACAGATGTGTCTGCTGCTTGAGGAGACAGAGAACTCTGGACTACAGTTTGTAAAAAGGACACAAACAACTAATTTTATTAAGACAGAACTTTTTTCCTTTCAGATTGTAAATCTGTCTGTAAATGTAACGCATGTGGTTGTGTAAGAAGTTGTGTAATAGGAAAAGTTGTACCAGCATCTTCATATTATTGAGAAGTTTTTCCAGCATGGGCACCTCCAAAAGCACATGGCAGGTCACTCTTTGTTCCTTTGAGATATTTCTTTTTAAAGTAGAACCTGGCATTCTACTTCCATCTGAAAAGATCCATTTTACATTCTGTCTCACTAGAGCTCGTTAGAGATTTGGAAACTTTTTGTACAAATTATCCATAGCAAACCATAAAAATAAAAACAAGCTTTTATTTTTTATTAGTAATTTAGTTCCTGTTGTGCCCAATAAAATCAAATCTTTAAGGAACAAACTGTAAGAAAAGTCAGAATTTTTTATTGAGTGAACTTCACGTAGACATTGTTCCCTTGTTTTGAAAAGGGTTTTGGTTTCTCTTGTCTTTTTCAGTTTCTGATAAAGCCGCCTTTCAGTATTTAGGTATTTGGAAGAGTGCTCTTAAACTGAGGCTTCCTCCACCAGACTCTGGGCAGCAGTCTCCTTGTGAGTTACCCCGTGGATGTACATTAGGGCAGTGGCTGGGGAGCCAGCCCACTCGAACTGAATGAATCGTGAGGTCTGCTCACTTGCCTCTGTGGACATTAGACTCCCAGGTTGCTGTGCAGAGGGTCTTTGGATTCTTTATCATCAACTCTGCTTTAAGCAAATTGTGTTAGAAAGGCATGCCTTTGCTTGGGCTAATTGCGATTTCCGTTCAGAATAGAATAAAGATTTTAAGAATGCAGTAAGGTGGTTAAATGCATTGTATAATGAATTTCCCAGTGAGTAGTCTGAGAATTTTTTGCATGTTGGTTAATTGTGGCCATTCTTATTTAAAGTTATAGCTATAATCTTAGGTAGAAAAAGTTTCTATAAAAGTATTATTTGACCACTTCAGGTATACATTCAATACTGGGTAAAAATTTCAGACCTATCTCAGGAACACAAAAAGACTTAGTGTCCTGATAAGCACTTTGTAGGCTATTGATGTGGCAAGGCATTTCAAACACACATACACACACTTTCCCTTTGATACAAAGGCTGTGAAAACCTTTAAATATTTGCTTCCTGTTTTCTTCTAAGCTCTATTTAGATGGTATTGAAATGTGCACAACCTCAGATTTGATGCTGAAATACTAAAAATAGTAAAATACCTGTGAGATGTCATCTCTTTAGTTCTTTCTTCCCTCCCTGCTGCTGCATGCTAAAACTTGCCGGAAGAATATTTGCAATTGGATTCCATATAAATGAATTTTGATACAATATTGGTATGTTACTGTTTCAAGGGCTAATGTTTTCTTACAAAATTGACCCTCTGGCTTGCTTTTGTTTTGGACAGTAATTAAGCAAGGATTTAGAAGGCTGCCATTCTGACTACTTAGCCTAGCATCCCTATGCACTTTTCTTCATATGTAGGAAGAATTCTGTAGTGGCTAGAAAACCCGTTCTAGTTGCGGTTAAGCCGGTTGAAGAAGCCAAAGAGAAGGTCTGACGGAGAAGCACCTGGGCCAGGATCTCCAGGGTAGGCGGTGCTGTTCGGGAAGCTGCTGCTCGGTCTCCGGCCTCCAGTGCTGTGTCTGCTGAGCGACGTGTCCCCTGAGGCGCCTCTTTATTTATAGATCAGTGACCCTGGCCACATCGAGCTTAGCAGGCACAGCATTCTTCCCTGTGGGAAAGAACTATACGTGCGTGTGTGTGACTCCTAGGCTTCAGACGGGGCAGAGCTTTAAATGGTTTTCACAGCAGATTGGCTGGTAAAGGCTAACATTTTGGTGAGTCAATGCAATGTTAAGCTCTTGAACTATCAAACAGCCATAACTATCGTCCCAAGACAGAAATGCAGTCCTTTCTCAGATGCCATGTGGCAGGGTGACAGGTAACTCGGTATCTTTCGGTTGACTCTGGACGGTACTACCTGGACCGTATGTACTTGACTTTATGGTTCCTCTTCTCGGGAGAATACGGTGTGGTTTCTCTCCAAATTAAAAGGCAGGGTGTGGGCCTGCCCTTTCATGTTTTTGGCTCCTGGGTTCATCCTGTGGGAGTCTAGTCTGTATTAAGGGAACACGGCTGCACACAGGCGGTCGGGGTCTCCTTGCTGTGCAGATGTCATCCCTGCACTGATTACCTGTTTGACAAGCGGTTACGGAGACGACCATGAACTGCCTCCCGCTCCCCGGAGTGATGATCGAGGTCAGTAACCGTGCACTCTACATCGATCCACGTCAGGTGGTAGTAATGTAATTTTGAGAGTTGGGATGGGACCACCACCTTAAAACGAGTGAGGAGGTTGCTGTTTTCAGTTGCCATGACTTTTTTTTAATGGAAAGAGGCAGGGCAGTTGTAAAGGTGTTTGATATCTGGACTTTGTTGGACTTTAACCAGCACTTACAGAAGGGATTTAATGCTGTTTAAGAAAGGAAGACTCATTAAATCAACTGAAAGTTCTTAACACATGGAAATGACTGATGTTAGTTATTTTGCAACATTTCTTTGTAAATATCATTTACAAACAATTTTTTGAGACTCGCCTCCCTTCCTGCATTAATGCTCGGGTCAGGTAATTTTACTTTTGGGTAAATTAAAATCACAACTAAAACTTAACCAGTTTTGTTTCTTGAATTGACTTAGTTCTAACCCACCCATTTCATCTTCAGAATGGACATACGTGAAGTTTTGGTTTATCACATGAAGGAATTAATTATCAGCATTCTTGAGTCTGGTTATGAAATAGGTAGGAAAGTATTGTTAATCTTTGAATGGGAATAACAAAAGTTGGGAAAGAAATGTGCTAATTGAAAATGCAGTTAACATCTCGAGAGAACTTTTACATTAGTGAGATGTGCTTGAATTTCAAAGCTTAACAGAAGTTTTTATTACTTTTTATTGAAAACTGCACTGAACGCTAAATGTCCACCTTTACAATAAACAGATACAGTAACGGTAACTCACACTAAAACAAAACATTTCTGATAGCCATTATTTTTCTGTTTGGGACAGCTTTAAAGGTTTTTTTTTGTCACAAAAACAGGAATGTACCTATACAAAGGCTCAAAATAGGCCATCTTTTAAACAAAAAGGCGATGATTCACAAAAGACTATGAATATAACATGTAACTAGTTGATACAAATCTAATAGGATTTGTTAAAATCAGTCACATCTAATAACACACCTGAAGTGTTCTTGTATAAAATATCACGTGAAGAAAAGAAGACTTTATCAATGTCTAAAAAAGTGGGTTTGTTCATAGACAATCTGACAAGTTACCATAAAAAGTGTTTCCTGAGACATAAGGAAATGCAACATTATTCTCCTTGAACCTTTCAGTCCAAGACTTTCCACTCAATAAAATAGCTGAGGATCTGAAACTGAGAAAATATATTTGAGTACAAACAGCTTGTGAAACTTAATACTTTTTTCTTTTTTTGCATCATCAGAGGGTTTTACTGAACTCACAACCAACTTGCCCGCTCAGTACGCAGTTCAGATGGGAGAGAATTCTCTGTACAGGAGCCTGTACTGTCTTCAATCCTGTGCTCGCGGTGTCTTAATACAGGCAGACAGCGTTCTCCCCATTTTGTAGTAATTAATCTTCCTTATTAGCAAAAGAGGTAACCAGCCCCGTGGACCGAAGGGACTAGAGTCATAGGGTGGGGATTTCCTCTTAATATTTTATTTTGATGTTTGGAACTCTCGATGCAACATTCTAGAGCAAGGTGTTCAGGACCTCCTGTGCCCAAGGGACTGATAAAGGAAAAAGATCTATATTTATTCTTTGTGATTTGATGCACAGATGAAAAACTTAACACACAATAACAAGTTGGTCGCTACTAAATCGCGGCCTAGTCTCTCTCCGCGCTTCTGCAAGCAGACGCCATCTTCAGTTTTCCCAGTCTCGGCTTCCAGCTCTTTCGTAGCTCTAACACTGCGGCGTCAATGATGCATGTGTCCAGAATCAGTTAGAAAGACTGTCAAATTCCTTTTCTCTTAGTTCATTTTTCACTGTCTCTTGGTCCCAGGTGTATCTGAATGATTACCTTTCGTCACTCGCTGCTATTGCTCGTTGGGGTGCTCTCGATTGTCCCCATGTTTCGTGGGCTGGTTGGGAGAGGGAGCTTGGGAGGGATGTGCCACTGTGGGGAGGTTGTGGGTCACCGGGATGCCTCCGGGGATGATCCCTTCCATGGCAGCAGGAAGTCCTCCCGGAGCCACGCCCACGATGCCTGGCGGGTATCTGAGGAGCACACGAGAAAGGGCTGGTTAAGTTCAGGGTCAGGAAGTTGCCGACCTCCTGGCTCTGCCTTTTTTATGGAATCCTACCAGCATGGGCTTCCCTTGTGGCTCAGCTGGTAGAGAATCTGCCTGTAGTGCGGGAGACCGGGTTCGATCTCTGAGTTGGGAAGATCCCCTGGACAAGGGAAAGGCCACTCACTCCAGTATTCTGGCCTGGGTTGCAAAGAGTCGGACACGACTGAGCGATTTCTACCTCACTGACAGCATGAAGTGCGCTTCCTAAGCGTGACCTCCTACACTGGTTGGCTGTGTGCTCCTGTAACAGACGTGGAAGGGCAGCAGGGGACATGGTGAGCTGGCAGTGGGCTGGAGGCCCGCCCCCTGAAGATACGTGCAGGGCGGCTGGACGTGGGCTCATCTTACACTGCGGGCACAGGGATGGCTTTTTGTGTGTTAACAGTGCACAAACATCACTCGGTACATCACAGTTTTGGGGGACAGAACGTACTTACAAGGCAGGAGCTTTAGAATTCATGTGAGTTGCCCAGCCCTTCACAGTTGTGGTAAAGGGGATGGTGTTTCCCTCTGGAAGCTATGCCACCCCTCATCCTGTAGCCTGTGACAGTGACTCAGGTCAGGGACCACCCAAGGGGACTCTTGACGTACAGGGTCCCTGTGGGCTGCAAGCCCCTCCAGCACAAGCAGTTTTTCTAAAGGCCAAGGAGCCTTGCTGTGTCTAGAGGAATAAATAGGATGTGACTCTTAAAGGGTACAGGGGAATCCAATCTGGGGCTGGCTCAAGTGCAGCTTGAAAATGCTTAGGATGAATCACAAGCAGAACTTTAATAGAACCTGTGAAATGTAAATAAAGCCACGGGACCTGGGAAGAAATAGCTCTGCTTGCCCAGAGCAGGAGCTTTCATGTACAGGTCCTGTTACACGCACTAAATATTTAATCACATCCTGGCACAGTGGTTCAAAGTCTGTATCCTTTAAGATAGAAATTTCAATTCTCGGCTCTGCCCCAAAACAACTTTGCTCCACCAACACCAGGGACGAGGGGACGGGACTAGATTTCCCGGCAGTGCTCCCGCGGGGCTTTGTGCCCCACCCCCACCCCGGGGAGCAGGGCCCTGACTGTTCCTCTCCTCACCTGTATGTGGCACCATTGAGCTCTGGATGAATTGCTTGCTGATCTATTACTGACCAGGGAGCTGTTGTGACAAAGAATTCCTTGTTGACACAGTTTCTTAAGCTCTCAGGGATGCGACCTGGAATACGAAGATTGAAATTAATCCATGAAGTTAAATATTATACTTAGCTGTTTTGGGGGAACAACTACCATGCTAGTCTCTTTACTTTTGGACCATTTTAAAAGTCTTGGTTACAATACTGTGTATGTTTTGGTATTTTGGCCACAAGGCAGGTGGGAATCTTCGCTCCCAAGCAGGTATTGAACCCGCACGCCATGCACTGGAAGGCAGAGTCCCAACCACTAAGCATCCAGGGAAGTTTCCCCAAGCCTCTCACTCGTTAATAGGAAAGGCTGGCTCATAACTTCTCAACATACTACTTGTTCCAGGCCTGAACCACATGGGTCCCTCAGCCTAACAAGGGCAGCTCCCCCTCCAGGTCTGCAAAACTTCACGTTGGCTAATACAAAAGGGGATTGGTTTCCTCTGAAAGCAGCATGGCCCAATTCACTCACATTTCTTCGACTTAACCCCTAAAAGCAATTCCTGCCTGCAGCAAGGCCTGCTCACCTGTGATGGCCCGGCGTATCTCGGTGGCGGCCGCCTCCCGCATCTCCAGTGAGGCTTGCTCACTATACCAGGCTGTGTGGGGAGTACAGATGAGATTCGGTGCGTCTTTCAAGGGACCCTGAGCAAAGCTGGGTGAATGTACAAAAACAGAGGCAATGAGACGAGTGCTCATCACTCCCCGTCCGACGGGTCAAACGGGAGCTCTTGGCCATGTGGGACGTTAGCTGACGCGGATACAACAGATTCTGCAGTTGTGTGTTCTAGGGGGCTGGGACTTTCACACAACTGCTCTGTAATTACAATGTCAGGAGTACTCGGGGAGAGGAAACAGTTCTCCGGAGGACTGGCTGGCCTGCTTCTCACCGGGATGGTCGGGCTGTGGACACAGCCTGCTCTCCCTCACTGTTTTTCTGCCTGCCCCCTTTATGGTGATCTTTGGGGGGAACTTCTAGCCGTTTTACCCTTAGTGAGAATACACAGCCCTTAGAAGAACGGAGTCCTTTAGCCTCTAGTTAAAGCCACTTCCCCAGGACCTGTCTGGGCAGCTGCCCCAAGTTCACAGCAAGGAGTTGAGGGAGGATCTGGGGCCTACAAGTCCCTGTGTGAGTCCTGAGCTCCAGCTGCAAACNGTAAAATATTATAAAAGTTTTCGGGGAGAAACTTTAGGATATACTCGGTTTCAAGGTAAACCATTATCATTAGTATTTTGGAACTTTCTTGTTTTTTATTTTAAGGCACCACATTGCAGTCACATCCTGAAAATCCCATTGTGATTTTCTTCCTCTCTTCAGGTGTGTATTTGCCTTTGTTGTGGGAACAGAGTTTTTGTTGGAAAAGTCCGATTGCTCTGGGCTATACAAGGGGCCACTTCTCTGCTTTGGTTGCCATGGAAAATGATGGCTATGGTAACCGAGGTGCTGGTGCTAACCTGAACACCGATGACGACGTCACCATCACGTTTCTGCCTCTGGTTGACAGTGAGAGGAAGCTACTCCATGTGCACTTCCTTTCTGCTCAGGAGGTAAGACGCCCGTTTCTCACGCTATCTGCTGAAAGTGGCAGCACCGTGCCAGAGCCTGGCCTTGGGTCTCTCGGGTGTGCTGGTATCTGCACTACCACTTAGGGTTTTGAGTTTGGTCACAGTAATCGTCACTTTTTATAAATGCTAGTCAGACAGACTGAAGTTTACCTTTTCAGAACAGCTGTGTAGGAAGTGTTGTGTGGAGATAAAGCAGTGAGGAGGAAAGTCCATGCTCTCAGGTAGTGCTGAGTGCTAAGGAGGAGAAGTAAAAAGATGGGGTGAGGGGAAAGGGGGGATGGGGGTGCAGGGTTTCGGCGACTGAATTGAGGGGGTAGGGTAAGGTGTCACTGAGGAGCGGGTGCCTGAATCGAGACTTCAAGAGGAAGGAGTCTTGCAGAAACTGGGGGAGGAGAGTCGTAGCAGAGGGAACTGGAAGGCCAGCGTGGCTTGTGGGACTGGGTGGTGGGAGAGGAGGCTGAGGCCGCGGGCTGGCTGGGGAGCCAGCAGCCAGTTTGCGCAGAAGAGGCGCACTGGCCACTCAGGTGAGACTAGGTGCCTGGGCAGTGGTGGGAGCAGCAGGTTAGGAGCTCCCTGTAGCCGCAGGGAAGTGATGAGGTGTGAAAGAATACTCGCAGCAAACCCGTATTCTTATAAAAAGAATTGGCCTTTTATTTAATATACTAGTGATTATTATAAAACTTTTATAAGCATAACATGAAGAAAAAAATTCATAGGTAATTTTTGTAACTTCACCCTATACATAACTTTCTGAGCAAACTTACCTTGTTCTTTTTGAAGCTGCGACTTTTCTTTCTAGTCTTTTCTTTGCCAGAATCAGTGTATTGGATAACACTTGCTTTTTGCCATTATATCAAACAAAGGAACTTACCATCAGGCCGTTCTCCCTCTGGGGGAAGCTGGTATTTTTTCCTGTTTGCCTGTAGGGTTTTGAACATGACGTTGACGAGAGCAGAACCTAGTAGTAGTGGTAGAGCCTAGGTAGCAGCTTCGTTGCTCTGGCCCTTTCATTAATCATACCAGTTGTAGGTCTCTGAAGTTTTTCCGCTCAGGTCTCTGATCTGTCATGTTATTTTTCCTTTTCTTCACTCACATTCCTCTAAAAGCTAGGTAATGAGGAGCAGCAAGAGAAACTGCTCAGAGAGTGGCTGGACTGCTGTGTGACTGAGGGGGGCGTGCTCGTGGCCATGCAGAAGAGCTCTCGGCGGCGGAATCACCCCCTGGTCACGCAGATGGTAGAAAAATGGCTTGACCGCTACCGACAGATCCGGCCTTGTACATCCCTATCTGATGGAGAGGAAGACGAAGATGATGAAGACGAATGAAAAAAATCCAAGAACAGACCAAGGCATCAGCTCTGTGTGGGACCCCACGTGAGTGTGTTGCCCCAGGCAGAGCACACGGCAGGGGATGAAGCGAACCTGGCAGGATCTGCTTGGAAGGGTTTTTCTGATCCACACCCAACAGATGTGTCTGCTGCTTGAGGAGACAGAGAACTCTGGACTACAGTTTGTAAAAAGGACACAAACAACTAATTTTATTAAGACAGAACTTTTTTCCTTTCAGATTGTAAATCTGTCTGTAAATGTAACGCATGTGGTTGTGTAAGAAGTTGTGTAATAGGAAAAGTTGTACCAGCATCTTCATATTATTGAGAAGTTTTTCCAGCATGGGCACCTCCAAAAGCACATGGCAGGTCACTCTTTGTTCCTTTGAGATATTTCTTTTTAAAGTAGAACCTGGCATTCTACTTCCATCTGAAAAGATCCATTTTACATTCTGTCTCACTAGAGCTCGTTAGAGATTTGGAAACTTTTTGTACAAATTATCCATAGCAAACCATAAAAATAAAAACAAGCTTTTATTTTTTATTAGTAATTTAGTTCCTGTTGTGCCCAATAAAATCAAATCTTTAAGGAACAAACTGTAAGAAAAGTCAGAATTTTTTATTGAGTGAACTTCACGTAGACATTGTTCCCTTGTTTTGAAAAGGGTTTTGGTTTCTCTTGTCTTTTTCAGTTTCTGATAAAGCCGCCTTTCAGTATTTAGGTATTTGGAAGAGTGCTCTTAAACTGAGGCTTCCTCCACCAGACTCTGGGCAGCAGTCTCCTTGTGAGTTACCCCGTGGATGTACATTAGGGCAGTGGCTGGGGAGCCAGCCCACTCGAACTGAATGAATCGTGAGGTCTGCTCACTTGCCTCTGTGGACATTAGACTCCCAGGTTGCTGTGCAGAGGGTCTTTGGATTCTTTATCATCAACTCTGCTTTAAGCAAATTGTGTTAGAAAGGCATGCCTTTGCTTGGGCTAATTGCGATTTCCGTTCAGAATAGAATAAAGATTTTAAGAATGCAGTAAGGTGGTTAAATGCATTGTATAATGAATTTCCCAGTGAGTAGTCTGAGAATTTTTTGCATGTTGGTTAATTGTGGCCATTCTTATTTAAAGTTATAGCTATAATCTTAGGTAGAAAAAGTTTCTATAAAAGTATTATTTGACCACTTCAGGTATACATTCAATACTGGGTAAAAATTTCAGACCTATCTCAGGAACACAAAAAGACTTAGTGTCCTGATAAGCACTTTGTAGGCTATTGATGTGGCAAGGCATTTCAAACACACATACACACACTTTCCCTTTGATACAAAGGCTGTGAAAACCTTTAAATATTTGCTTCCTGTTTTCTTCTAAGCTCTATTTAGATGGTATTGAAATGTGCACAACCTCAGATTTGATGCTGAAATACTAAAAATAGTAAAATACCTGTGAGATGTCATCTCTTTAGTTCTTTCTTCCCTCCCTGCTGCTGCATGCTAAAACTTGCCGGAAGAATATTTGCAATTGGATTCCATATAAATGAATTTTGATACAATATTGGTATGTTACTGTTTCAAGGGCTAATGTTTTCTTACAAAATTGACCCTCTGGCTTGCTTTTGTTTTGGACAGTAATTAAGCAAGGATTTAGAAGGCTGCCATTCTGACTACTTAGCCTAGCATCCCTATGCACTTTTCTTCATATGTAGGAAGAATTCTGTAGTGGCTAGAAAACCCGTTCTAGTTGCGGTTAAGCCGGTTGAAGAAGCCAAAGAGAAGGTCTGACGGAGAAGCACCTGGGCCAGGATCTCCAGGGTAGGCGGTGCTGTTCGGGAAGCTGCTGCTCGGTCTCCGGCCTCCAGTGCTGTGTCCGTTGAGCGACGTGTCCCCTGAGGCGCCTCTTTATTTATAGATCAGTGACCCTGGCCACATCGAGCTTAGCAGGCACAGCATTCTTCCCTGTGGGAAAGAACTATACGTGCGTGTGTGTGACTCCTAGGCTTCAGACGGGGCAGAGCTTTAAATGGTTTTCACAGCAGATTGGCTGGTAAAGGCTAACATTTTGGTGAGTCAATGCAATGTTAAGCTCTTGAACTATCAAACAGCCATAACTATCGTCCCAAGACAGAAATGCAGTCCTTTCTCAGATGCCATGTGGCAGGGTGACAGGTAACTCGGTATCTTTCGGTTGACTCTGGACGGTACTACCTGGACCGTATGTACTTGACTTTATGGTTCCTCTTCTCGGGAGAATACGGTGTGGTTTCTCTCCAAATTAAAAGGCAGGGTGTGGGCCTGCCCTTTCATGTTTTTGGCTCCTGGGTTCATCCTGTGGGAGTCTAGTCTGTATTAAGGGAACACGGCTGCACACAGGCGGTCGGGGTCTCCTTGCTGTGCAGATGTCATCCCTGCACTGATTACCTGTTTGACAAGCGGTTACGGAGACGACCATGAACTGCCTCCCGCTCCCCGGAGTGATGATCGAGGTCAGTAACCGTGCACTCTACATCGATCCACGTCAGGTGGTAGTAATGTAATTTTGAGAGTTGGGATGGGACCACCACCTTAAAACGAGTGAGGAGGTTGCTGTTTTCAGTTGCCATGACTTTTTTTTAATGGAAAGAGGCAGGGCAGTTGTAAAGGTGTTTGATATCTGGACTTTGTTGGACTTTAACCAGCACTTACAGAAGGGATTTAATGCTGTTTAAGAAAGGAAGACTCATTAAATCAACTGAAAGTTCTTAACACATGGAAATGACTGATGTTAGTTATTTTGCAACATTTCTTTGTAAATATCATTTACAAACAATTTTTTGAGACTCGCCTCCCTTCCTGCATTAATGCTCGGGTCAGGTAATTTTACTTTTGGGTAAATTAAAATCACAACTAAAACTTAACCAGTTTTGTTTCTTGAATTGACTTAGTTCTAACCCACCCATTTCATCTTCAGAATGGACATACGTGAAGTTTTGGTTTATCACATGAAGGAATTAATTATCAGCATTCTTGAGTCTGGTTATGAAATAGGTAGGAAAGTATTGTTAATCTTTGAATGGGAATAACAAAAGTTGGGAAAGAAATGTGCTAATTGAAAATGCAGTTAACATCTCGAGAGAACTTTTACATTAGTGAGATGTGCTTGAATTTCAAAGCTTAACAGAAGTTTTTATTACTTTTTATTGAAAACTGCACTGAACGCTAAATGTCCACCTTTACAATAAACAGATACAGTAACGGTAACTCACACTAAAACAAAACATTTCTGATAGCCATTATTTTTCTGTTTGGGACAGCTTTAAAGGTTTTTTTTTGTCACAAAAACAGGAATGTACCTATACAAAGGCTCAAAATAGGCCATCTTTTAAACAAAAAGGCGATGATTCACAAAAGACTATGAATATAACATGTAACTAGTTGATACAAATCTAATAGGATTTGTTAAAATCAGTCACATCTAATAACACACCTGAAGTGTTCTTGTATAAAATATCACGTGAAGAAAAGAAGACTTTATCAATGTCTAAAAAAGTGGGTTTGTTCATAGACAATCTGACAAGTTACCATAAAAAGTGTTTCCTGAGACATAAGGAAATGCAACATTATTCTCCTTGAACCTTTCAGTCCAAGACTTTCCACTCAATAAAATAGCTGAGGATCTGAAACTGAGAAAATATATTTGAGTACAAACAGCTTGTGAAACTTAATACTTTTTTCTTTTTTTGCATCATCAGAGGGTTTTACTGAACTCACAACCAACTTGCCCGCTCAGTACGCAGTTCAGATGGGAGAGAATTCTCTGTACAGGAGCCTGTACTGTCTTCAATCCTGTGCTCGCGGTGTCTTAATACAGGCAGACAGCGTTCTCCCCATTTTGTAGTAATTAATCTTCCTTATTAGCAAAAGAGGTAACCAGCCCCGTGGACCGAAGGGACTAGAGTCATAGGGTGGGGATTTCCTCTTAATATTTTATTTTGATGTTTGGAACTCTCGATGCAACATTCTAGAGCAAGGTGTTCAGGACCTCCTGTGCCCAAGGGACTGATAAAGGAAAAAGATCTATATTTATTCTTTGTGATTTGATGCACAGATGAAAAACTTAACACACAATAACAAGTTGGTCGCTACTAAATCGCGGCCTAGTCTCTCTCCGCGCTTCTGCAAGCAGACGCCATCTTCAGTTTTCCCAGTCTCGGCTTCCAGCTCTTTCGTAGCTCTAACACTGCGGCGTCAATGATGCATGTGTCCAGAATCAGTTAGAAAGACTGTCAAATTCCTTTTCTCTTAGTTCATTTTTCACTGTCTCTTGGTCCCAGGTGTATCTGAATGATTACCTTTCGTCACTCGCTGCTATTGCTCGTTGGGGTGCTCTCGATTGTCCCCATGTTTCGTGGGCTGNGGAGCCTGTACTGTCTTCAATCCTGTGCTCGCGGTGTCTTAATACAGGCAGACAGCGTTCTCCCCATTTTGTAGTAATTAATCTTCCTATTAGCAAAAGAGGTAACCAGCCCCGTGGACCGAAGGGACTAGAGTCATAGGGTGGGGATTTCCTCTTAATATTTTATTTTGATGTTTGGAACTCTCGATGCAACATTCTAGAGCAAGGTGTTCAGGACCTCCTGTGCCCAAGGGACTGATAAAGGAAAAAGATCTATATTTATTCTTTGTGATTTGATGCACAGATGAAAAACTTAACACACAATAACAAGTTGGTCGCTACTAAATCGCGGCCTAGTCTCTTTCCGCGCTTCTGCAAGCAGACGCCATCTTCAGTTTTCCCAGTCTCGGCTTCCAGCTCTTTCGTAGCTCTAACACTGCGGCGTCAATGATGCATGTGTCCAGAATCAGTTAGAAAGACTGTCAAATTCCTTTTCTCTTAGTTCATTTTTCACTGTCTCTTGGTCCCAGGTGTATCTGAATGATTACCTTTCGTCACTCGCTGCTATTGCTCGTTGGGGTGCTCTCGATTGTCCCCATGTTTCGTGGGCTGGTTGGGAGAGGGAGCTTGGGAAGGATGTGCCACTGTGGGGAGGTTGTGGGTCACCGGGATGCCTCCGGGGATGATCCCTTCCATGGCAGCAGGAAGTCCTCCCGGAGCCACGCCCACGATGCCTGGCGGGTATCTGAGGAGCACACGAGAAAGGGCTGGTTAAGTTCAGGGTCAGGAAGTTGCCGACCTCCTGGCTCTGCCTTTTTTATGGAATCCTACCAGCATGGGCTTCCCTTGTGGCTCAGCTGGTAGAGAATCTGCCTGTAGTGCGGGAGACCGGGTTCGATCTCTGAGTTGGGAAGATCCCCTGGACAAGGGAAAGGCCACTCACTCCAGTATTCTGGCCTGGGTTGCAAAGAGTCGGACACGACTGAGCGATTTCTACCTCACTGACAGCATGAAGTGCGCTTCCTAAGCGTGACCTCCTACACTGGTTGGCTGTGTGCTCCTGTAACAGACGTGGAAGGGCAGCAGGGGACATGGTGAGCTGGCAGTGGGCTGGAGGCCCGCCCCCTGAAGATACGTGCAGGGCGGCTGGACGTGGGCTCATCTTACACTGCGGGCACAGGGATGGCTTTTTGTGTGTTAACAGTGCACAAACATCACTCGGTACATCACAGTTTTGGGGGACAGAACGTACTTACAAGGCAGGAGCTTTAGAATTCATGTGAGTTGCCCAGCCCTTCACAGTTGTGGTAAAGGGGATGGTGTTTCCCTCTGGAAGCTATGCCACCCCTCATCCTGTAGCCTGTGACAGTGACTCAGGTCAGGGACCACCCAAGGGGACTCTTGACGTACAGGGTCCCTGTGGGCTGCAAGCCCCTCCAGCACAAGCAGTTTTTCTAAAGGCCAAGGAGCCTTGCTGTGTCTAGAGGAATAAATAGGATGTGACTCTTAAAGGGTACAGGGGAATCCAATCTGGGGCTGGCTCAAGTGCAGCTTGAAAATGCTTAGGATGAATCACAAGCAGAACTTTAATAGAACCTGTGAAATGTAAATAAAGCCACGGGACCTGGGAAGAAATAGCTCTGCTTGCCCAGAGCAGGAGCTTTCATGTACAGGTCCTGTTACACGCACTAAATATTTAATCACATCCTGGCACAGTGGTTCAAAGTCTGTATCCTTTAAGATAGAAATTTCAATTCTCGGCTCTGCCCCAAAACAACTTTGCTCCACCAACACCAGGGACGAGGGGACGGGACTAGATTTCCCGGCAGTGCTCCCGCGGGGCTTTGTGCCCCACCCCCACCCCGGGGAGCAGGGCCCTGACTGTTCCTCTCCTCACCTGTATGTGGCACCATTGAGCTCTGGATGAATTGCTTGCTGATCTATTACTGACCAGGGAGCTGTTGTGACAAAGAATTCCTTGTTGACACAGTTTCTTAAGCTCTCAGGGATGCGACCTGGAATACGAAGATTGAAATTAATCCATGAAGTTAAATATTATACTTAGCTGTTTTGGGGGAACAACTACCATGCTAGTCTCTTTACTTTTGGACCATTTTAAAAGTCTTGGTTACAATACTGTGTATGTTTTGGTATTTTGGCCACAAGGCAGGTGGGAATCTTCGCTCCCAAGCAGGTATTGAACCCGCACGCCATGCACTGGAAGGCAGAGTCCCAACCACTAAGCATCCAGGGAAGTTTCCCCAAGCCTCTCACTCGTTAATAGGAAAGGCTGGCTCATAACTTCTCAACATACTACTTGTTCCAGGCCTGAACCACATGGGTCCCTCAGCCTAACAAGGGCAGCTCCCCCTCCAGGTCTGCAAAACTTCACGTTGGCTAATACAAAAGGGGATTGGTTTCCTCTGAAAGCAGCATGGCCCAATTCACTCACATTTCTTCGACTTAACCCCTAAAAGCAATTCCTGCCTGCAGCAAGGCCTGCTCACCTGTGATGGCCCGGCGTATCTCGGTGGCGGCCGCCTCCCGCATCTCCAGTGAGGCTTGCTCACTATACCAGGCTGTGTGGGGAGTACAGATGAGATTCGGTGCGTCTTTCAAGGGACCCTGAGCAAAGCTGGGTGAATGTACAAAAACAGAGGCAATGAGACGAGTGCTCATCACTCCCCGTCCGACGGGTCAAACGGGAGCTCTTGGCCATGTGGGACGTTAGCTGACGCGGATACAACAGATTCTGCAGTTGTGTGTTCTAGGGGGCTGGGACTTTCACACAACTGCTCTGTAATTACAATGTCAGGAGTACTCGGGGAGAGGAAACAGTTCTCCGGAGGACTGGCTGGCCTGCTTCTCACCGGGATGGTCGGGCTGTGGACACAGCCTGCTCTCCCTCACTGTTTTTCTGCCTGCCCCCTTTATGGTGATCTTTGGGGNCTTGCCGGAAGAATATTTGCAATTGGATTCCATATAAATGAATTTTGATACAATATTGGTATGTTACTGTTTCAAGGGCTAATGTTTTCTTACAAAATTGACCCTCTGGCTTGCTTTTGTTTTGGACAGTAATTAAGCAAGGATTTAGAAGGCTGCCATTCTGACTACTTAGCCTAGCATCCCTATGCACTTTTCTTCATATGTAGGAAGAATTCTGTAGTGGCTAGAAAACCCGTTCTAGTTGCGGTTAAGCCGGTTGAAGAAGCCAAAGAGAAGGTCTGACGGAGAAGCACCTGGGCCAGGATCTCCAGGGTAGGCGGTGCTGTTCGGGAAGCTGCTGCTCGGTCTCCGGCCTCCAGTGCTGTGTCCGTTGAGCGACGTGTCCCCTGAGGCGCCTCTTTATTTATAGATCAGTGACCCTGGCCACATCGAGCTTAGCAGGCACAGCATTCTTCCCTGTGGGAAAGAACTATACGTGCGTGTGTGTGACTCCTAGGCTTCAGACGGGGCAGAGCTTTAAATGGTTTTCACAGCAGATTGGCTGGTAAAGGCTAACATTTTGGTGAGTCAATGCAATGTTAAGCTCTTGAACTATCAAACAGCCATAACTATCGTCCCAAGACAGAAATGCAGTCCTTTCTCAGATGCCATGTGGCAGGGTGACAGGTAACTCGGTATCTTTCGGTTGACTCTGGACGGTACTACCTGGACCGTATGTACTTGACTTTATGGTTCCTCTTCTCGGGAGAATACGGGGTGGTTTCTGTCCAAATTAAAAGGCAGGGTGTGGGCCTGCCCTTTCATGTTTTTGGCTCCTGGGTTCATCCTGTGGGAGTCTAGTCTGTATTAAGGGAACACGGCTGCACACAGGCGGTCGGGGTCTCCTTGCTGTGCAGATGTCATCCCTGCACTGATTACCTGTTTGACAAGCGGTTACGGAGACGACCATGAACTGCCTCCCGCTCCCCGGAGTGATGATCGAGGTCAGTAACCGTGCACTCTACATCGATCCACGTCAGGTGGTAGTAATGTAATTTTGAGAGTTGGGATGGGACCACCACCTTAAAACGAGTGAGGAGGTTGCTGTTTCCAGTTGCCATGACTTTTTTTTAATGGAAAGAGGCAGGGCAGTTGTAAAGGTGTTTGATATCTGGACTTTGTTGGACTTTAACCAGCACTTACAGAAGGGATTTAATGCTGTTTAAGAAAGGAAGACTCATTAAATCAACTGAAAGTTCTTAACACATGGAAATGACTGATGTTAGTTATTTTGCAACATTTCTTTGTAAATATCATTTACAAACAATTTTTTGAGACTCGCCTCCCTTCCTGCATTAATGCTCGGGTCAGGTAATTTTACTTTTGGGTAAATTAAAATCACAACTAAAACTTAACCAGTTTTGTTTCTTGAATTGACTTAGTTCTAACCCACCCATTTCATCTTCAGAATGGACATACGTGAAGTTTTGGTTTATCACATGAAGGAATTAATTATCAGCATTCTTGAGTCTGGTTATGAAATAGGTAGGAAAGTATTGTTAATCTTTGAATGGGAATAACAAAAGTTGGGAAAGAAATGTGCTAATTGAAAATGCAGTTAACATCTCGAGAGAACTTTTACATTAGTGAGATGTGCTTGAATTTCAAAGCTTAACAGAAGTTTTTATTACTTTTTATTGAAAACTGCACTGAACGCTAAATGTCCACCTTTACAATAAACAGATACAGTAACGGTAACTCACACTAAAACAAAACATTTCTGATAGCCATTATTTTTCTGTTTGGGACAGCTTTAAAGGTTTTTTTTTGTCACAAAAACAGGAATGTACCTATACAAAGGCTCAAAATAGGCCATCTTTTAAACAAAAAGGCGATGATTCACAAAAGACTATGAATATAACATGTAACTAGTTGATACAAATCTAATAGGATTTGTTAAAATCAGTCACATCTAATAACACACCTGAAGTGTTCTTGTATAAAATATCACGTGAAGAAAAGAAGACTTTATCAATGTCTAAAAAAGTGGGTTTGTTCATAGACAATCTGACAAGTTACCATAAAAAGTGTTTCCTGAGACATAAGGAAATGCAACATTATTCTCCTTGAACCTTTCAGTCCAAGACTTTCCACTCAATAAAATAGCTGAGGATCTGAAACTGAGAAAATATATTTGAGTACAAACAGCTTGTGAAACTTAATACTTTTTTCTTTTTTTGCATCATCAGAGGGTTTTACTGAACTCACAACCAACTTGCCCGCTCAGTACGCAGTTCAGATGGGAGAGAATTCTCTGTACAGGAGCCTGTACTGTCTTCAATCCTGTGCTCGCGGTGTCTTAATACAGGCAGACAGCGTTCTCCCCATTTTGTAGTAATTAATCTTCCTTATTAGCAAAAGAGGTAACCAGCCCCGTGGACCGAAGGGACTAGAGTCATAGGGTGGGGATTTCCTCTTAATATTTTATTTTGATGTTTGGAACTCTCGATGCAACATTCTAGAGCAAGGTGTTCAGGACCTCCTGTGCCCAAGGGACTGATAAAGGAAAAAGATCTATATTTATTCTTTGTGATTTGATGCACAGATGAAAAACTTAACACACAATAACAAGTTGGTCGCTACTAAATCGCGGCCTAGTCTCTTTCCGCGCTTCTGCAAGCAGACGCCATCTTCAGTTTTCCCAGTCTCGGCTTCCAGCTCTTTCGTAGCTCTAACACTGCGGCGTCAATGATGCATGTGTCCAGAATCAGTTAGAAAGACTGTCAAATTCCTTTTCTCTTAGTTCATTTTTCACTGTCTCTTGGTCCCAGGTGTATCTGAATGATTACCTTTCGTCACTCGCTGCTATTGCTCGTTGGGGTGCTCTCGATTGTCCCCATGTTTCGTGGGCTGGTTGGGAGAGGGAGCTTGGGAGGGATGTGCCACTGTGGGGAGGTTGTGGGTCACCGGGATGCCTCCGGGGATGATCCCTTCCATGGCAGCAGGAAGTCCTCCCGGAGCCACGCCCACGATGCCTGGCGGGTATCTGAGGAGCACACGAGAAAGGGCTGGTTAAGTTCAGGGTCAGGAAGTTGCCGACCTCCTGGCTCTGCCTTTTTTATGGAATCCTACCAGCATGGGCTTCCCTTGTGGCTCAGCTGGTAGAGAATCTGCCTGTAGTGCGGGAGACCGGGTTCGATCTCTGAGTTGGGAAGATCCCCTGGACAAGGGAAAGGCCACTCACTCCAGTATTCTGGCCTGGGTTGCAAAGAGTCGGACACGACTGAGCGATTTCTACCTCACTGACAGCATGAAGTGCGCTTCCTAAGCGTGACCTCCTACACTGGTTGGCTGTGTGCTCCTGTAACAGACGTGGAAGGGCAGCAGGGGACATGGTGAGCTGGCAATGGGCTGGAGGCCCGCCCCCTGAAGATACGTGCAGGGCGGCTGGACGTGGGCTCATCTTACACTGCGGGCACAGGGATGGCTTTTTGTGTGTTAACAGTGCACAAACATCACTCGGTACATCACAGTTTTGGGGGACAGAACGTACTTACAAGGCAGGAGCTTTAGAATTCATATGAGTTGCCCAGCCCTTCACAGTTGTGGTAAAGGGGATGGTGTTTCCCTCTGGAAGCTATGCCACCCCTCATCCTGTAGCCTGTGACAGTGACTCAGGTCAGGGACCACCCAAGGGGACTCTTGACGTACAGGGTCCCTGTGGGCTGCAAGCCCCTCCAGCACAAGCAGTTTTTCTAAAGGCCAAGGAGCCTTGCTGTGTCTAGAGGAATAAATAGGATGTGACTCTTAAAGGGTACAGGGGAATCCAATCTGGGGCTGGCTCAAGTGCAGCTTGAAAATGCTTAGGATGAATCACAAGCAGAACTTTAATAGAACCTGTGAAATGTAAATAAAGCCACGGGACCTGGGAAGAAATAGCTCTGCTTGCCCAGAGCAGGAGCTTTCATGTACAGGTCCTGTTACACGCACTAAATATTTAATCACATCCTGGCACAGTGGTTCAAAGTCTGTATCCTTTAAGATAGAAATTTCAATTCTCGGCTCTGCCCCAAAACAACTTTGCTCCACCAACACCAGGGACGAGGGGACGGGACTAGATTTCCCGGCAGTGCTCCCGCGGGGCTTTGTGCCCCACCCCCACCCCGGGGAGCAGGGCCCTGACTGTTCCTCTCCTCACCTGTATGTGGCACCATTGAGCTCTGGATGAATTGCTTGCTGATCTATTACTGACCAGGGAGCTGTTGTGACAAAGAATTCCTTGTTGACACAGTTTCTTAAGCTCTCAGGGATGCGACCTGGAATACGAAGATTGAAATTAATCCATGAAGTTAAATATTATACTTAGCTGTTTTGGGGGAACAACTACCATGCTAGTCTCTTTACTTTTGGACCATTTTAAAAGTCTTGGTTACAATACTGTGTATGTTTTGGTATTTTGGCCACAAGGCAGGTGGGAATCTTCGCTCCCAAGCAGGTATTGAACCCGCACGCCATGCACTGGAAGGCAGAGTCCCAACCACTAAGCATCCAGGGAAGTTTCCCCAAGCCTCTCACTCGTTAATAGGAAAGGCTGGCTCATAACTTCTCAACATACTACTTGTTCCAGGCCTGAACCACATGGGTCCCTCAGCCTNTGACACAGTTTCTTAAGCTCTCAGGGATGCGACCTGGAATACGAAGATTGAAATTAATCCATGAAGTTAAATATTATACTTAGCTGTTTTGGGGGAACAACTACCATGCTAGTCTCTTTACTTTTGGACCATTTTAAAAGTCTTGGTTACAATACTGTGTATGTTTTGGTATTTTGGCCACAAGGCAGGTGGGAATCTTCGCTCCCAAGCAGGTATTGAACCCGCACGCCATGCACTGGAAGGCAGAGTCCCAACCACTAAGCATCCAGGGAAGTTTCCCCAAGCCTCTCACTCGTTAATAGGAAAGGCTGGCTCATAACTTCTCAACATACTACTTGTTCCAGGCCTGAACCACATGGGTCCCTCAGCCTAACAAGGGCAGCTCCCCCTCCAGGTCTGCAAAACTTCACGTTGGCTAATACAAAAGGGGATTGGTTTCCTCTGAAAGCAGCATGGCCCAATTCACTCACATTTCTTCGACTTAACCCCTAAAAGCAATTCCTGCCTGCAGCAAGGCCTGCTCACCTGTGATGGCCCGGCGTATCTCGGTGGCGGCCGCCTCCCGCATCTCCAGTGAGGCTTGCTCACTATACCAGGCTGTGTGGGGAGTACAGATGAGATTCGGTGCGTCTTTCAAGGGACCCTGAGCAAAGCTGGGTGAATGTACAAAAACAGAGGCAATGAGACGAGTGCTCATCACTCCCCGTCCGACGGGTCAAACGGGAGCTCTTGGCCATGTGGGACGTTAGCTGACGCGGATACAACAGATTCTGCAGTTGTGTGTTCTAGGGGGCTGGGACTTTCACACAACTGCTCTGTAATTACAATGTCAGGAGTACTCNTGTTAACCAACTGGATTCCAATATGAAACCACTAAGAAAAAAAGTCAGTGTAACTTGCTTATCTATGATACTTTATTGGGGTGGTCGGGCACAGAACCCAAGTCATCTCTAAAGTATGGCTGTGCGGGCACTGTCTACAGGTTGCCCAGGGATGAGCAGTTACCATCAGGCAGGAAGGAAGCCCAGTGGTCACTGCACACATAGCCCTTTCCTGAAAGATCATCAGCAACTTGAATGCCGCTCGGTCTTCCAAAGCCAGAAGAGTCTTCCTTATAGTCTTCCTCTACTCAGCTGTGAATATGCTAGTAACCATCGCCCTGGCATGAAAAGCCGCAAGTATGGGGAGATCTGGCCCTCTGAGTCCTTAGGCAGGGGCGGCGCTGCTGGGGGTGAACCACACTAGGGGGCTCCCCAGAAGGCTNACGCCCAGTGGTCACTGCACACATAGCCCTTTCCTGAAAGACCATCAGCAACTTGAATGCCGCTCAGTCTTTCAAAGCAAGAAGAGTCTTCCTTATAGTCTTCCTCTACTCAGCTGTGAATATGCTAGTAACCATCGCCCTGGCGTGAAAAGCCGCAAGTATAGGGAGATCTGGCCCTCTGAGTCCTTAGGCAGGGGCGGCGCTGCTGGGGGTGAACCACACTAGGGGGTTCCCCAGAAGGCTGATGTGCCCCGTGGTGGGAGGGAGGCGGGTTTGTAGCCACCCCTCAGCCCTGATTTTAGTGACCTCTATAAAGGTAGCTGTAGGCTCAGTCCAGATGGCTACCGGGTGGCCCAATAAGTAGATTAGCTTCTTAAATAAAACATGGATCTTAATGAGTCATGGCGTCCGAGTGAGACGCTCTCAGGCCATTTCGCCTTAGCTCAGTTTAACAGCTGGACAGAGAGCTGGTGAGCTGGAGGCTCACCGGCTCTCCAGGGCCCTGGCCACTGCCCACACCCCACCCCAGGCTCACTGGGCAGACACGCGAACCCAGCGTGCACACGAGGGCAGCTTCTGGAAACTGAGGTCTAGACTTGGGGGAAGCACGCCATCTAGTTTAAAAAACAGTACACTCTGGGACTTCCCTGGTGGTGCAGTGGTTAAGAACCCAGCTTGCAGGGGATGTGGGTTCGATCCACGGTCAGGGATCTAAGATCCCACTTGCCACAGAGCAGCTGAGCCCGTGCGCCGTGACTATGGAAGCTCACACACTCGGGAGCCTGTGTGCCCGCCCCATCAAAGGTCCTACAGGACGCAACCAGCCCCGAGTGCCACGCCTGGGGCCGACGCAGCCAGCTCCTGCACCTCCAGGAAGACCAGCACCTTGTCACTCTAACTGAGCCCTTGGAGCTACGCAGGTGAACTTTCCTGGCAGCCTGAACTGTGCAGGGTCCACACTGCACTGGGGAACTAGAACTGAGAAAAGGAAGTGACAGACACTTTTCCTTTGCCCAATAGAGCTGAAGAACAAATCCAGGCCCATTTTGCACGTTCATAGACACTCACACACGGGCAGCTCTCTGCCATCTAGATGCCCCGACTCTGCTGCACTGGACACGCTACTTGCAGGGTGGCCATGGGTCTTCGGTGTTTCCCCCAGTCTCCAGGGAGCCTCTGAACTTCTGAAGGACAAAGGGGGCTCCCAGGCCACACGTGAAGTGACCCTGGTGAACTCAACGCCGTGTCTCAGCGGCCAAGCTCACCCACCGCTCCTTGGTCAGGGCCCAGCTCACCTTCCCTGGGACCAGGGCTCCCGCAGCAGGAGGTGGGCTCTGGCAGAGAAGTGGGCGTCCAGGGCCTGTTCCCCAGCGTGCAGGCAGCTGCCACTCTCTGGTCCCAGCTCACAAGCCGGGGT